>CM031238.1:319160347-319586880 GCA_018340775.1 Taxus wallichiana var. yunnanensis
AAAGTTAGAATGGAAATAGAAAGTATACAAAAGATATTCATGTGGTCAAGAACCAAGGATAAAACAAGAATACCGCTTGTGTCTTGGGAAAAAGTGACTAAACCCAAGAAGAATGGAGGATTGGGATTGAAAAATATGAATATCATGAATGAAGCCTTGATAGAAAAAATAGGTTGGAGACTCTCCAAAGAACAAGGGATGTGGGTCAATATTTTGCAAGTGAAATACTTGTGTAATTTTGGTGATAGAAAATTTATTTTCTCCAATACTAAACTACCCAAGGGCTCAGCTTTGTGGGATAGTTTTTGTCACAAAAACATGTGCTATGAAAAGGTGTCAAATGGAACATAGGTTATGGAAAAGGATTGATTTATGGGAGGATATATGGTTGGATAACTCTTCCCTGGAGGTGAAAGAACCATGGAACAAACTCAAAGAGTTTTACAAACAAGGAATAGGAGACAAATTCAGGGACTATTGGATACACAGTAATCAAGAACTTGGTTGGGTTACTATATGCCCTCCCAAGGATAAATTGGTCCAAAAGATCCTTTTGATGATATTAATGTTAAACTAAAAATTAGATAATCCCCATTAGATCATTTGGGGATGAGATGATATGGAGTAGAACCACTTCAGGGGAATATGAAGTCAAATCTGTATAATATGGTTTTTGAGAATGATGAGGAAAATAGCCACTTGTTCTAAGGTGTGGAATAAATATATTATCCACAAGGTGAGTTTTTTAATATGGTGATCTATTAAAAATAGGATCCTAAATATATAAAATATTAGGGAAAAGGTCATGATAATTACCAAAAATGTTACTTGTGTAAGGAGGAGAATGAATCGGTTACACATCTATTTTTAGAATGAAAATTTTCTTCTCAGGTTCTGATGGAAATAAAAAATGTGTTCAACATTCAAGGAGCTCTACCGAGAAATCTTAGAAATGTCATGGAGCAATGGAATATACCCTACAAATCCAAGTTGATCAAGGAGCTATGGAAGGGATCTCTCCCATATACTCTTTGGAATATATGGAAGGAGAGAAATAATAGAGTCTTTAGAAACAAGGCAGCTAAACCTAGGAAAATTGTGAACATTATCTTACAAAGTCTAAAGGACAATATAGTTGTTCATAAGCATAAGTGGAAAGGGAATTTTTGAAGGAAGAAGCTAAGATCTTACAGGCTCTCAAGATCAGCCTAACAAAAATCACCAAGGTGGATAAAAAAGGAAAAAGGGCTAACTCAAAGTGGAAACCCCCACCCATAGGATGGTGTAAAATCAACTTTGATGGATCGGAAAAACATAGGGAGAGAGTCTCTAGAGGTGGAGGGTTGATTAGGAATCATCTTGGACATTATATATTGGCATCTACTAGTCCTCTGGGAGAAAATTCTAATAATTTTTCTGTAGTTCTGGCAACTGTTAAGGGGCTTAGAATAGCCAAGAAAATTAATATTAAAAAAATTATTCTTGAAGGTGACTCACTCCTCGTGATCAAAGCCATTCAAGGAAATTATAGACCTAGTTAGAATATTAAGAACCTTATTAATGAATTTAAGTCTATCATTACTTATTTTAAGGAAATGGACATTTTCCATGCTTATCATGAGGTGATTGCTTGTGTTGATAGTTTGGAAAATCAAGGAAATTATTTACTTGTTGGTTTCTCAAACATGCACTCACTTCTTAGATCTCGAAGGACCAAGGTGTTTGAGACCACAATGGAACCATCCCCAAGTTGTGGGACCTTGCGAGCTTGGGACAGATCTCTAGAGAAGGTCGGTTCCTCTATCTATTTCTACTACTACTCATACTACTCCTAGTACTAAAAGGGGAAACTAATCTAATAATGCCAAGGGACCAGGGATAGGAGGATAACATGGAAGGAAAATATACTAAAAGGTGATAGCACCAGAAAAGAGGGATGAACACTATCTGTTCTGAGTGAGAATGACAGGGAATGCGTGAAAGGAGGCTAGGCACGAGTAGCATAGCGTAACACACATTGACCAGATTGTTCTTATGGAGCACAACTAAATATGGAACTGCATGGGACCTATAGTAGCACAAATAACACACAATGCAAAAGAAAAGGAAAGAAGAAGGAATGCAAACATGTTAGGATAGAGAATAGTCACAAAACGATGCTTCTATTACTTCTAGAAATGCACAGAGTTTATTCTGAGGATGAAGGAGGAAGATATCCACATGCAAGAGCCAAACATATAGGTTTGTAACTCAAAATACAAAAAATATAAAGTCCTTGGCAAAACATGTAAGGGTCCAGAGTGTCTAACATAAAAATGAGCCTTGTTCTTACATTTGTAGATGAATCCATGGAGGAAGAAGGGAGAAGGAGGAAAACCCGGATTTGAAACACTACCACCAATAAGAAGCATTCAATTCCTAAAATCCACTTGAAATCTATGAAATACACTTCCACATGCCTATTTGGCATTTTGGAGAAGGAAAGATGGAAAATCAGATCGATCTGGGTAGTTGAAGCAATCGGATCCCGTATTAATGGCTTGAAATAATTTTTCTAAATTTTCACCCATCAAATCCTACTAAAAATAATATTTTATGCTTCCATGGCGTAGAGGAGGTTAAGACCTTTCTAACGGTACCAAATTTGTTGAATTTCGAGAATTGGATCGAAATTTATGCCCATTTGAATATTTGAATCGAATCCGTACAAAAATGGAAAAAAATAAGTTTTGCAAAATGGATCCACGGGCCCGAAATTCACTTTGCGCCTTTTGCAAAAAAATGTAAAATTATAAAAAAACCTCCCGTAGCCCATGCAGCTCAAAATTCACTTTGCCAAAAGTCTTCGCAAGCCCAAAATTGCAATTGCAATTTTTGCACAAAATTGCAAAAGTGTGAAATTCTTCCTCAATCCCATGAAGCCCACAACCTTCTCATTTTCCATAAGTCATCCCCGAGCCCGCCATCCTACATTTTCCACTTAGAAAAATAAATCATTCCTAGGCTCGTGGGCCCGTAATTATAACTTGTGCCTTTTGTGAAAAGTGCAAAATTCCAAAATATCTCTCACCGGTCCACAATCTTCCCATTTGGTGAAAATTATTCCCCTCGCTCGACTGCGTTTGGCAAAATATCCTTCCCAGGCCCACTAGCCCGCCATTTGCAAAAATATGAGTTAGAAGGACTTCTTTATATTTTTGGAAAGGGGAAGAAATTTCCTATCTGATGAAGATGCTTTCAAGAATCCTTAAGTACTTAGCTAATTCAATAGCCGGCTCTGCCCCATTTTTTACTCTAACCACATGGCGAGCCCGTGCTCATTTGAGAACCCGTTCTTGATTCTTCTTTTGAATTTGCATTGATCGACACATGGTGCCTTCGTGAGTCTGTTGCTTTTCCTCGCGTCAACTTGCATGCAAAGTCCGAAGAATTTGAGCTTCTTATCTCGATCTTCTCCTATTGAGCCTCTTGTCTCTTTTAACGTTATTGGCCTCCTTTCTTGTTGTTGATCCTCTATTATCGAGCCCACCTACCCCTCATATTTGGGATCGATTGTCATATTTGAAATGTGGGCTTGCAATACTTAGCTGACCCTTCGATTATCTCCTATGCAGGGTCGTGTTTGATCAAATTTTTAGGGAGAAAAATTAGGATAACAATTTGGTGACTCATAGGGACATCTGCCTGCTAGATGAAGAGATCGTGAGCTCAAGCATCCATTGGGCATGGAGTCCACTTATGAAATCATGAAACTACCCCTGTGATCACTTGAGAATCATTTCTGAACCTTTTTATGAATCTTACAACTGCTAAGAGAAGCTCTATACTCTGGAAGTAACAAAAGAGTGCGCGCAGGAAGCACATGAGAGGAAAGAACTATGTACAAATGAAAAATGTGTGTAGAGCACACTTGGAGAAATTTGAAACTATTGTAATATATACAACATGATGTAGCAAACTTAATGGAATGGTTTGAGATAGATCTCATTTACTAGTATTCGCAGCATGCCTCCATCAAGATGAGTTAACTCGAAAGAATTAGCTTCTTTGTAGGAACTTATGATGTATGGGCCACTCCAAAGTGCATCAAACTTTTAATGGTGCCCTGGCTTAGCTCAATCAGCATCCCATTTTAGTACCAAGTCCCCAACTTTAAAAGCTTGAGTCCTAGCCTTTTTTCAAACCGTTTCTTTGTTTCTTTCTTATATTTTTCTAGCTTAATCATGGCATAATTCCTTGATTCTTCAAGATTAACCAGCTCTACCATTCTAATTTCTCTTTGGTCTATGCCTTCAAATTCCAGCTATTGGGCAAGTGCTAATGAATTCAGCTCTAGTGTCAAGGAAGGGAATCCTCCTTACCATAGAAAAGCTTGTAAGGTGAAGTTCCTATTGCCTTTTTACTATGATTCTATCTACCCATAGTGCATGCAATACCTTCGTATGCCACTATCTCTGGCTGATGTTCATTGTGTGCTTCATGATTCTGATTAGGTTCTTGTTTGTTGATTCTTCTAGACTGTTTCCCTGAGGGTAATAGTTGGAAGAATTCTTTAGGTAAATTCCCAGACTTAGAGCCCAATCATTGATTTTAGTACCAAGGAAGGCCTTTTCATTATCATAGATAATGGTTTGAGGAACACCAAACCTTGTGACTATACCTTTGAGAAAATCAAGGATGACTAGGGTTGATTCCTTAAGTGCAATAGCTTCATCCATCTGGTGAAGAAATATGTAGTGCAAGACCCATTTATGTCTAGTGCTTGAATGCGGATTGATCATGCCTATGAAGTTGAGACCCCATTACACAAAAGGTTGATCTACTTAGATTGGTCGAGGGGAAGCACTGCCAATATTTTCTTTCCTGTAAAGAAATTGCATTCCTTACATTTTGTGACCCACCTATGTGCATTTGCAAATAGGGTAGGCCAAAATATACATGCCATTATGATCTTCATTGTTGTATTCTTGGCAGAGAAGTGTCCACCAAAGAATCCATCATGAAATTTTGTTAACACTTTTTCAGTTTGCGCACCATTGATACATCTTAATAGCATGCCATCTAGATTCCTTTTGAAGAGAATTCCATCAATCAAAACATAAGGTGTAGATTACAACTTTGTATGAGTTTTCTTTTCTTTGTTCAAACTAGGAGGGTACGCGCCTAAAAAGGAATGTGATCATGTCCTTCATCTAGTTGTGTGCACTAGGATCTATGTTCGACTCAATTTCTACGTGTGGGAGAGACTCATCCAGAAACAATGAAACCTCAGGTTCATTCTACGCATCCTCTACAATCTTCCTACAGAGTGTGCTACCTCTTACCATCTTAGTGGCCTTGATAGTCACATCATACTCCATGATTTTGGTCACCCATCATGCTCTCTTCTCACTGATTTCTACTCGCATGATGAATTTTCTGACAGAAGAGTGGGAGACTAACACCTTGATATGATTTGTGGCAAGCATACTTTTGAATTTCTTGAGTGCACGCATGATGGCAAAGACTTGCTTCTCTGTGTGACTGTATTTCAATTCATAATCCTTCAGCATTTGGTTGAAGAAGGCCACTAGGTGTTCCAGTCCTTGTTCATTTTCTTATGTTAAGACAGTAGCAACACTTGCATCAGCACCATAAGCATAAAGGATAAAATCCTTTGAGTAATTTGGGTTGATGAGTGTTGGTGCACAAGAAATTTCTTGCTTGATCTTGTTGAAGCTTTCTTTTCCTTCTACTATCCATATGAAGGTTGAGTCCTTCTTGAGCATCAGGGTGATGGGTTGAACCAGTCCTAAAAAGTTAGGGATAAAATACCTAACAAAATTGATCTTGCCAAGGAAGGATCAAAAGCATTTTTGTGCACTTTGGAAGGGAAAGGGCTATGATAGCTAAGACATGCTCAAGATCAATTGTGATGCCATCCTTTGAAACCAGATGGCCCAAGAGCTTTCCCTGTGCCACCACAAAATTGTACTTCTTGGGGTTAAGAGATACCCTAAATTCTCTACATCTCTCAAATACCTTTTCCAAGTGCACCATATGATATAAGCTCTACTTTGAGAAGACAGTTATATCATCAAGGTAAACCAAGATGAACTCATTAATGTATACTTTGAAGGCAACATCCATAGTGCGCTGAAATGTGGCACCCGCATTTGATAGACCAAAGGGCATTTTCTAATATGCATATGTTCCCCATTTGGTTTTAAATGTTGTTTTGAATTGATCCTCTTCCTTGACTAGGATCTGTTAAAACCTGAGTACCCATCTAGCATAGAGAGAATGTCTCGTGCGCCACCACACCACTGTAGAATCCGCTCCATTGAAGGTAAAGGATAATGATCATGTATAGATTCCTTATTCAAATCTTAGAAATCAATACAAAGTATGATTTTACCATTCTTCTTGCATACTTGGAAGCAACCTAGGTAGATTATTTGATAGGAAAAATAATTCTTGCCTCAATTAGTTTTGATAGTTCCTTTCTCATGAGGGGCTCTATCTTTGATTAACTAGCCGCTACTTTTGTCCTGACGAGCTTGATACCAGGATCAAGGTCAATAGAGTGTTAGGAAACACTTAGATCAAAACCTTTGAGTTCTTCATATTCCCATGATAAAATATCACTATTGAGTGCCTTTAGATAATAAAGGAAAGCATGTTTGGCTATAGGTCTTACCACAAGAGGGATTTTGTCCCAAGTCTTCGAAATCGATACTAAAATCAGTCATCTGCTTCATTGGGTGCTCTCCTTGTTGTTGTCAATTGCTCTACCAATGATAGGTGATCTAACTTATCTTCAAAGTAATTATAAAGAGTTGTTCCCAACTCATCCCAGGTGGTGATAGATCCAAGTCTCAAGCCTTGATACTAGGTGGTGAAAGAGGTTGTAAGCAACTTTGCTACATCATCATGTGTGATTAGATAGAGTGAACACACATTTGCTATATCTTGGATATGCTCCTGAGGGGTGACTTTATTCTCACCAGTAAAGTAAGGAATACTCTTGAGCATGCCATTTGGCATATCATGCTACACAGCCAGGAGTAAGGGACTCCCTCTAGAAAAGTTTGCAAATTTTCTTAATGGAGGAGGTTGTTGATGTGCCATTGTAGGGTGCGTAGGTTGTCTATTTTGAGGAGGATTTGAATGGGTATGGCACGTTGGAGATAGAGATGCATGCATGGGATTTCTAGAACGAACTCTTCTAGGGGATAGTTGGAGGTACTCAAAAGAATCTTTAGTTGTTGCACTCCTTCTTGTGCACTCTTCTCATGAAATGTGATCAAGACTACTGAAAAAGAAATCTTAAAATATTGGGAGTCACCAGATGTGTTTGAAATGACCCTCGAAATGCTGAAACACTAAGTCCACACACCAAAAAATAGATATATGAAATTTGAGCTTTCAATGTTGGTCCCACAAGGCGTGCTGCTCGTTGGTTGCACAAACGTGCACCGGTGTCTCAGATATCGGAAGGGCCGAGGTGTGTGAGACCATAATGGAACCATCCCTAAGTTGTGGGACCTTGCAAGCTTAGGACGGATCTCCGGAGAAGGCTGGTTCCTCTATCTATTTCTACTGCTACTACTACTCCTAGTGCTAAAAGGGAAATTAAGCTAATAATGCCAAGGGACCAGGGATAGGAGGATAACATGGAAGGAAACTACACTAAAAGGTGATAGCACTAGAAAAGAGGGATGAACACTATATGTTCTAAGTGATAATGATAGGGAATGTGTGAAAGGAGGCTAGGCACGAGTAGCATAGTGAAACATTCATTGACCAAATCATTCTCATGGAACACAACTAAATATGGAACTACATGGGACTGTAGTAGCACAACCAAAGACACAATGCGGAAGAAAAGGTAAGTAGAAGGATTACAAACATGTTAGGATAGAGAATACTCACAAAACGATGCTTCTATTAATTCCGAAATGCACAGAGTTGTTACAATGATGAAGGAAGTCTATATCCACATGCAAAAGCCAAACATAGAGATATGTAACTCAAAATACGGAAATGTGGAGTCTTTGGAAAACACGTAAGGGTCAGAGTGCCCAACATAACAAATGATCCTTTCTCTTACATTTATTGATGAATCAGTGGAGGAAGAAGGGAGAAGGAGGGGAAACACTGAATCAAAACACAACCACCAAAAAGAAGCATTCAATTCCTATAAATCACTTGAAATCTATGAAATACACTTCCCCATGCCTATTTAGTGTGTTGGAGAAGGAAAGATGGAAAATCAAATCAGATCTGGGTAGTTGAAGCAATTGGATCCCGTATTAATGGATTGAAATATTTTTTCTAGATTTTCACCCATCAAAACCTACTAAAAATAATATTTTATACTTCCATGGCATAGAGGAGGTCTAGACCTTTCCAACGGTACAAAATTTGTTGAATTTCAAGCACTGGATCAAAAGTTATGCCCATTTGAATATTTGAATCAAATCCATACAAAAATGGCAAAAAAACAAGTTTTGCAAAATAGATCCGCGGGCCTGAAATTCACTTTGCGCCTTTTGCAAAAAAAACAAAAAAAATTATAAAAACTTCCCACATCCCCATAGGCCTAAAATTCACTTTGCCCAAAATCCTCTCGCATGCGCAAAATTACAATTGCACTTTTACACAAAAATTGCAAAAGTGTGAAAGTCTTCCTCAATCCCGTAAGCCCGCAAAAAATTCTCATTTTCCATAAGTCATCCCCAGGCCAATCGGCCCGCATTTTCCACTTAGCAAAATAAATCCTTCTCGGGCTTACAGGCCCACAATTATAACTTGTGCCTCTTGCAAAAAGTGCAAAATGCCAAAATATCTCCCACCGCCCCGCCGGTCTGCAATCTTCCCATTTGGCGAAAAGTCTTCCCTAGGCCCGTTGGCCCACATTTGGCAAAATATCCTTCCCAGGCCCACCGGCCCACCATTTGCAAAATATGAGGAGTTAGGACTTCTTTATATTTTTAGAAAGGGGAAGAAATTTCCTATCTGATGAAGATGCTTTCAGGAATCCTTAAGTACTTAGCCGATTCAATGGCCGGCTCTGCCCCATTTTTTACTCGACCACATGGTGAGCCCATGCTCATTTGGGAACCCACTCTTAATTCTTCTTTTGAAGTTGCACTGAGCTGACACATGGTTCCTTCCATGAGTCTTTTGCTTTTCCTTGAGTCGACTCACATACGAAGTCCGAAGACTTCAAGATTCTTCTCTGATCTTCTCCTATTAAGCCTCTAGTCTCTTTTAACATTATTGGCCTCCTTTACCATTTTTTCTCCTCTATTGTCGAGCCTACCTACCCCTCAAATTTGGGATCGATTGTCATATTTTAAATGTGGGCTTGCAATATTGATCCTACCCTTCAATTATCTCCCGTGCAGGGTCATGTTTGATCAATTTTTCGAGGGGACAAAATTGGGATAACATTTACCAAAGTGGAAGGATTGGAAAGAGGTTTTACCCTTGGGACACGTGATAGAGCTAATCACTAATGAAAAAACAAGATAATTTATATTGCACGAGCCAAGGATGATTGAGACAGATGATACTAGAATACTCAAATTGGAAAGTTAAATCTAGAACTAAAAGGTGGGTAAGTGTACCAAGTTGGGGGCCAAAAAGTGGACAAAAACTGAAAATGAGCGAATCGCGATCACGTTTTGTAATAATGTGATCGCGTTATGTTTTTTTAGGCTTGGTAATTCACGAACATAAAATGCATACACATTATGACATGCTCACATTATAATGCACATGCATTTAAGTGCTAGGAAACATGTACACATTTTGGGCTATATAAAGTTTAGGAGTGCCTAAAGGAACCATATGTACTAAAATTTCTTTTATTATTTCTTTATATTTTTATTTCTTTTATTATTTCTTTATATTTTTATTATTTCTTATACTTTGAATTTTTTTTAGTAAATATAAGAAGTTAGGGTCAATCAATCTACACTAGTGGAAGTGGTCCCATAGCTTTGACAATTATAATCTACAAGATAGTTTTTCAAAATCTAATCTGGTCAGTACTTACTCATTTTCAGAATTTCAGCAATGAGCAAAAACTTCTGGGCCATATATATTGTAGTCGGTATTTGTTTTGTGAAAACATATAGTCATTTTCAAGGTTCTTTGACCTTATGGATTGTATTTTGGCCCTACCACTTTGCTTTAATTGGTACTAATTTTTAAATTTGGTCCATAATTCACTTTAGTGACCACGAATCAGCTCTATGATTTTTGTCTACTTCTTACTAAAATGAGATCCTCACTTTGTAGATAGAGGGTTAATCCTAAATGGTATTCTGTCCTTTGGAAAAATGAGCTGATTGTAATGTGCCTCCTCCTTAGGGCTCAGGGCTCAAGGTTGAGGGTTTATGGTTTAGGGTTTAGGGCTAATGGTTTAGGGTTTAGGATTTAGTGTTTAGGCTTTTGGGCTCATGGTTTAGGGTTTAGGGATCATGGTTTAGGGTTTAGGGTTTAGAGTTTAGGGTTTAATATTTAGGGCTCAACATTTATGGTTTAAGGTTAAGGACTCGGGGTTGAGGTTTTAGGGTTTAGGGTTCGGGGTTCATGGTTTAAGGTTTAGGGCTCATGGTTTAGGGTTTAGTGTTTAGGTTAGGGTTGAGGTTTCAGCTTTTAGGGTTCAAGGTTTAGGGTTTGGGATTAGGGCTTAGGTATTAGGGTTCGAGCTTAGGGTTTAGGGTTTATGTCTCAATCTTTAGGGTTTAGGGTTTAGGGCTCAGGGTTTAGGTTTTAGGGTTTTGGGTAGAGGCTTGATGGTTTAGAATTTAGGGTTTAGGGTTTATGATTTATGGCTTAAGGTTTAGGGTTTATGGCTCATGGTTTAGGGTTTAGGTTTATGGTTTAGGGATTAGTGCTCAAGGTTTAGGGTTTAGGGTTTAGGGCTTAGGGTTTATGGTGCCGTAGTAGTAAAAATAGGGTTTAGGCTTTAGACTTAGGGTTAAGGATTTAGGTTTTAGATTTTAGGGTTAAGGGATAAATGTTTAGGGTGTAGGGTTTAAGGTGTATAGTTTAGGGTTAAGGGTTTGAGGTTGAGGGATTAGGGTTTAGGGTTTAGGGTTTATAGTTTAGGGCTCATGGTTTAGGGTTTAGGGCTCATGGTTTAGGGTTTAGGGCTCGGGGTTTAGGGATTAGGATTTAAGTTTTAGGGTTAATGGTTAAGGATTGAGGTTTTATGGTTTAGGGATTATGGTTTAAGGTTTAAGGGTCAAGGTTCATGGTTTAGGGTATAGGTTTTAGGGTTTAGGGTATAAGGCTTAGGGGTTTAGGTTTTTAAGGTTTACGGTTTACGACTAAGGGTTTAGGCTCACCGATTCACTCACTTTAATGTCATGTGTCTTACCCATTCTTATTAGTATTGATTGAGAGTATTCAACTAAAAATGTTTCATCTTCTTTGCAGTATTACATTCAAAGGGAGTCATCATAATTTGATGCCTTTCATCTACTGATATTTTGAAGGAGGAAATTACATATATCTAAGAACAATTTGGTACAAATAAATGTTACCCAATACATCTATCTTCTTTTTCCCATCACATGGGAACTATTTCACTCACTGTAATGTTTTGTGTCTTACCCATTCTTATTAGTATTGACAGAGAGTATTCAACTGAAAAGGGTTCATCTGCTTCCTAGGCAGAACATTCAAAGAGAGTCATCACAATTTGATGTCTTTCATTTATTGATATTTTGAAGGAGGGAAATTTCAGATATCCAAGAACAATTTGGTACAAAGAAATGTTTTTGACACTCTTTTGAATAATTCTTTTAGTTGTAAGTGTCGGGAATGAAGGTTTCATTTGAAGAACAAATCTTGATATGTCTAGTGCTTGTGTAAGCTAGCAATTTGAGAGGATTTCTAAGGTTCAAGTTTATTTTCCAAGATGCATTACTCCAATGTTTGAAAATTTTTCTCTAGATGCAACGAAATTCTGATTCAAACACTCAATGATTCTTGAATGTCCAATCCTACCACATACCTTAGTAGTCCTCGATACTTGGGTATAGAGAGACACCATTACTTAGATTCCATTTATAACGATAGAGATATTTGTAAATTCATGTTATGACCTCTAAATCTGTATGAATTTCAAGTTGTTTGGAAATCACATCACACCCTTCACTAGGATTGATGAATACCCCTATCTTTTTTAAGGTGCTTTTAAAAGCATCCATGGGTTTATCATAGAAGGAATTATCAATGAATGGAAGGTCACTAAGTCATAGGCTAGCTGACTCCCATTTAGAACTAAACAAGAAATATTTACTAGGTGATTGATAACCCCTTTGTGTTCTTAGTCATTCCCCAGTTTTATTCTTATTTTGAACACTTAAAGAAGTTCTGTCAAATTTTCTATCCATTCCAGTAGTAGAAGAGCTTTCTCTTTCTCTAGAGGAGAGGATATTGTAGGAAATTTGATTTTGATCCTACAACTATGCATTGGTATATTCTCTATGTTTCTTCCATTTCCTTTGAGATTAAATTGTGTGTTGCGATGCTTATTTTTTCCATCTTCCAATGGGTCATCTGGCTTGCATAATACCACACATGGCAATATGAGAAATGTGAAATTTGTTTCAGTGTGAAGAAATTGACATTCAAGATAAAAAGTATATGTGGGGAGAAACAAGTTTGGCAAATGATGTGTAATATGCATTGTAAGGAACAAGGTATATGTCATATCCATTTAGTTTCTTGTCTAACCTCTCATAAACAAGGTAGTTATATAAGAAGACTCAATGATGGTTCTCCTCACAAGAATAGGAAATATGGTTCTAATATTGATATTCAAAAAGATGCACTCACTCATGGGACCTACTAGAACTATATGATGTTTATAGGTTAGAGCTGAGGGCTCTAGATTTAGTGTTTAGCATTTAGGGTTTAGGGTTTAGGGCTTAGGATTCAAGGTTTAGGGTTTATGTTTTAGGGTTAAGGTTTAAGGGTTTAGGGTTAAGGTTTAAGGGTTTAGGGTTTAGGATTAAATATTTAGTGTTTAAGGTTTAGGGTTTATTATTTTAGATTTAGGGTTTAGGGTTTATATTTTAGGATTTAGATCTCATGGTTAAGGGTTAAGGGTTAAGGGTTTAGGTTGTAGAGCTCGGGTTTTAGGGTTTAGTGGTTAGGGCTCGGGGTTCGGGGTTTAAGGTTGAGGGTTTAGGGTTTAGGGCTTAAGGTTTAGGGTTTTAGGTTGAGGGTTTAGGGTTTAAGGTTGAGGGTTTAGGGTTTAGGGGTCAATTTTTAGGGTATAGTGTTTATGGTTTAGCATTTAAGGCTCATGGTTCAAGGTTCAGGGTTTAGGGTTTAGGATTTATTATTTAGGGCTTAAGGTTTAGGGTTTATGGTTTAGGGCTCAAGTTTTAGGGTTTAGGGCTTAGGTCTTATGGTATATGGTTTAGGGTTTAGGGCTCAAGGATCGGGGTGTAGGGTTCAAGGCTTAGGGTTTAGGGTTTAGGGTTTAGTACTTAGGGTTTAGGGTGCATGGTTTAGGGTTTATGGCTCGGGGTTCGGGGTTCGAGAGATAGGGGTTTAAGGTTTAGGGGTCAAAGCTCGGGGCTCTAGATTTAGGGTTTAGGGTTAGGGTCTCAAGGCTCGGGGTTTAAGGTTTAGGTTTTAGGGCTTAGGGCTTAGGGACAAGGTGTAGGGTTCAAGGCTTAGAGTTTAGGGATTATGGATTAGGTTTTAGGGTTCATGGTTTAGGGTTTATGTCTAAAGGTTCAGGGTTTGGAGCTACGGGTTTATGGATTAGGGGTGAGAACTCGGGGCTCTAAATTTAGTGTTTAGGGTTTAGGGGTTATGGATTATGGTTTAGGGTTTATGATTAATGGTTTAGGGTTTTGGATTTAGTGTTCAGGGTTGAGGGTTTATTATTTTGGTTTTAGGGTTTAGGGTTTATAGTTTAGGGTTTAGGTCTCAAGGTTAAGGGTTAAGGTTTTAGGAAGTAGAGTTTAGGGTTTAGGGTTTATTATTTAGGATTTAGGGCTTTGGGTTTAGGGTTTGGGCTCAGGATTTAGGGTTTAGGATTTAGTTTTTAGGGTTTATGGTTTAGGGGTTAGGGTTAAGGGTTTAGTATTTAGTTAGATTATGGTTTATGGTTTATGGTTTAGCATTTAAGGCTCATGGTTCATGGTTTAGGGTTTAGGAATTAGGGCTCAAGGTTTAGGGATTAAGACTTGGGGTTTATGGTTTAGAGCTCATGGGTAAGGGTTGAATGTTTAAGGCTTAGGGTTTAGGGATTAGGGTTTAGGATTTAGAGTTTAGGGTTTAGGGATTAGGGATCATGGTTTAGGGTTTACAGTTTAGATTTTAGGTTTAGGGCCTCGGTTTTAGGGTTTAGGGTTTCGATTGTATAATTTAAACACTATAATATTTAGGGTGAATGTTGAAATCCTAAAAATTACCTATGTACTGACTAGATTATACTCTAAAAAAGTATCTCCTAAACTATGACTAATGGAGATGTGAGACTAGCTCCATAAGGTGTAGAGTGGCCCTAATTTCTTATATTTACTAAAATAAACTTAAATTACAAGAAATAATAATTAATGAAACTTGTTTCATTATAATTATTATTTCTTATACTTTAAATTTATTTTAGTAAATATAAGCATGCCAAAAGCACATATAATGTTCATACTATGAAGAACATGTACGTCTTATAATGCGTACATGTTATAGTGCGTGGACAATATAACACGTACACGTTTTTCTACTTTTTTTCTAAGCCAAGCCTCAAGGCTGGATTCAGTTGATCCCCAAGCTTGAGGCAGGACTCCGCACAAAAACAAGAAACATGTTTTTGCATAAAAATGTAAAAATTCCACTTCCACTATGATAAATCAACATAAAACAATTGATTCATTTAAACAAATTATACCATGATGTAGAGAAGAGTTTCTTCATTCTAAAAATATAAATTTTCAAATTTTCTGACTAATATAAGGTTTCCATATTATTTATTTTCTAACTATGCCTTTTTATAGCTTTTTTTTAAGTCTAAATATGTCCATCTTTCATCGTGCATCTTTTTTTGGCTCATCAAAATTGAAAAAAATATACCAAAGCACAAACTAGGCCTAATTCTATATATATTCAAAAAAATATAATTTTTGATATTTTTGAGGTAGTTAGAGGGGGCACGGTTAGAGCTCTGCAGTATTTTTCAAAACTTAAAAATTTTGTACCAAAAAAATCATTAAAAATAAATACTTACTCAAAAATCTTTTAAAAATATAGCACAAACTAGATGATCTTAGTTTTCTTTCTACCAATTAGTTTTCAAAAATACTAAGTGGTGCTCAAAAGATGGTGGGGCGCACAAAAAATACTCTATTCTGTTTTTTAACAAAAACAAGAGGACTGTTGGTATTTTAGTTATTTGACCCACTTAAACTTATTCGGTTTCAATAAAATTTAGTAGCTTAGAAATTAGACTCAAAATGCTACAATTCATTTTCATACATCTTCCAATTTTGAGTGCAACTATTTCAAAAACTTGTACAAGTTGAAGTTTTTATTATTCGAAAAATGCGTCCACTTAAGACCCGCTTTTGGCCCCCAAATTGGTGCACTTACCAAGGTCTTACTTTTTTTTTTCTATCTTCTTGTGGTTTTTCTGGAGATAGGTAGGCCTGAACCAGAGGAAATCTTCAAGATCAATGTGGGAGGAGAGAATTTAGTCAAAACCCACATCCTTTCAAACCATCAAACAAGACGCGACAAACCGGATACGATGAGAAAACGAGGCTTTAAGAAGTTCATAAAAAATCTTAAAGGCAACGATCTTGGGCTTTTCATTGATTTTTATACTACTTAGAATAAATGGAATGTTAATTTAAGGGGAATAGAAATTCATGTCACTAAATATTTAATTACAGAAGTCACAGGGATGCAGTCTAAGGGATTGAAGCTATTCAAAGATAAGAAATGAAGAAACCATGAAATCTCTTTGTTTTTTGGACCGGGAAAATTGTCATTTATTTGATGATGGGATTTCTAGAACCTATTTACCTAAAAGGTGGGATGATGTATGTAAGGTGGTTATGAGGTATATCACCTTAGAGGAAAGTTTAGAAAAATCTACACCCATCACTTATCCATCCTCAATTTCTTTAGGAGGAATCAGGTGATGAGTCTACCTTTCTTTCTCCTTAGATATTTGATTGTCTCGATTGAGGAGTTTTAAAAGGGTAAATATGATTCCCCATCCATCATGACTTGATTCTCTTATTGTTATAGAAAGGGAAACCCATCATCTCGCTTTGTTCCCCATCCTTCTAAGTCGGATGAGGAAACTCTGGCTAGCAGACTTCAGAGAAAGAAGCAAAAAATGGTGAAAGACAATAGAGAGAATATGGTTATGGAGGTTCTTTCTAATTTAAATCATGGTCAGTCATTGAAGGAGAAGAAGATTGATACCAATTCTTGTGGGGGTCTAGTAATGATTCTAAGATTTATAATCTAGAGATGGTGGTGGGTTCCTTGTTAAATATCATGAAGCATCGATTAAAGAAATGAGAGAACAAATTATGAAGGAAACCCCTGTACTAAAAGAGGACTAATGGCATTAAAGATGACTTAGAAATGTAGGAGACTAGAATCTCCATTATCCAAGACCAACTAGCTAGTCAAGCTCTGAAAGGAGGGGTCAACATGGTACTTGACTAGTTTGAAGAATGAGATCACATCGAGTGATGATACTACAAATAGGTAGGAACAAAAATTTACCCCTATCAGCATGGAAGGTGGTTTGAGTTCCTGAACCATAAGCACCCATAAGTAGAAATGTTAGTGGACTTTTGGTAGAATGGTTTGTCTGGTCTCTTTCTTAATGATGTTTATTTGTATATTTTTAGTAGGCTTTGTTATTATCTAGGTTATTTTTTTGTTTCTTCTGTATAAGTTTTTGGTTTTAAAAAATGTGTAGTTCTTTGAGGTCTATTGGCCTCGTCCTTTACTGGGCTCTTGGTTTGGTCAAGATAGTTTGTCCTATTTTGAGTCATTTTTCGTTGTTGTTTTCCTACTCGGTTTATTATCTTGGTTATATATGTACTTATGGGTTTTTAGATCCCCCAAAACCAAATAGTTATCTAATCTAAAAAATACTAGTTACATAATGTATTTCATGTATCTTTGTTAAAACATTATCACCCTAACATATCTCATCTTATTTTTGGAAATATTTATAGGTGGAGGATCCAAAAGTACTTTTGGTTGAGACCCTATGGGTTTTTAAGACTCATAAGATTCAAATACAAAAATGGTAAGTATTTCATTGCAAGTTCTAATGGGAGCAATATTCATAGGAGAGTGCTACTTTGGAGGATTTTGATAAAATCTACAGATCTTACCCATATCTTTTTCATTATTTTTTATATTTTTTTATTATAATAATCATCATGAGGATGATTCCTCTTATCATGGAAGGATGTCACATCCCATATTTACACATTATAAGTTTTTAAAATTATAGATAATTTGATGGTTGTGCAGCAACAATGATACAACATATGATAAACTACTTTGATTTGATTCATTATCATAAATGACATATTTTGGGATTGAAATAATTGATTTCATTTACTTGATTAGTAATAAATGATGATTGTATTCAAATTAGAACAGGGTTAATTTTAAGAGACCTCCAGGAAATCGAAGGTGGAAAATCCCTGACAAATATCCCTAGAACCACTTTTGTGAAATAGGTGAATTTTCTAGGGTTTGTGTGCAACATTTTCACCTAATTTTCAAGACATGCGATAGAAAAATGTAAATATCATGTCATGCATCTACATCCTCCTATTGTGTGTCAACAACATAAGATTTTCATGTGTCAACAACCTCTTGTCATGCATCAATAACTTCTTGCCATGTGTCAACAACCTCCTCTCGTAAGGCCAACAACATGCCCTGCAAGTTCACAATACTTGATATGTCGGTACCTTAGTAAGCTAGTAGTAATTTAGTACTATACTAACTGGTGAATCACCTAGGTTTACATAGGATATTTTTTCAAGGGGTTGGTGAAGTTTTCCCCTAAAAAATATATACTGTAAATTTTAGGTGAACAGGACACGACTTGATTTGATTTGAAAAATTCACCTTTTCAATTTTTCCTAAAATGGAATATTCATCAAATAACGAATATTCTCCACTAAAAAAAATCCTTGGATTACAATTTTGATTATTGTGTGTGTGTGTACAAGTATTGCTTTGTGTGATAAGACTCTTTTAGAGTTTAATCAAGTGGCACATTGTCACTTTACGATAATGGCTTTGCTCATTTGTGATTTGACTATATCAATTTTTATGATAATTTGTTTATTAGAGGAAAAGATAAAAAGAATAAGAATAAGAAAACTATAATTATCTAGTATTTAATTTAACTCATTTGTAGCAAAAGGTTTTTTTTTTACAAAGGGTCACTTAGCATATAGGTTCTAATTGTCCTTGTGTATCTAAGTTTAACTTTCTCCACTAATTCATATCCTCATGTTTACCTCTCCATATCAAGCATGGATATCAAGGTACCATATGTTCTTACCACCTCCCATCTCATGTAAACCTTACATAGTAATGACTATAGTCATAACTCTATCTTAGTGTAGAAGTGGTCTTATATTTATACGATAACATATTCTTTGGTAGGATGTGTGTGGGATTACTTCCTTTAGTATTAAATTTGGTTTGTGCTTGCCAAGCCAACCTAATTTTACATGATTTTCATACTTACCGAGATCAATAATGCCATATTTTATGTTGATCTCGTTATCGAACTACATTTGAGCTACGGTTTCGTCAAATTGAGATCAATCCTCTATTTTCCGAGATCAATATTACCTTGTATTGTTTTGTAATTCAAGATAAGATAACTCATAGATTTACTTTGTTTTTAATTTTTAACTAAGTTGCATTAATTGATCTAAGCTTGTAATAGATCTATCACTAAGTTGTTTTAACCAATAATATCTTGTAATCGAGTTACATTACATTAACCAAGAAAAGCTTAAGTACTTTATGTCGAGTTCACATTGTTACTCGGTTGAGTGGAGCTCACCGAATTATAAGTCTATCTCCTTATTAATATTTTACCCTAGATAACAAGCCTATATTTTCGATATGAATTACGCACTCAACTAACTCATTGACTTATTCGAGTCATGTGGAGTACCAAATGCATTGTAAGGAAATTAACTTAACAAACCAAAAATTATATAAAGAGTTAACTTTGTTTCCCAATGTAAATTTAGGACTATACCAAAAAATATCCACACCCTTGAGGAAATAATATTTTCCACATGGAACACATCAACATGGCCTCACAATGGGATTATATGGCCAAATAAATATGAGAGTGGTGCGGGAAGGAACCGACCGGGTACCACATGGTACTAATCGGTAGACCCCCATTCCACAAGGTTTTAGTGACAATAAGTTATACCAATGAGGGACCAATAACCCACATGTGGAACCAAGTAGTGGCCCCTAAAATTAGTTAACAATCCCTTTAGTTAGGATACATGATTCCTTTGAAATAATACATACCTTAAGCTATCAATCAATCCCATTGAGACACACATTAACATATGGGCATTTAACTAGTTAAATGTATTTTTTATTACAATTTTATTTGTCTCCTATCTCACTAAGCATGTGGGATTATCATGTGAATGTGGAATATTTTTTCAATATCATGGGCTCACACATTCGTGAATTCTATTACAGTCCACTAACCAAGATACTTTCAAGTTCAAATGGCAGCACTTATAACTTTTCATTCAACTAGAATATGGCCATGTTTCAAAATGACCATAAAATGAGATTAAACTAGAGGATATTTTTATTAAGAATTTACAAACTAACTGAGATGAATGAATATCCTATCCTCAAACTAGAAATAAGGAAGCAATCAAGTGGTGAGAATGGGAAATATATTATAAAATTTAAACATAGATCTAAATAGTAACACAACATGTGAGAGATGAAAGAGAGTACAAAAGTTAATTTGAAATGGATTTGAGTCCATTTATTGAGAGAGGAAAAAAATTATAAGTTGAGAGTAGAGGGAGAAGGAAAAATAGAGCATAGGAAGACTTAATCGAAAGAATATTCCACTAGTTGGAAAACAAGGACCTATCCAAGGTAGAATTCAAAGGAATCAAGAGAGGAAGTGGTTTTAAGAGTCTCTTCACGCATATAGAATAGATCTCAATCAAAAATTTAACCGGCATTACTACTAAGTTCTAATTTATCTTTGTTTTATGATTTCGTAGATTGTGGTGTATGGAAAACAACTTAATGGGTTATCTCTTAGCTATTAAAGAATGGAATAAAACTAGATTCTCCTCAATTTTATCACAAAACCACATAGTATTACAACTCTATTTTTAATAAGGTTCCTAGGCATAATAAGAAAAATACTAATTGAGAGTTAGGTAAGCTTTAGGTCCAACTCACTCATGTCATTTTCAACTATAAACTCTACAATAGTGTTTTAGGTTGTTAACAAATATTTATTCTATGAAAAACAATGGCTATCCAATGTGATATCTGTTGGTCCGAAAATCTGTCGCGTGGACAGATCTATGGATAGACGGGCCAACGGTGTGCAGGGCTTAGCCCCTCTTTGAGACAGCAAAGCGAAACTGGTTTATTGCTACTTCTACTAGCAGGAACCTATGCAAGTCTCACAGATTCTGCCTTCGGGGGTTGGGATCTCATCCCAGTAGAGTGTTTCAGGCTGAGAAAAGAAAGGAATGGAAGAGGGAAAAGAGAAAGATCAGATCCGAAGGAAGAAAAGAAATGAATTCCAAAGCAGAAGGGTCAGAAGATCTATGCTTTTAGTTTGGTAGTAAACAGAGCCAAACCTACTTGCATAAATAAACAAAGCAATACTGATAAACAAATGACGGAAAAGTAGATATGAATCCAACAGATTAAACACATACAGATCTAACGTAAGAAAGATCTAATGCATAACACAGCTATTGAGCACAAAGTCTGAATAATTGTATTACTGTTCTTTTCTGTTACAAGAAAGCTCAAAGTCTTTCTCTCCTCACTTCTATTTCTATCTAAAAATGTTCCCCATAATACAAGTATTGGGGTATTTATAGAAGAAGGAGAGAAAAGAAGGCAAAAAGGAGCCAACAACCTATTTACAAAGATATTTAAAAAGTCAACAATTGACTTGGGCAAGTTTTTGGATGGCAACATCCCATGGTGCAACATGGATGAAGTCATCGTGTATGCCAACATGCTTTTTAAATATCTTACAAAAATGATCAACGGATCCCAAGAAGAAACCACTCTTTAGTGTAAAAGGCGCACTTTTCAGCATGTCGACAGCGACTTCTCAGCGCCTTTGGAAATGGGCGCACTTATCAGCATGTCGACAGGAACTTATCAGCGCCCTTTGGCGCACCGTTTGGCATGTCAACATGAACTTCCTTGCGCCCTTTTGGCGCAACATTTGTCGTGTCAACATGAACTTCTTTGCGCCTTGGCGCACCATTTGTCGTGTTAACATGAAATTCCTTACGCCCTTTGGCGCACTTTTCAGCATGTCAACAGGAACTTATCAGCGCCCTTTGGCGCACCGTTTGGCATGTCAACAGCAACTTCCTTGCGCCCTTTGGCGCACTCTTCAGCATGTCGACAGCAACTTATCAGCGCCCTTTCTGAAAAGACTGAAAAATGGCTAAGTCCTTAAAACTTGATTTTCGGAAGAGAACTTTGGACTTCTTTTGAACGTTGTCAAACTTCCTTGGGGCCAAAACAAAATTTTTGGGTATGGTTACCTGCAAATTTCCCTTGACAATTTTGCAGGATAACAACTGGCTCTTTCTGGGGACTATCTTTGAGTGAAACTCGGGGGTAGAGAATCCCAGTTCACATGTGCCTATCCATTGGGTACGGAGTCAAAAACAAGGGGGACCGGAGGGAGAACAAAGGAAACACACAACAAACTGAAAGCAAACACACGACGAAAGCAAACACACAACAAAGAGCAAACTGTACAAAGAAGAGGGCAAACTGTACAAAGAAGAGAGCAAGCTGTACAAAGAAGAGAGCAAGCTCTACTTCCAGAAGATCTTCAGATGCTGCCCGCTATAGGGAAGCGGGAGCTTGGTTCCATCCAGATATGAGAGATAGAAACTATTCTCTCCATTGAGTTGCTTGATTTTAAAGGGCCTTCTCCATAGGGAATCAAACTTTCCGTGCATGCCCTTTGGCTCTCTTCGCTTGTCCCAAAGAAGGACGAGATCTCCCACTTGAAAACTTCTCTGCTTGGCTTTCTTATCAAAAAGCCTCTTTACTTGATTCTGATGTTCAGTGATCCTGTCGACCACTTTTACTCTCTTTTCTTCAAGTTCTGTCAGATACATGATCCTCTTTTCAAGAGAATTTTGAAAAGTCTCATCTTCAATTGCTCGTGCCAAGTGCAGAGCAGGTAGTTCAGCAGAAATGGGAAGCTCGACATCAGTGTCATATAACACTTGAAAAGGTGACATGCCGAGAGATCTCTTGGGAGTAATGCGGTCCGCCCACAAAGCCTCGTACAAAGACTTGTGCCAGGACCGCTGATTCTCATCAACTAGCTTCCGTATGATGGTCACTAGGTTCTTATTACTAGATTCTGCTTGGATGGTGCCCGAGACCTTGGGATCATAGTGCCTCTGTTTCTGACGAAAGGGTTTGGCACCTTCTTTCAATGGGATGTCGTGATGGACATCCTTTGGCTTGAAAGACTTTAGATCAGCATAGGACCATGCTAATACATCCGTGTATTTCTTCAGCAGCTTGACAAATTTCCGCTTTTCTTCCGGCGTGCAACATTTCCCGATGTTCACAAATTGCGGATGTGCCTCAGAACCTATATTGACTGGTTCTGTCTCTGGGGATGAGCAAGGATCGTCCCGCTTCTTCTTTCTCACAAAACGGTCATGCCTGTCAAACAGGCGTTCCAGAGAAACCAGGCCCTTCGGAATTTTATTTCCTTTGAGCTGACATATGCCGTCTTTCTCCTCTGATTCATGGTTTTGACTGTTGATTGATTCGCGGCATGTTGAGGTGGATCCTTCAAAATACAACTCATCAAAATTTTCTGATTTTTCTAGAAAGGCAATGAGGTGATTATCATCGTTGAATACCTGCCAATGCTGAGAGTTGTCTGGCACGCTCGGGCGGAAAACCACTTCAATGATGTATTTGTTCATTTTCAAACCCGGGTGCGGGAGCATGAGAGATGCTGAAACGGCCAATGAATCGGCCATGTCATTTTGAGCTCTTGGAATTGCCCCTATCGAAAAGGCATCAAATTCCTCAATGCTGTCCCATACTGCATTACGGTAGTGCTTGAGCCTTTCATTTTTCACTTGGTAAATCCTTTTGACCTGATTTACAACCAGCTCGGCATCACCTTGAACTTTTAGATTTTTAATTCCTCTTTCCTTCGTAGCTTGCATACCGAGCAAGAGAGACTCATACTCAGCAGTATTGTTAGTGTTGAAAAACTGCAATTTGAAAGAAAGAGGAATTACCTCCTCCTCAGGAGATATTAGCACGGCTCCGGCGCCACATCCACTAGTTGCACAGCTGCCATCAAATTGCAAGGTCCAGACCTTATTAAGGTCCTTTTCTTGAACGAAAACATCCTTTGTATCCGCCTCGGTAGATAAGAAGTAGTTCCCCATCCCTGATGATTCGAAAAGGATTTGGGCTTTGGGGTCTTCAGAGTTAGTGACCAAGTATTTCTTTTGGGATTCCGGCTCCAAAGTTTGCATTACGCCTTTGACTGGAATTCTAGCTTTAGACCAGTCCATATGAATTTCTCCACCAACTTCGCTGCAAAAGCTCCTTCCCAGCAAAATTCCATAGGCTGCCGGAATGTCAGCGACAAGGACGGTCATCTTTACTCTTTTATCCGGGAAGGCCGCAAACGCAAATTGCGCGTCTTTGATTTGGCCAATCAACGGCACTTGCTTGGTCTCCAATGAGTAACACCTGCCGAAAGGCTTGGTAAGAGTGAGGCCCAAAGCATGGGCGACTTTTGCCGGCATGACATTGTCAGAAGCTCCGGAATCAATTATGCAATTACTCAGCTTGTGCCCATTGATCAGCAGGGAGAGATAGAAAGGTTCTATCTTGCCTGACGCAGACGTTGAAGCAACATTTATATGGGATTCAGGGGGAGTGGAAAGGATTCCTTTAGGGGAAGCCTGATTAGATATAACAGCTTGGCCTTGGATATACTTAGTCAATCTTACAAGCTGTTCGGGGTTTGACTGAAGATACTCAGCTTCAGACATTTGAATCTTGGTCTTTTTTGCATGATCTATTATATCGAACGCGGCCAAGGGTTGCGTTGGTGAGGGAATGAGTCCTTCACTTCGCGATGATGGAATAGGGTTACTGATCTTGATAGGAATATGAGGGGGCTGATTCGGAGGAGAGATGGGCGGAAAAGACTTCTTTGCAAAAGACTTAACAGGGAATTGAGTAGGAAGAGGATTACCTCTTTTAACAATGGTTGGAGGCACGTTTGACGCGACCTTCTCCTTCTGCACATGGGCAGCGACTTCTGCTTCTTTTCCTTGCGAGCGGGTGAAAACAGCATATGATTGTCCGCTTGCATAGCCCTGAGTACTCTCTTCTTCATCAGATTCATCCTCATTAAATTCCATATATCCAATTGTGGAGTCGCCAAAATCATTGGTCCGAAAATCATGCCGCGTGGACGGATCTATGGATGACAGACGCCAACGGTGTGCGGGGCTTAGCCCCTCTTTGAGACAAAGAAAAGCGAAACTAGTTTATTACTACTTCTACTAGCAGAACCTATGCAAGTCTCACAGATTCTCCTTCGGGGTTGGGATCTCATCCCGAGAGTGTTTCAGCCGAGAAAAGAAAGGAATGGAAGAGGGAAAAGAGAAAGATCAGATCCGAAGGAAGAAAAGAAATGAATTCCAAAGCAGAAGGGTCAGAAGATCTATGCTTTTAGTTTGGTAGTAAACAGAGCCAAACCTACTTGCATAAATAAACAAAGCAATACTGATAAACAAATGACGGAAAAGTAGATATGAATCCAACAGATTAAACACATACAGATCTAACGTAAGAAAGATCTAATGCATAACACAGCTATTGAGCACAAAGTCTGAATAATTGTATTACTGTTCTTTTCTGTTACAAGAAAGCTCAAAGTCTTTCTCTCCTCACTTCTATTTCTATCTGAAAAATGTTCCCATAATACAACAAGTATTGGGGTATTTATAGAAGAAGGAGAGAAAAGAAGGCAAAAAGGAGCCAACAACCTATTTACAAAGATATTTAAAAAGTCAACAATTGACTTGGGCAAGTTTTTGGATGGCAACATCCCATGGTGCAACATGGATGAAGTCATCGTGTATGCCAACATGCTTTTTAAATATCTTACAAAAATGATCAACGGATCCCAAGAAGAAACCACTCTTTAGTGTAAAAGGCGCACTTTTCAGCATGTCGACAGCGACTTCTCAGCGCCTTTGGAAATGGGCGCACTTATCAGCATGTCGACATGAACTTATCAGCGCCCTTTGGCGCACCTTTCGGCGTGTCAGCATGAACTTCCTTGCGCCCTTTTTGGCGCAACATTTGTCGTGTCAACATGAACTTCTTTGCTTGCGCGCGCACCATTTGTCGTGTTAACATGAAATTCCTTACGCCTTTGGCGCACTTTTCAAAGATGTCAACAGAACTTATCAGTTTTTGGCGCACCGCTTGGCATGTCAACAAGCAACTTCCTTGCGCCCTTTGGCGCACTCTTCAAAGATGTCGACAAAGAACTTATCAGGCGCCTTTCAAAAATACCAAAAATGGCTAAGTCCTTAAAACTTGATTTTCGGAAGAGAACTTTGGACTTCTTTTGAACGTTGTCAAACTTCCTTGGGGCCAAAACAAAATTTTTGGGTATGGTTACCTGCAAATTTCCCTTGACAATTTTGCAGGATAACAATATCACAACAACTAGTCGCCCAAATGATTTAGAGAAATATTCTAGAGGAAACTAGTTCTGACGAGTTGATTTTCATTCTCTTATTTGATAAGTAACCTTGATATTTAGAATCAAACCGTGATTAAAACATTAACTAGCATCACTACTAAATTCTCAATCAAAAATTTAACTAGCATCACTTCTAATTTCTAATTTATCTTTGTTTTATGATTTCGTAGACCGTGGTGTATGGAAAACAACTTAATGGGTTATCTATTAGCTATTAAAGAATGGAATAGAGCTAGATTCTCCTCAATTTTATCACAAAATTGCATAGTAGTACAACTCTATTTTTAATTAGGTTCCTAGGCATAATAAGAAAACTACTAATTGAGAGTTGGGTAAGCTTAGTTCTAACTTACTCATGTCATTTTCAACTATAAAATATACAATAGTATTTTAGGATGTTAACAAATATTTATTCTATGAAAACAATGGCTATCCAATGTGATATTAAAACAACTAGTCACCCAAATGATTTAGAGAAATATTCTAGAGGAAACTAGTTCTGAGTTGATTTTCATTCTCTTGTTTGATAAGAACCTTGATATTTAGAATCAAACCAGATTAAAACCTTGATATGCGCACACCACATCTTCATCAACATAAATAAAATAGGTCCCAAAATGGAACCAAAATGTATCCTTTTATTTACCAACACCTAGTCAAGCGTAATGGAATTTCACTCAAACTAGTGTCTAAGCACTCACTCGAAAGCACACAAAATAGACTAGGTCCCTCTTTATTTGATCATGCAATATGTTTATTCATCATAAACCATTATGCAACATAAGTTAGAAGATAAAGTAAATAAGAGAAACACACAAAAGAGAACAAAAAGAGATTTGATCATTCATTCATAAATAAATAATAGTAGGATCTGAATTCCAATTACTTCTCTTCCATTGATTTTAACCTTAAGCAACCCATATAATGTTACCCATTACAAACACATGAGCAGTACATGAAGACAATATTGGCTTACATACCCAGCAATAATGTGTGCACCTCTCTCTCTCTCTCTCTCTCTCTCTCTCTCTCTCTCTCTCTCTCTCTCTCTCTCTCTCTCTCTCTCTCTCTCTCTCTCTCTCTCTCTCTCTCTCTCTCTCTCTCTCTCTCTCTCTCTCTCTCTCTCTCTCTCTCTCTCTCTCTCTCTCTCTCTCTCTCTCTCTCTCTCTCTCTCTCTCTCTCTCTCTCTCTCTCTCTCTCTCTCTCTCTCTCTCTCAAATTCAACACTACTACCTTTGTCCTCTCTTACAATGAGTGGGACACACATATTTATACATGGTGGGAACTTGTCCTTTACCGCTTACATGCTTTAGTTCTAACAATAAACTTCCTAAATATAGATTGTGTGCCTCTCAAATTCTTCTTTAATTTCTAATCCATGTTATAAATAGTTATATCTTATCCATGCCTATGTCATATAATTATATGTCCATGCATGGTCTTTATCCTCGCTGGGTTTATTTTTGGACTTGCCTTTGACAATCATGTTGACTCTACTTTCTTCTATTTTTATACCATTCCAAAATCCAACTAACTCCTGAAATCCACCTCTCACGTATGCGGACCTTGACACCTTGATGTATCTCCACCTTCCGATTGCACCTTCACGCACTCTACTTATACTTGTATTATTTCATTTCCCTCACATGTACTCATATGCATTCCCTCCTGGCCTCTTAGTATCTTTTTAAGGTTTATTCATGCACTCCTACGTGCGGTCTTTAGCCTTCACACATGGCTTGTACTTAGTCATATTCTTATCCCAACACTATTGATCTCTAGAAACATGATACATTAATACAATTGTAGAAAAATAAGGAAACAAGAGAAGATAGAGATTGTTATGGCTAACTAAAAAGACATTTTTTTACATTATGAACACTTGTTTAATTTATATAACTACTAGGATTTGTTACGATAGAAATTCAAGATTGTAACTTATGTCTATATTTTAACCATGTCATTATATGAGGGTTCATTCCATATTTTACTTTATAATACATATGTTGAACATTAAAGAGTTAGCATAAAGTGAAACAATGAACCATAGAGGATAATTGGTTAGTATAATAAAAATAAATGATGGAAAATAACCTTATTAGTTAAGGCACATGTTTGAATTTCAAGGGATGAAGATTAGACTCTATCAACCATGAAATGATATAACAAAAACTACATTTGGATATGTGAGAGATAATTTTTAATTTTTCAAAATCAAGAAATGAGCTTAACACTGGTATTTGTTGTTTATACTATCAACATTCAGTCAAGTGATAAATTTTAGTAGAACATAAAAGGAAATAATAATAGTTATAATGAATTCTAATTTAGAAACCATAAGGAATAAATGAATATTCTCTTCATGAAAAGAGTAACTGTCACATGTTGAGTTGTTGGAAAAGAATGTTTAGAGAGACCTTAAAATTTATATTAACCTATAGAGTTATGATTTAAATTACTATCATGATACATAATGAAATTTCAATTGAGTCAGACATATAAACTAGAACTAAAGTAAGATCATAAGACTATAAATATGATTTATACACTTAGTATGACAAGTTCATGATGAGAACTTCTATCATAGGTTATGAGTTAAATATATGGATTAGATTTATCTTTTAAAATAGACTTAATAGATGATTTATGTCTCTATGTGGATTATATGCATTATACTCTTATAAATTATACATGGTTGTATATTGTTTGTTATCATTACAATCCTTATATGAAGAATTATTAAAGTTTGGAAACACATAAAACCAAAAGGTAAGTATATGGAAACTATTACAAACATTTATAGTCCCTTATATGTGATTGCAAACCTAGTTTATGATTCTTGAATTAATGACCTCCTTAGGTGGTATGGGATGCAAAAGAAGGTTATGATTGGCATTGTTATATTCATGGTTTGTACTATGTTGTTTGGGATTTTCAAAATAGGATTATAATACTTATAACATTAAATATGAATGGGTGGTATGGGAGATTGGTGTAACTTGATAGATGTGTACATGAACTAGGGATTCAACTATATAGATGGTTGGGTAACTCGATGAATTACATCACATATGAAAAGTATTAGGGGTAGAGTAGACTACAAAGACTCAAAATACTCCCTCATGTGGAGTCGGGAAGTACTTAACATGCCCTAATTTGTTGTCATATTTCAGTAAGGGGTATCTTCTGCTATATTAAGTCTTTTGGATGAAACTATTATCATTACTTATTATTATTACTAGGAGATATTTACTCCTACCCTATTCATTTGTCTACTTTTATGGTTACTAGATTTACTCATGGTATTCTCTCTTATAGCATCTTCCTTCTCATGAAGGGAAGGGCCACTCTCACTTCATGAAACATTTGTAAAGAAATGAAAGGCTCATGGTCGGAGGTAAAGAACTCCAATGATATTCTTTCTCATAATGACACAATGAATAACATGATGGATCTATGACATATGGAAACATAATGTCATGAACGTAGATGTGTTACTGTATTATTGATATATATTATATTGAAGAAAATTAGATGTAAACAATTGTGAACTTGTAATTTATTGTAAACTAAATACATCAAAATGTAACACATTTGATATGAAAGTTATAGACTCGTGTTATTGAGGCAAATGAGATGTAACCTTTTCATGCTTTGATGAAAACTATGGAAATCCATTATGTACAATGGATTTGTGTAATTATATTATGATGTAAACTTTGTAATATTGTAACACTTGAATATAAATGAATGGATGTAAACTTGTAATTTTAGATTAATTATTAATTGTTAACTTAATGGATGAATATAATGCAAACCGTAGTTAAATTATTATTCTTAATGGGATTAAATGTATGGTACAAGATTACAAACAATGTATTTAATCAAGAATGAAATAATAAATTATTTCATGAATATTGAACAAATGAATAAGGAATTTATCATCACTTTTATATTCATGTATTTCTCCTAATTATAATTAAAAAGGAATGAATATTTGATTCATATGCTTAAGGAATTCATCATAAATTCCTTATTTTATTGGGTGAATAGTTAATATACGTAAACACATATATACTTGTACTTTGGGTTTCATATAGTTAATTCCATATTTATATTAAGAAGTAAGAATGCATGATAAAATTAATTAGTAATAAATATGATTAAATCATGTTTTATATTTTTTTATTAGAGGTAAAAGTTAGGGTTGAGGGGACCCTACCCCATTACAAAGAGTTATCGTTTACTTACATATTGGCCAAAGTATTTATCTTCAAGGGCCAGTCATGATCCAAAATATCAAAAACAAAAAACCAGTATATGATATCCATTATATATGATATACATTATATAGCAGTCCCAAGGGTAATACTAACAAAAAAAAGTTAACAAGCAGCAGATTCCAAACCATAACATTTCATTTCTCTTTAACCAGCTCATCCACCGTCTCCATGCATCCATTCCATTCTTTGACCAGTGTTGCGATGGTCTCCTTCCAGTATTTGTAGTTGGGTTCTTTGATCACCACCTTCGGGCCTGTGCCATCCAACTCTTTTTCTTTAGCCAATTCCATTGACTGTATCATCTCTGCCAATAGTTTGAGATGGAAGATAGTACTCTTTACATTAAGAACATGGGCATCTCTGATTTGCATAATGATTCCTTTCATTTTCAGCATCTCTTTCTCCATTTCCATTCTATTGGCATTTGCATTTTTGAAATTTTCACTGAGGATGATGGTAGACATTTTATCAACTTTTTCTTGCAGCTCCTTAATGTCCATGGTGAGAAAACTGATTTTGTGCCTGTTGATGTCATTGTTCAGTTTGTAGTTCTCAAAATCTCTCATGAAGGCATGAGTTTTGACAGTAGTTTCTTGGGCCAAGAAAAGCTCCATCTAGGCCATTTTCAGATTGTGAAGACAATGGATAGCTTCCTCAGTATTCTTGGAAGACTCTTGTTCTTTTAAGCTATCAACATCCTCACTGCTCGCTGCTTCCCCTTCCACTTTCTCTTGAGAGGATTCCTTCTATGAAGGGGTTTCACCAAGGCCTTCATCAGAAACATAGGTGATGTTATCCTCCTCAGCCCGACCCAAAACTAAACTTTCCTAATCTGAGACATGTCTCCCCCTTTACTGTGCTAGATCTGGTACATTTGGCCACTAGGTTCCCCTGACCAGTTTCATCACAACTATCCTCCTTAGGTTCCATACTCCCAGACCTTTTACCCAATGCAATGTTTGAAGGTGAGGCCCCAAATTTGTCATTTTTTCCCAACAGGGGAGTGCTCAATTGGATGATAGATTTTATCAGACCCTGGTGTAAGGGGATAATGAAAGTGCCTTTCTTCACCAAAGTTATAGATTTTTCCAGAGAAGAGAATAAGTAGAAGGAAAGTTATACAGTTTTGCATTGCGAATATGGTTTAACATTGGAAAATGGTAACCATATATGACTTTATATCTACCTTCCAATGTGATATAAGACATGAGCAGTTTGGCAATTTCATCATATGGAGAGGGCAGCTTACACCTAGCATAGCCATTATGAAGAGAAATAGGTTCCCCTTTTCCTTGGAAAAAATAGTCAATCTCAAGACTGTAATCAGATTTGGGTTTAAAAATGCTTCTACTGTAGACACCAAATTTGTGTCTTACGACCCCCTGTGCCCCGCATCTCATTTCACAACCTAACCTCATCACCTAAACCTTACACAATTATTTATTAATTACCTTATAATTAATAAATCCACATCGCCATACCTGCCACCTCATTTTGCCACCTCATCATGACCTAGTCTTAACCCTAAATTAACCTAATTAAGACCTATAACTTGGTCCACATCCACACCCATGACTAATTACTCCTCACCCGCACCTAAAACCAACCTCATAATGACTTGACCAAGCCCACAACTAATCCCTCAGGAGAAAAAGAGGAAAAGCTGGCTATTTTACTAAAAATAGCCCGCTTTGACCTGACCGATACCGGTTTCTACTCGACCGCCGCGGGCCATGCAGAATCGCCATCGGTTCCCTGTAAATGACCACTCCCAACCAAAAACAAAGGATTGGATTTTGGTGGATCCGAAGGAGAAATCATTGGAAGAATCCGGAATTTACTTGGCTGAACAGAGACAAGTGAAAGAAAGAAGAAGAGTTTGCAGAGAAGGACATCAAGCCCAAAACTCAAATCGAGTAACCAGAGCCTCAGTGACACTCATCCATGCTCGTCGAGGGAAGATAGCTCATCTCCTAATTGTTAGGTCATCCTACCTAAGTTCTCATCATCATCATCACGGTTCTTGACTCGCATCCTTATCAATAATCGTAAGTAATATCTTGTATGTCCTTTTAATAACATTTCTTGAACTTCTGAATCACAGCCATCATAAGTCTATTCCTAGATCTACTACCCAGCAACACACTACATCTAACTGTCATTCCTCCACCCTTACATTACCCCAAGAACACCCCCGTATTCTCTGAGTCCTTCTCATCACCCCATTACCCAACCCCACCCATTTATCAGCCTTATAAAACAACACAACCACCTTACAACCAACCTTCACCAAAAGCCCCTAAAACATTGCCCCTACCGATATCGGTTACCACCAACCAAGATCGCCATAAAGGACTAAAGATCGGTCACCTTGATTCTAAACCAAGACCAGCCCTTTCTCTATTGTTCTAACAAGGTAAACAAATTGTAATTGGACAATAGCTTATTTGTTAGAATTTGTGTTAATTCATATTAGCAGGGGAACTGACCACCTTCGAAAGGAAGTTTTATATTTCCTGGGCCCAAGGCAGTTCCCTCATTTATTGTCTAATTAAAATCTAGTGGTCTTGTATTCTTACTTGCAGGTAGTCCTTCCCAGACAAAAAGGAGTTCTTCGCAGTCGATCTGATCTTTCTCTACGGTACGCGCACACCCTCTCAACATTCAACAGGTATTCCTCCTAGCCCTAACCCTTATCTGTTTCTCAAAGGAATGAAAGGATAGAAGCAACTCTATTCCCAAAAGTTGAAACATTCCGTGTGAAACATTTTGGCACGCCTGGTGGGACCCATTTCGGGTTTCTGTTTCTCTTGCTTGCTTTCATATAGGGAGCATACTTGCTGTTTTCTTCTTTTAAAAATTTCACACGGTATTTTGTTATATTTAGTAAAAGAATTTGTCTTGCTTTCCCAGTTTTGCATTAGTGAAAGTCATCTTCTTTGCTTCATCGAATATCATTTTCGATTTGGGTTTAAAACACGTGCATTACATTCTTGCTTGCTGTTTTCAATTCTAGTGAACGTAGACTAAGTAATAGGTCGTACACGTGGGGGTGATTTCCATGGTATTGACAGGAAATTAATCTTACTTTCACTGCACAACACATACCGAATCACTTCATAATTAACACAACAGCTCAAAACATCCCCCCTTCTCCACGGTATTCCTCCGCCCGATTGAGGTAACCTTATAAGCCAAAACAAACTTGACATTTCCCCTAAGTATTTTGTTTAGGATTGACATCATTCTACGTCTAAAGGCATAAGCCCAAATTGATTAAAATTAACCCTAGGGTTAGTCTGTTAATTTGTTTGTGCATTCTTGTTTGTTTTCGCTTCTTTTCTCACATATATCAAGTTTCTTTTACGTGATCACTACAGAACAATTTGGTAGGCATACTAATCACTGTTAACACCAAATCAACAATTTCTTACTACTTTTTATACCAGTTCTATTCTACCGACATCGGTTAGCTTACCGGTGTCGGCTATCTCCTGACCGACATCGGTTACCTGACCGATATCGTTATCGTCTTTTGATTTCAAACCAAAGAACTCCGTCAATTCCAACATCTTGTTGTCTGTTTCTGTTCCTGATAGATTGAAACCCTACTATGTACTCCTGTCCATGGTTGTTATCACTTGAAAGTAGGCCCGCCATGGTTTCACATGCTTGCTCTGTGCCTTTTCCTGAATCACCCCCTTCACATTCTATAGGGAATCCTACGGACACCAGCGAGGTTCCCAAAATCCCTGTAGGAGATAAGGAATTTGTAAAATTTTTGGATGCCAATCCTAGCATTGTACAATACTATTTGTCTCATGCCCCTGACCGTACGCCCGATGGTCAACTCCTTATTGGCATGCCTATTAGTATAGCTGCTCATTTAGCTCCTTCTCCGCCTGATAGCTCCGCTTTGCCTTCTGCATCCTTAGCCCCGTCTCCCAATCCAGCAGCTTCAGAGGTTCATACGACACAGATTGGCTTTCCTTTGGTTAATCTTGGGCCCCACATGTCATTACCGCCGACTGCTCCTACCTTGTCTCTCTCTCTTGCTGATCGCTCCATTCATGACTTGCTCTCTGCCACCTATCCACACGAGCTTTCCTTCTCAAGCTCCGCCCACATTTTCATTCCCACACACGTATCCGGTAACCTCAACGTCCTATATAGGACATCCCTATTCGGTCGCCTCAACACATTCGTCCTCCATACCTTATCAACATTTAACGCCACCATTGTCTAGTGGAGGCCCTTGGCCCACTTTGCCTCCATTTGCCGCAACCGCACCATCAGCTCATCCAACCATGGATTTAATTAAACAAATGATGGACAAAATGCAAAATCTGGAGGCTTCTGTTTCAGGAAGCCGTAGCACCCTAACATACGAGCAAGTTTTTCGGGAGCCCATCCACCCTTCTGTCCCCCTTCATTCATATCCTCCTCAATGGGAATTACCAAAATTTACTCGTTTTAATAGTAAGGAGGATCCTCAACAACACTTGCGCTCATTTAGACATGCCTACTATCTAATTGCTCACGACAATGCCTTACTACTCCGCACCTTTCCCATGTCCTTATCAGGACCCGCCTTGGAGTGGTACAGTGCTTTAACCCAACACTCAATTTTCTCTTTAACCAACTCGCCCAATCTTTCTTGGATCATTTCTCCATTAACATTGCCAAGAAAGTATCTATCACCGACTCTCTCTATGCCATCCTCGACAATTTGAAGATCTATGCCATCCGACATGGTGGGGACTTATCAACCAACTTACGTATGCCTTGCCTCAAGCCAAACTTATCGAACTTTTTACGCGGGCCTGCACTAAACACATCTCTCCTACCCTCCAAATTCAAACTTTCCACACATTTGACGAAGCCTTTACTATGGCTCGAAAACTAGAGATTCGAGCCTTAGAGGAAGAGAAATTATGGTTGCAACAAAAACCCCAATTTCCGAACCCAAGATTCCACCAACAAACCTAACACCACCAATCCTCACCCATCGACTGCTTCAAAATCAAAAGGAGTTGTGCATGCGGTGATGGTCAAATCCCAACCACCGTCTAATACCCCGCCAAAAACCACCTATAAGTATAAAGCTGAGCCCATCAATTACACCCCCTTGGGAGAAACTTATGGTGTGATATTGGACAAATTGCTTAAAGCAGGAGTCATTACCTTACCTCCTGTTAAACCTCACTCCGGGTTTGATTCCGCTCGTGCCATACCTTCTTGGTACAAATAAAATGACTTCTGTAACTTCCACCGCGTGAAGGGACACAGTCATGAAAACTGCAAGATGTTGAAAAACATAGTGCAGGAAATGGTTGATGCAGGGGATATAGCCCTCGATAATCCTAACGCTCCTGCTAACCGAAATTTGAAAATTTTCAACAAACCATTCCCGAATCACTCTCCTAACAGTAATATAAACCAAGATATCTTAGCCGAGGAGAGTGTTCATGAGATCCATGCAGTCTTCGACTCCCAGCCAAAAGCCTCTATCGAAAAAATTCTGAATCAAGCTTCTTCACTAACGCAGGAACCCGAACCCCCTTCATCACCATCAAGACAAGACGAAATCCTTTCCGTTCCTTTACCCATCAAAGAATTAACCACCCAGAGTTCCCTTCTCACAAATGAGCCTTCTTATACCACATCCTTGCAAGACTGTGAGCGGATGTTATCTAATTTATCTATTTCCCAAACGTCTCCTTCTACCATTCTGGCTGTACAAGAGGAAGGCTCGCCACTTCTTTTGTCATCCTTAGACGAGAAACCTCTTGAACCGACATCACCACATTCTTTAAACATGATGGATCCTCTCAAACACGCCCTCCTACCTATTAGTTCTTCATCGCCTAAATCTTTTCAATGACCGGTTGACCTCTTAATGCCTATTGATACAAAGGCCTCATCTACCCCCTCGTATCACACCCACAATGGACCGAATCACAACCCACCTTTCTTCCATACAAAAGTTCCTATTCACACGTGAGGACTGTCATTCCCCAGAAGATAGAAAGGTCCTATGGGAACGTTTGAGTACGCCATATTCTACTCAAATGCAGATGACCAACCCAGATGCCTCTACCATATACCCAAAGTGTTTACAGAAGCTTAAAATGCCTATGTTCTCATCTTCACCCCCCTCATCTCTACCAAATACCTCATCCACCTCTATTAACCTAACCCAATCTTCCCCTACGCTTGGGACCTCACCAATACCCAGTCTAACACACCCACCTAAGCGGCTTGATTTATCTAAAAATAAAGTCATTCATCCACTTAGGAGACAGACTCAATCTCCTCAACCTATGTCTCTATTACAACTAAAACCATCGTCGTCACACCTACCTTCCATATTGGGACCTCATCCCTCCACCTTGCATCAATATATCATACCTCCTGCGTTTTCTTTAAAATGACCTACGCCTTCTGCACCCATACAAAGATCCAAGGGTACATCAACACCGTCACCCCATGTATCCTATCCACCTACTAACCCTAAACAAATTCCATCATCAAAAGATTTGTTTGTTGTCACTCCTATTTCTCCGTGGTTGTTTTCTGATACCACATCATCTGTGGCCTCATCATCTAACCAGCTAAACATAGCTTCTACGCCAAAGAAGCCACGTTTAGTTAAAACCCATTATCAAAACTCCTTGGCTAAACCACCACCCATACAAACCAACCATACCACGTCATCACCAGAATCTACCCCATCAATAGCCTCATCTTCCTCTGACTTTGACCCACTCAAAGGGTCTTACGCCAAAATCCTTGCTATGTTGGTGGAGAATGCGACCATTTCCCTACCCCCACTTAGACCTTATGATCCATCTAAACCTCAACCTATAGGTTATGATGAGTCTAAAATCTGCACTTACCACCGCACACCAGGACATGACGTAGAGGGATGCAAAGCATTGAAAGCCATACTTTATCGGGCCACCTCTCTCGTATAGAAAAGTTAAGAAAGACAACTTACGAAGAGAGAGACCTTTAGCTTCAATTCCCTCTCCTATACCACCTGTCCCCACCTCACCAAGATCTATCATTATTACAGCCCCACCTCTCGAAGACCATGACCTATCCCTACCATCTTCCTCCTCTCATATTCATGAGATCAATATGATTAGTGTTGCTACTCGAGGGCTGAAAAATAATGGGAAAGAGAAAGAAAACACACCTGCGGCATCTCTTTCTCCGTCCACCATCCCGATTGCACCACCACCTAGTGGTTATTCGCGGACCCGCCTATCCCGCCTCTAATGAGATTTCCCACCAAACCATGATCAAACAGCTTCACCAATCACTTGTAAAAATGACACTGTATGATCTCATTCAGACTTCTGAATCTCATCGACAAGCTCTCGTTGAAATCCTTCAAGGGATAGAGGTCTTACCTAATGAAACCTTTCCTGTTACTTCCATTCTAACACCCAATCATGTTGCTTCGCTCACCAAACAACCTATCTCCCCGACCACTTCTGTCTCTGTACAGCAAGCCGCTGCTGTCAGTTTCTCCGAAGACGAAATTATCAACTTTGGTGCTGAAGATCCTGACCCTGCTCTTTTCATCTCAGCTTATGTCCTGGGACATTCGGTGCATCATGTTATGATCGACGGGGCGCTAGCCTAAACATCATCTCTTCAAAAGCCTTCCAACAAATGAACATCCCTTCTAGCTGCATGTGTGCCAACCCCATCATGTTGCGGTCATTCAATGATGCTATTACTTCTACCTTAGGCACCGTGATCCTTAACATTTGTGTAGGACCACGTACTTTACCCGAACTCTTCTATGTCCTTGAGGGAGAGTTCCAATACAATATGTTGTTAGGCGCCCTTGATTCGGGCATGGGATGCATTCCTCCACCTTACATAGATGCATAAAATTTGAGTACGAGGGGAAGTCCTACACCGTAAAAGCTGATCCTCCCCCCTTCAAAACCTGCAATATGTTGTATCGCCCTAATGATGTGCTTGTACCAGTCAAGACACCCATTCATCCAACCCAACCATCCACTTCAACCGCACCTCAACCATCTACCTCAACCGCACCCACGCCTTCAACCAATGAAACCGCCATCGCAAATACCACTTCCTTTCCCGCAGATAACATCCCAACCTCCGACCCCTTAGTAGATGTTTTTCAACGCCTTACGCTGGGGAATACCGCCTATATAACGTTAGTTCTTTCCATACCCCACAGGAGTACGGACAGTTACATGTGCATCCTACCTACGACCGTCGTGTGGGGGAGGTAATCCCCTACGGACCACCTCATTACCGCACCAACCTAACGTATGGGGGTGTCGACGCATCCTCCGTTACCCCTGAACCTCCTCTTGGGGTGGTTCCCTTCCAATCCAATTTTCAATACCTGACAAATCGTCATTTTTCCCTCACCTTCTTGACTTGCTGTGCTTGGAAAGGCTTTGGTTTTGGTCTTTATGAACAAGGCCGACATACACTCATTCCCGTGACTACACGCAAACACAATGATCGTAGTGGTCTCGGTTTTCCTGAAACACTTATACCGAGAAACCTTGTGTCAGTTGTATCCTGGAAGATGACAATGTCACCCCTACCAAACCATCATCACCCATTTTGCCATCGTCACCCAAAGTCGATAGACCCTGAATCTATCCCTCCTAACTTTTTTTTTTCATAAATGCTATCTTCCTAGGTCCTCTCACTTATCAACGCGATAATGAGGACCCATCTTCTCTTCCCCTTCTATATCCAGACATGATCGAAGAGGATTCACCTTCGATTAATGTTGTTGAGTGCCAGGATGATGACTCCATCCTCACTTACCTTGGTGCAGATGACTCCTATATTCAACGCACATTACCATCTGAAACTCAAACCATGTTGAATGAGTCTACTATAGAAATTAACATCCACACAGAGGAGGATCCTCACATTGTGAAGATCGGACAATCCCTTAACGCATCAGAACAAGTCGCCTTTACTACCTTTCTCCGTACTCGCAACCAAGCTTTCGCTTGGTCCTATGCTGACATGCCAGGAATTGATCCTGACATTGCTGTCCATAACATCACCCTAAACCCCGATTCCAAACTAGTCAAACAAAAACTGAGAAAAATGCATCCACGCATTGCCCTCTTGGTCAAAGAAGAGCTTCAACAACTTCTTTCTGTTTCCTTCATCTTGCCTATTGACTATCCTCAATGGATTTCTAACATCGCACTGCTCACTAAAGCGACGGGGGGACTTCGATATGCACAGATTTCTAAGACCTTAACCTCACTTGCCCCAAGGATGACTTCCCCCAAGTATTGATCAACTTGTTGATCTCACTGCAGGCCATGAAATGCTTTCTCTCATGGATGGCTTTTCGGGATACAATCAAATTTTGGTAGCCCTACCGATCAACATAAAACTACCTTCATAACTCCTTGGGGAACCTTCTGTTATCATGTCATGCCATTTGGCCTTAAGAATGCTGGTGCAACCTATCAGTGGCTATGACTTACATTTTTCATGACATTATACACACTATCCTTGAGGATTATGTCGATGATCTTCTTGGCAAATCTAAACATCGCAGTGAACATCTCGATGTTTTAACCATTATTTTTGATCGTCTGTTACAATATTCGGTCCGGCTTCAACCAAAGAAATGTTTCTTTGGTGTTCTTTCAGGAAAACTTCTTGGATTTATCGCCTCTTTGCGTGGCATTGAGATCGATCCATCTAAAGTCAAAGCTATCCTAGAAATGCCCCCACCCAAAACCTCAAACAATTGTCTAGTTTGCAAGGTAAACTTCAATCTATCTCGTGTTTCATTTCCCAACTCTTGGATCGATGTCACCTTTTCATCATCTTCTTAAAAAGGACATTGCCTTTCAATGGAGTGAAGAGTGTCACCAAGCCTTTGAATCTCTCAAAGCCTATCTCTTGCAGCCACCCGTGCTTATCCCGCCACAGGACGATCGCCCTTTCTACCTTTACCTTTCCGCCACCAACCACGCCGTAGGAGCCATGCTCACACATCGTGACTCTGAGCATCGAGAACAAGCCGTTTATTATATAAGTCATACTCTCGTGGATTACGAGACTAGGTATACACATGTAGAAAAATGTGCCTAGCCCTATCATTCATAGCCACCAAACTCCGACACTACCTCCTGAATCACAAAACCGTCGTCATCACCAACATGGACCCCATTCATTATATGTATACCAAACCACATCTAAACCAACGCATCACTCGATGGCTTATGCTCCTTGCTGACCTCGACCTTGAATTTATACACCAGAAGTCAATCAAAGGACAAACTATTGCAGACCAACTCGCGGATGCCCCTTTACCTGGGGAACAATTTACCAATTTTAATTTCCCTGACGAACTCATCGCCACTCTTTCACTCAAGGAAGATTCGTATCCAATGACCCTCTTCTTTGATGGATCCAAATGCCGCCAAGCGGAGGGGCCGGTGTTGTTCTCATTCCTCTTGACGCTGAGCCTATGCCTCTTTCATTCTGGCTCGATTTCCCCTGCACTAATAATACAACGGAATACGAGGCCCTTGTTTTGGGTCTCCAGGTTGCGTTACACTTAGGTGTTAAATCTATTAATATTTTCGGTGACTCTCAATTGGTAGTCAATCAAGTTATGGGCATCTACCAATGTAAAAATGAGGAACTTCAAAAGTACAAACATTACGTGGATTCACTTTTGACCTCATTTACTCATTATTCTATCCAGACCATTCCCCGCTCCACTAACAAATTTGCGGATACTATGGCTTGCTTAGCCTCGCAAATTCCTACCTCACCAACTGACTCTGACATATTCATCTTGGTCCAACAACTCTTTGCCCCATCTTACTCAGCCCATTGTTTTTGTATGATAAATAATGTGTCTGCTAATTCGCAGGATACCTGGTACCACCAATTTCACGACTACCTTACAACCTCTGTTCTCCCACCTGACCTAACTAGTACTGGCAAACGTGCTTTTCTTAAAAGTGTTTCTCGTTATGTCGTCATGGGGGGACTCCTTTATAAACGTGGCTTTGATGGCATCCTCCTTTGATGTCTAACCGGTGCGGAGGTCACCTATACCATCCAACAAATTCACGATGGTATTTGTGGCGGACATTTTAGTGGCCTTGCCGTGGCTAAACGAATCCTTCGCCTAGGTTATTATTGGCCTACTCTTAATAACGACTACTACGAATATGTTAAGCGTTGTGTTATGTGTCAACAACATGCCAACCTTCAACATACTCCTAGCCATCCGCTACAGGTCGCATGAGATCTTTGGCCTTTCTCACAATGGGGTTTAGACCTTATTGGTGAGATTCACCCGCCCTCTTCGCAACGTCACCGTTGGATAATCACAGCAACCGAATATTACACAAAATGGGTGGAGGCCATTCCACTCATTTCAACCAAAAAAGAAAAAATCGTCGAATTCGTTAACCATCACATTATCTGTCGTTTTGGTATTCCTCATCGCCTAATAACAGATAATGGTAAATCTTTCAAAAATAAGTTGTTACAAGACCTTTGTGACAACTTTGGTATCAAACTTAGTTTCTCATCACCTTACTATCCACAGGCCAATGGTCAGGCTGAATCTTCTAATAAAACCCTAACCAAAATCCTCATGAAAGTTGTTAATGATTCTGGAAGAAATTGGCATGATCACATTCCCTTTGCCCTTTGGGCTTATCGTACTAGCATTCGTACCTCCACTAATGCCACACCATTTTCTTTGGTATATGGTACCGAGGTTGTCTTGCCTCTCAAAATACAAATACCCTCCCTCAGAATATCTCTTCAGGATATTCTCACCAACGATGATTTCCGCCAAGAGCGGTTAGCCCAATTAGAGCTTCTTGACGAGCGACGTCTTACAGCTCTTGATCACCTTCAAATCTACCAAAAACGCATCAAGCATGCTTATGATAAGCGACTTCATGAGCATACCTTTAAGGTTGGTGATCTTGTCCTCAAAGAGAATCAACATGTAACCAAACTAGAAAAGAGCAAACGTGGAAAATTTGCTCCTAATTGGATTGGGCCTTACATTATCACTCACACTTATGGATCAGGCACTTATCGTTTAGCTTCGCTTAATGGTAAACCGGAGCCTGAGCCCCTTAATGCCTTGCATCTCCGACCATTCTATTGTTGAAATTAGTGTTATATCACTTCTTATCTACCTTGCGCTCATCCCTTGAGCTCCTTTACCACCGCATACACTTTGTTTCCTACATCTCAAAATCAAATCAAGCTCACATGGTTTGATTATCACCTCCCCTTAAAGATGCCTTCCCCTTTTTTAGTCTAGTCCATGACTTCAAAGTATCAAAATGACACCTTCTTAATTAAACACTTATGGGATTTTCTTGAGTCAAACTTCCTACAAAACTAGATGCTTTATGCCCAACGGACATCTAGACCTCTAAAATTATACATAGACTGCTCCCTTGAAGGACAGCTATATGCCAAACTATTATTGCTCTTATATATAGATCGCTCCCAGAAGGACAAATTATATATAAACACCACATCTCACTACTATAAATAGATTGCTCCTCAAGGACAATATACACAGTCACCTTTATCGAAGCTTCTCGCATTGGTCACCTTCGTGAAGACCTCAAAAACAACAAAATACATATCCCATGTAGACTTCCCGCATCGATCGCCTATATCCAAAAATAAAATAAAAATAAAAGCAAAGATTTCAAAGCACTTTTGAGTCATGGACTTGTCTATTTAGGTTTGGTTCTCTTTCGTCAGAATAATCATCTTATAATAAGTTCTCTGCACCCCAGCTATACCGGCCACCTCACCTCACCATTCGTCAAAACAACAAAACTCAAGGGACATGACGTATATCCGATATATTGTGATTATACAACTCTTTTCACCTATCGACTTCTCACCTATGCAAGGTACCTAGGGATTCAAGCTCATCCTACATTAATATGTGGTTTGTTTAGCTCTTCTCAACTACGGGACACTCTTGCCTCTTTTTCTCGACTCTAGGATTGTGTGTTGACCTTAATCAGGACACGATTCCCTACTACTTGGGTAAGCTAACTTTCGCTTCACCTATACCTACACCAACAACATTCCTTACCAACACCAACAACATTACCCTACCAATATCACTATTTTTACCAACCGACAACTTGCTTAACCACAACTAAATTGCCTGAATTCACCTCTCCCTGGTCCTAAGGGAGAACTACATCGGTCTGAGGCCCCTCCTTGCTTTGTGCAATGGGCTATGTAGGCAACACTTAGGAGACATGGGGTCTCCCAAGGTTAGCTCGACCATCCCCTACCATACCCTATCATGTGTTGTAAATATAAATATTTTTTGTGTATTTCTATTTGCCAACATTCATCTTTATCCTTTTTTTCAAAACAAACAAAAACAACATTTAAAACACAACCATTCTTATTATTATCATCACTCAAAACCACATACATATTTAGTTTTATTTTAGATGTTAAACAAATACATCTTCTCTATCATCGACTCACAGGTCAGCATCCTTATTTATTCTTATATTCCTATGAAATTCACTTAGACCCTTGCACCTCCTCCCGAATCAGGTGGTGATCGTGATCGTCGATGCCCCGCAGTTGGCCTCTCCATCCTCAAAGGTGCCACTGCCATTGGTTCCGCCCACTGATCTACCAACATCTCCTGTAACATACGAATACGTCCTCTCACATGGAGGAATCTTGCCTCCAGTCTCTCCACTCGTAACTGTGAAACCTCTAACAATCCCATTGTCTCATTCACCTGTGTTTGAAGCTGGTGAACTAAATCCTGCAAACAATCTCTCTCCGCTGTAATCACAGCTATGTCAGGGCGCTCACGTGCACCTCGCAGCTCTGCTACCCACCATACTCTATAGGCCTCTGTCGTTCCCGCATCCATTACCCTACGATCGGCAGCTATCTCTTCTGGCCCTTCTGGAGGTGTAGGCCGGGAGGTGAGAATGCTACCTCGCGTCGATCCTCATGTATGGTCTATATGTCATAGGTATATCCTGAACGAACCCAAATTGTCACCGCACGTGATCTAGAGGAATCCTCTCGTACTCACCCGGCCTGTGCCCTGCGATCCACCTCAATCGCTCTACACCCCTCAACTCCTCAGCTATGTTCTCTGTCACCATATAGTTCCCGTAAGGCCTCCAACAAATATCCGCAATCGTCACCATCTCCCATACCTGTCTATAATACTCGATGTCATCTATCATGGCCTGGGATCTCGCTTCTTGTTCTGTCTGGACCCATCATCTAAATCCCAACCTCTGCACTCCTGCCTCTCCCGACTCGATGGGTCGGCCTATTGGATGCACACAAACAATGTGCTCATAGGCCCAACAATGTAATAAGTACGAACAATCCAGTGTCATCCTGTGTTTTTGCTTGCAGGCCCATAAACCCCTATATAACTCTGCCAGATATGCGGGTGCCCATGCGAAAGTCACGCTCATTTCTATCATTTCCCAAATAACACTCATCAATGCTTTTGGAAATCTTCCACCCTCCGCCCTCGGTAATGCATAATACCCCACCGCTATCATTAATAGCACGACCAACCTTGTTTCCTCAGGGTGTGTTGCATACATTGTACCATACGTAAATGTTAAACCTCTCTGTGTCAAATCTCATGCAGCTGAACCAAATACTGCTGTTATCGCTGCCCGCCCCGCGCTAGGCAACGCCTGATACACTGTTTTTCCTATCATTGGGAGTCTCAAAATACGGAACACATCTTCCAAAGTCACTGTCATCTCCCCTGTTGGTAGATAGAAGGTATTCTTTTCTGGATTCCATCTCTCAATCAACACCTGCAACATAGCATGGTTACGTGTGATTCGTGAATAATAGTGGATTCCACTTAACCCCAAATGATTTATCAATGCCCATTCAGCTGGTGTTACATCCACTCGGATTCGTGACAACAACGCTGGCACAATATCATTCATCCTTAACCCTGCTTCCGCCTGCATACATCAAAACGACACATAATTATTCAATAGAACAAATCTCCACGGGTTTTTTCTCAAATTCTGGAAACTCCTACAGTAACCGATATCGGTTATGGATAACCGATACCAGTTTTCTAACCGATACCGGTTATCTCTAAACGATACCGGTCACTGTCAAAAATATACCTACCCTGCTTAAAAACATACACCTACGATAATTATTTTGCCCGTTTACTCCTATCTATACCTAAAAACATACGTGACCACCCTACTTACCTACCCCATAGCACTCACCCCATCCCAAACCCTTGCTATCGCCTTTTCTTTCTCATCTTTACCCACTTACTCTCTCTCATCCTATTCACACAAAACATGCAAGAATCAAATTACAACTAAAACGTTTACCTCTTGGGTCAGCAATGACTTGAGGTGGAACTTTTCTTCCCCTCGTCCCCTCGCTCATCGGGATGCTTCTCCTTGTTCACCATGTTCACCACCCTCTTCAAATATAACTTATCTTTCTCGCCTTTTCCGAATCTCAGCCCACACTCACTTCACCTGTCTCTTTCCTCCTTATCACTCAAATTATTTCATGCAATTACCTGTATCAGTCGTCAAACAACGTCGCATTCACGTATTTAACTTGTTGCATGACTCTAAAAATAAGAATGCTAAAAATAAGAACTTAAGTTGCCAACCAAGCAGTTCTATTTTTAGGAAAAATAATTCTGACATAACCGATATCGGTTACATAACCGATATCGGTCATATAGCTACCGACATCGGTTACATAACCGATATCGGTCATGTGCCCCGTTTTGCTTAAACCTCGGCCGTTTCTTCATTTTTGCAAATTTTTGTGGCGCCCGCCTCTTTTTCCTACATAACAACACCATTATCAATATTTGTCATCCAAATCACATATATATCCTCATAATGTCAGCAACATCATCCATCTACATTATAACAACCATCGACAACATACATACGACATCATATATACATCAAACCCATCAGCATACACAACATGTGAATTAAACTCATCATCTATATATACATACATTCCATTTCAAAAAGCCATCAACAAAAGACATCAACACCATCAATATATAAACCATGTGAATCAAACTCATCATACATTACAATTTCACAACCCATCAACAAAACACATAAAACATTTCATATGCACCATGTGGATCAAACTCATCATACATTACAATTTCACAACCCATCAACAAAACACATAAAACATTTCATATGCACCATGTGGGTCAAAATCCTCATATATATATATATATATATATATATATATATATATATATATATATATATATATATATCCAAGGTTTCAAATATACAACTTTCCCTGCATAGGGGCCTCTGTGATCTCAAGATAATACAAAGCCGGCACGCAGGCCGCAATAACTGTCAAAATATCGACTCGGCTCGCAGGCCGGTCTCTCATATCAAAAATATACTCGGCTCGCAGACCGGTATCAACTATACAACCTGTACTCGGCTCGCAGGCCGGTATATACAACAGGATGAATAAATAAATGAAAGAATCATATGTGGGCACGCAGGCCTCTCTATACATAACCGGTTCGCAGACCGGTGCCTCTATCTAATATCCAATCTACAAACAAAACATCTCTCTCTCGACCCAGGGATGTCTCAACTCTCCCCACCACCTCAAGCACTCTCTCCCTCGCGGGTCTCCGCCCTCGCTCCCGCCTCTTCCCTGTCACCGACCCACCGGCCAGAGGCCGCCACCCTAGGATCTCGAATCCGCGAGGTCTCGGCTCAGGCGCCGCATATGGCGATAGTCGCCCTGCACCATCAAGAACATCCCGATAAGACGGCCTCCGCTCTCGCCTCCATATAATGGGCCTATGCCACCATAGCTACTGGGGCTAGTCCCCCGACTCCTAATAACAATGGCCCCGTGCCTACCAAGGTACACCCTCGTGCTCGTGCCGTGCCGCCATTGGTGGTGCTATCTTTGGTGCTGCATTGGCCGGTGCTGCATGCTGTGGGCGTGGCGGTACTGTACTGCACTGTGGCTGTGCTGGTGCTGCCTGTGGTGCTCGTGGCTGGTGCCACTGGTGGTGCTCGTGCTCGTGCTCGTACTGCACAAGCTAATCTACCTTCCTATAGGACACCTATTCGTGCTTGCAGCAGTAAACTACCCTCGTAACAACTATACTCGTCCCCTGAGCTGGTCCTCTCTACTCTAACAGCCGCTAAGTCTCGGCATGCATGGCGTCATGTTTCTGACATGCGACTCTCTCCCCTACCCACCATACCAAAAATGCTCCTGTGCAGCCAACGTCATCTACAATATCATCTGCTGGCCTCTCGGCTACCCAATCTAGGTCCATAGGCTGTGGTGTAGGCAGTGGGCCTCTACATCATCCCTCCGGTACTGAGGGAAGGGAGGTGGCTCATCCTGTCGTAGCCCCAATCTATCATCATACCCTCTTCGGGGTATCCGCCATGCTCTCCCGGCCTCGTCCCGCTATCCGTAATGTATACTTGATCTAACGCAATCCGTGATCGGGCTCCTCCGCGGGGCTGATGACCTCTGTAGGGCCTCCATACAATATCCAGGCCAGTCACGCCCTCTAATACATGCCGGTAATACACTACATCCTGCTCGGCGAGAATCGCTGTGGCTGCCCACGCCCCCAGCCACCTCTGAAAGCCATATCTATAAATCACCTGTGGCCCTGGCTGCTGGGGCAGCCCTACTGGTCGAATGCATATGATATGCTCATATGCCCAGCAATGTAATAAGAATGTAGAACAAATCCCGAATCACCTCATCCGGGTAGCCCCACAGCTCTCTGTATAACTGCACTAGGTATACTTGGTGCCCACGCATAACATGTATGCTCCTCCACCATCTCGTGTAGTACCCCCATCAGCGCCCATGGAAAGCGGCCTCCCTCTGAGTCCGGGAGGGTGAAGCATGTGATGCCAATCATCATCAACACGGCAAGCCATGTCTCATGTCTATGGGCACGATACATGTCCCCATAGGCAATGCTCACGCTGTGATAAGTCAATAGCAGCGGCTGCATCCCCGAATACCTGTAAAATGCTATCCATGGCTGTCTCTGCATCCACCTGGAAGACTACCTCTCCATCAATCGGTAGTCTAAGGATGCGCTACACATCCTCCAGTGTAATCATCATCTCTCCCGTCGGGAGATGGAACACATTGGTCGCCGGATCCCATCTCTCGATGAGGGCAACCATCAGATTGTGATCCCTATCTATCGCCCTATAACACTAGACTTCGCCGAGTCCCACCTCGTGCATGATGGCCCACTGCACTGCGGACACGTGTGGCCGCATCCGTCTCAACAACGGGGGCATCCTATCCCACATTGTCAGCTGCTGACGTGCCTGCAAAACCAACTCACTGCATTAGCCCTACTCTTTATCACAATAACTCCTTTAACCTTCTATACCCCCTTTTACTCACCCTTCCTCTCAACCTCTACCCCTTCCCTCTTCACCCCCAAAACACACAAAACCACAACAAAACCAAGCAACAAAATAACAAATCTCTAGGGACTAGGGACCGGTCACCCATGGCACCCATGACCGACACCGGCCCCTCTCCACCGACGGCGGTCGATGTACGACCGACACCGGTCAACCACAAACCCACCCCGCCTCAAAACTTCTTAACCGATGTCGGTCGCTTAGTGACCGCATCGGCCATCAAAATCGTGGACTTGAACCCGACGTGGCCCCCAAATCCATTTTTGGCCTATTTATCTCTATTTACCCACCCAAACACCCTAAAAACCTACCCACCCTGCCGCCTTGACCTATTTAACCCATCTATCCTCTTCATTTTTCAAATAACTTCAATTTATTCATTATTTTATCAAAACATGGATTCCTACCCAAACCCCCAAATATAGCTTAACAACATCAAATTCACACAATGAAGGGTTTCGAACCTACCTGCACGCGACGACACGTCGTCGTGGTGGGATAGGTGGTGGTGGTCCAGCTGGTCCAGCACCTCCAGCTCCTCTTGGCTGTGCCATGGCTCTCAAACTCCTCTGCTGGGTCCTCCACCAATCAAATGCTGCCTCCTCCTCGCTAGGGCCTACCAATCACTCACTTCTCCACTCAAATAGTGCCACCTCAGCTGACAAACTCAACAATCTCGCCAAAAGACCTCAGACAACTAAAATTGGTTTTCAAATTGACAATATGACAATGACAGGCCGTATTTTTCTTTTTATAGGTTTTTCGACCTATAACCGATATCGGTTATATTATGCCCTAAAGAACCGGTATCGGTCATCTAACCGATATCGGTCATAGACAATCGATATCGGTTTTATCCCACCTCTTCCCCAATTTCTGCCCTTATTTACTAATCGCCCTTTCTCACAACATCGCCTATATCCACCTTCGCTGAAAACCCTTTGTTAACTTCATTGGCCCGACCCAAGGCCGCAACCAACCAATTTGGCCCGACCCAAGGCCGCAACTAACCAATTTGGCCCGACCCAAGGCCGCAACCACCCATTTGGCCCGACCCAAGGCCACACCCAACCATTTGGCCCGACCCAAGGCCGCAACCAACCCATTTGGCCCGACCCAAGGCCACACCCAACCATTTGGCCCGACCCAAGGCCGCACCAATTAAATACCTCGCCCAACATCAACAAAATACAATTTTATCCACCCATCATGTAGCTTTTTGTTCAATCGAGCTCACCTGTTCGTGTTTTAGCATGATTAGGGTCCTTGACTTGATCAGTCGACCAACTTTGCCTAGACCAAGACCGTGACATTTATCTCAACCAAACCAACCATTCGCACTCCAACCTGCCTAAACGTTCTGTACCTTACCCGTTATATCCCCTGGAGCTACTTCCTATGCCTTGGATACTAGGATTATATCACCCTTGTTTGGATAAACTATCGACCTTTGCCTATGAATTGCTTGTTTGCTCTTCAAAATCATGTACCTTGGTCGCACTACATCGCATTTCAACGTCGTCTCGCTTCTCGACCTACCCCACCATCTTACCATCATCTCAACACCATTTCCCTTTATCAACCCTATCACTGATTTCACGCTACCTCAATCTGTGATAGATTTGAGGGGGATTACCTATACCCTTAACAGGGGTAACCACTTCTTATTATTGTCCACGCAGCTTTAACAAAGACAAGCTACACGACAAAAAGGGGCTAATGTAGACACCAAATTTATGTCTTACGACCCCCTGTGCCCCGCATCTCATTTCGCAACCTAACCTCATCACCCAAACCTTACACAATTATTTATTAATTACCTTATAATTAATAAATCCAAATCGTCATACCTGCCACCTCATTTCGCCACCTCATCATGACCTAGTCTTAACCCTAAATTAACCTAATGAAGACCTATAACTTGGTCCACATCCACACCCGTGACTAATTACTCCTCACCCGCACCTAAAACCAACCTCATAATGACTTTACCAAGCCCACAACTAATCCCTCGGGAGAAAAAGAGGAAAAGCTAGCTATTTTACTAAAAATAGCCCGCTTTGACTTGACCAATACCGGTTTCTACTCGACCGCCGCTTGCATGAACCACCATCAGCCTCCTCAGTAATGACCACTCCCAACCAAAACAAAGGATTGAATTTTGGTGGATCCGAAGGAGAAATCATTGGAAGAATCCGGAATTTACTTCGCTGAACAGAGACAAGTGAAAGAAAGAAGAAGAGTTTGTAGAGAAGGACATCAAGCCCAAAAACTGCAACTGAGTAACCAGAGCCTTGTGACACTCATCTATTCGCGAGAGGGAAGATATCTCATCTCCTGATTGTCAGGTCATCCTACCTAAGTTCTGCCATTGTCATCACCATTTATTGGACTCCGCATCCTTATCAATAATCAGTAAGTAATATCTTGTATGTCCTTTTAATAACATTTCTTGAACTTCTGAATCACAGCCATCATAAGTCTATTCCTAGATCTACTACCCAGCAACACACTACATCTAACTGTCATTCCTCCACCCTTACATTACCCCAAGAACACCCCCATATTCTCTGAGTCCTTCTCATCACCCCATTACCCAACCCCACCCATTTATCAGCCTTATAAAACAACACAACCACCTTACAACCAACCTTCACCAAAAGCCCTAAAACATTGCCCCTCGCCGATATCGGTTACCACCAACCGTACTGTTAATGGATCGCATCGGTCACCTTGATTCTAAACCAAGACCAAGTTGTTCTATTGTTCTAACAAGGTAAACAAATTGTAATTGGACAATAGCTTATTTGTTAGAATTTGTGTTAATTCATATTAGCAGGGGAACTGACCACCTTCGAAAGGAAGTTTTATATTTCCTGGGCCCAAGGTAGTTCCCTCATTTATTGTCTAATTAAAATCTGGTGGTCTTGTATTCTTACTTGCAGGTAGTCCTTCCCAGACAAAAAGGAGTTCTTTGCAGTCGATCTGATCTTTCTCTACGGTACGCGCACACCCTCTCGACATTCAACAGGTATTCCTCCTAGCCCTAACCCTTATCTGTTTCTCAAAGGAATGAAAGGATAGAAGCAACTCTATTCCCAAAAGTTGAAACATTCCGTGCGAAACACTACCTTCAAGTGCAAGACCAGTCACCTTAGCAATAAGCTTGGGAGAAATAGTAAGGGAACAATTTCGACCTAGATTTTTCCCTCGTTCCATGTTTTAGCAACCACTTCACTCAGGCATTTCATCATAGCCCTCGAAAGTTTTGAAAAAAGACAGCAATCCCGCCTTCTCAAGGAGAACTTCGGCCTCCTTGGATATCTCTGGACACCTAGAAGGTTCCATGTGTACCAAGTCTCCTCCCATCCTTCTATGTGCGTAGAAAATATCTTACAAATCAAAACGGCCTGAAAATCAGTGGTTTCAATTTTCAGCTTCTCCAAAACCAAAAAGGCCTGACTTGCTCGTGTGAACAAAAGAATCCAACTCACACAAGTAAGATAAAATCATGAGAGGTTACTGGCACGAGCGGGAGAGTTTGCAACATTATTAAAGGCTCCCTCCCTTTTCATGATTTCAATGAATTTTGCATTCATTCCAACAAGTTTCTCAACTATATGGAGACCATTAGAGATAACCCCAAGATTAGCAACAAAAACATGTTTTATATTATTAATTTCTTGAATTTGTATATTCAATGTTATGCATAGGACTCTAAAATTTGATGCATCAATTTCTGCCATTAGTGGTGAGGGTGGTTGAAAACCCAATTACAAAAAAAAAATCGTTGCATTTTCTAGCCACCAATCGGGGGTCATTACACCTATCTTAGACATGATGTTTGTAATATTCTTATTTTTATATATGTGATTCACGTGTTTATACTACACCTCAAAAGGAGGCATATATTTCACTTATTTTTTCTCCCAAATCCATGCATTCATGACACTCGTTTACTCCCTCATTAGGAAACAATCACATGGTAGTTTATTCGAGAAATGCTAAAACATACCCCACATGCTCTCACCACAAGACACATAGATATTTAGATACAAAAAAATCAAATACATGGATTTCATAAAATTTTAAAAATATATTTTAGCACAACCATATGTATTCATTCCTATTATGTTGTTTAATAAATTTCAACAACTTTCATTGGTTAGATATTTATCTAGATATCGATTCACTTAAAAATGTTTCAATACTTTTACAAGGGAACATGTTTCGACACATGAGAGTGGGTGTTAGTTTTGAGTCTTCCAACCCTCCATTATGGAGATCCAATTATCACTCTCTGCTTTTTATTTTTAGATCATTATTCCCATTTTGAATTTGAAAACTCTAACTAAATGGTGATGCAACTGCAATATCTCTATATCCACATGATTGGTTTTATTGGTAGGTATTCTTTGTTTCATTCATATGTTATCTTGTTCCTTTATGTTCCTTAATGTTTACTTTAGAATAATTTATAAAATTAATGACTTATTTATTTTTTCCATGAATTTCATACCGATGCATATCCTAATCTAGTTGTATAAATGTGTTAGGATTTAATTTTTTCCCAAATAAAGGGATCTAAACTCTTATGTAATCAGTAATGCCCACATATGTAACCCACACAAATATGACACACAAAATACCGTAATAATTTGTTTTTACTTACATTTCTTGATACATGACACCACATAGGATCACTCAGGTTAATATACAACACATGAGACGATTACCCAACCATAAACCCACATATAACATGAAACACACAATGCACATCAAGGCCACATTTCTCAAAATGGAAAAGTACAACAATGATCCCACTACGATATACACTTACTGGTAGGTTCTTCCCACAATGCGACACTTTCATGAATATTTATTTATTACAACCATGTTTCAATAATCAATCTTAATGGGTTGGAGAGTACTTGATACATAAACATACATTTCTTTTCCTTTTTCTAATTTTTCTTCATATCTTTTAACATTTAACTTAAGGTGTTTTCATTGAATCTAGATCAAATAAATTGTTTTAGTTTCTTATTTAACTCGCTTGTTAATAGGTATTCTATATACACACAAGGCTACTAGGTCTTATCCCTAGGATTTGTTTCTAAAGGCATGCTTCTTGGTTTTACAATTAATCTTAGTTACAATAAGGGAGGTTCACATGACACAAGGGAAGTTTATTAGTTCAAGAATAAATAGGTCACATGTACCTTTCATATTAACATTTAATCACTAGGGTTACCCTATTTTTTTAAGTTATTACAACTAGCCATATATTCTATTTGCTTCCCTTGAATACTTAGTTTACATTGAACATGATACACTAAGAGTATTTTCCTCGAGTCAAAAGAATCAATCCTCAAATTTCATTTTTTTCTTAATTTTAATAATTTAATATTATTTTTTAGACTGCATTGAGGGGTTTGGGGATTATTTTCATCCCTTACATATCACAAGTTTCCCCTTTACTAGTTTAAAGATCACCAAGGAGTATGATTTAACACTTACCCAAATTTGAATTATTATTGGGAAATTTAAGTATCAGATGTGTATTACAAGGTGACATGCAATTATAATTTCATACACCCTATGACCTTCTAGTGACTACCCTTCTCACTGGTCAAAATATATTAATGTGTGATTCACCCTAATTCTCATAAGAGGTCCACATTCAACTAATTCTTGTTACCACCGAAAAGGGGCCTACACCATACCAAAAGGATAAACTAGAGAAAACAATTATGCTTACCCCATAACTTATGCACAACTAGAAACACTCCTGCAAGATAACACCCTTGTTTGTGAAGAGAAAGGGGATTCAAACTCACAGTTTCATAAATAGGTATCTTATGATGTGGGTTCCACTCATGGTCCAAACCCTCATATCATAAGTACATAACATGCTTAGCGCTAAGTCCATGGGATAAATCATGAGTTTTAATTTACATTAGGTTTAACACATCATTAGGGCCAATTCTATAGGTTTATACTAGATATGACACTCGACAAAACTAAACACAAGTGTACAACCCATCATCACGATGATCTATCAAAACACGACACCTGAGAGTAGAGCTAATAGTTGGTAAATGTTAAAACCCGTACTTAGGATGGTCATGGTCAGAGTGGGGATCACTCAATATGGAAGAAATATCAAGTTGTTCTCAATTGTATAGTGTCAAAGCTCACCTACTAATCATGCAATAATCAAGGGAAGATGAAGAATTGAAGGGTTTTAAAGCACAATTCCATTATAATTTACAACAAGATACTTCTATCTACCATACATGATGTAATTTTCACAACATAGCTATAAATGACATCAAGAAGAGCATTAAGTAATATTTGGATCACTCTTTAAACTTGATAACAAATAACCATTACAAGTTTATTAAAACTTCATGCACGATAAGGAAAATATTTTTATTTGAAAGCAAATAGGGAAGTGACACTTTACTATAACATAACAATACACATTTTTTCCATTAACATATATAAATTACAATAATACACAAAATGAATTACAACCATGCCATTTCATCATCTTATTTGCATCCTGCAAAACCATGTGAGCATGAGTCAACGAAAATCGTTGGCATGACATCCACCTAAATCTAGCATAATTATTGTTTTTAGTTTTCCATTTACATAATAATAAATACACATGCAAAAAGAGAGGTTTTGGGGCATATATTCGGTTCATTTCATTTCATTTCTTAACTAAGGGAGGAGAGAGAAAGAGATAGGGAAGAGAGATAAGAGAGAGAAAACTATTTTTCCAAAATTCACATTTCACACAACAAGCCATAAGAGAGATTTTCATACAGTTATTTATAAGTTTCAATAATTTTTCATGACGGTTTATTGTCTTGACTAGGGTCCTACAACCTTATTTTACATTTTTCTACTAGTTGCGAAAACATCTAATTTTGGCTCAGAGGCTAAGGGACCACATTCGAAAATTGTCTTCCGATGGAAAAATGCACAATAGTTAAGTTCCTACGTGTAATCCTATGTACAAAAACTTCACAGGGACTGACATAGTTTAGAATTGACTAATGCTTTATAATTGGCGGCTAATTTTTGGGGTTATCGATCGTAATTAGGCTAGTTACAACAAAGAAACAATTTTAGCTCGAGGGCTAAGAAACCTCATCCAAAAACTAACTTTCGATGGATGAGCACTCCACATGAATATTCCTGCATGCCCTCCTATATATGGATAATTCATCGATTTGATGGAACTGAGAACTAGAAAACAGGTTACAAATGGTGACTGGTTTTCTAGAGCCACCGGTTATAATCGTTCCAGTTTGACCTAGTAAAACAATGACCGAAGGCCTACAAAACCTCACTGCCAAACTAGCTAGAAATGTGTTTTTCCAAATTGAATGTTACACACAATATTCTACTAGAAATACTAGAGGTTTGTGAAGGCGTAAAAGCGTTCCTTCATTCAGGGTCCAAATGGTGAGGTGAAACGAAAACCAACTTTTTAGTTTTAACAATTACCTAAAAGTGTAAAATGAGGTGACAGGCTCTTGGAGGGGCAATGAAGAGAGCACAAATGGTCAATCATGGCTGATCCAAGGCTTGATGCGACTCTCCTCATAACAAGGAACATAGATAATGCTTGACATCTCTTTTATGGGGCTCAGAATGTTATTTTGCAAGTCTTTGAAAATTGTGTTTTTCTAACTTTGCAAGGTAGACAGAAATGGTTGTTTTAGTTGAAAATCATCTAGCTCTCACCAATACCAACAAACACAAGCACCAAATTTTAATACCTTGGGTCTATCAATGCATAAGGTTGTGGTAAAAAGCACAATCGATGGTCAAAGTGTAAATCGAGTTATGTAAATCACAAGGTGGAGTTTTATTGTTTTACACTAAAATTTTGGTTAGAATATCCAATTGTATAATAATCTAAGGGTTTAATATTTCTATGATATTTCATGTGGAAAACCAAAATTACAGAAATTATGGAAGATGTTGGTAAGGGAGGCCATGTCTAAGGGGAAATGAATGCAAAGTTGTGGATCTCGATTTCGTATATGCACCAAACATTTTTCCAACAAATCATGAACCTACTTTAGCTCCTCCATTCCATGGTCCAACAACAAATAATAAACCATCCATATGCCTCTCACTACTAGCCTATTTGTGAAGATGTTTGTATCAAGAGATGGTTGAGCAGATGCGAGATGTTTTGGGGGACATATTTTCTCTGAATATGGACGCTTATTTCTACTCAAGATCTTATCCAAAATAAAAACCTATTTTTTAATGGACATCAGAATTAACATTCTCCATGAGATCATGTGTCTCACTCAGTGTGTAGTAACATAAGTATATTTCCTGGTTTTTGCACATCTTTCCTTCCCGTATTTCAAGGATATAACTTTCGTGAGGTGATATTTTCACACTTGATCTACGTACTGCTTCATCCCAACTTTGAGGCTCTGATTGGAGAGAAGTGTATCTATTGGGTGGTTAAAAATGTCCTAGATGATCTCTGAGGAGTTATCCAAAAAAACAAATTACCAAATTCTCTTAGCTCCATGTTCCCAACACCCTTGCCTCTTGTTTCAGTGGACCATACAACAATGCCATCTTTAGTCAAGGATGCGTTGCCATTTTTTTTAGAACAAAAATCGGCTAAGTTGATACTGGGTGTCTTGGTTGGTAGTCTAGAAAATTTGAGCAATGTTTACATGCCATACTTGACCGAAAGAAGGCATCATATTTTTCTCGACTCAAAATCCAAAGGAAAATTTCTTATTCACCGAATAAAGGGAAATTCCAACATAGTCAATCCAACTCATCTGATTTCCTTCAAAAATAGGTTGCATGTGCCCAATGCATGGGGTGTAGAATAAAATATTTGAAACATAGAGACAATTAGTGTTACCTTGAGAAGTAGCCATCTAATCCTTAATCTTTTCTTCTTCTTCTCCATACAAAAACTAAATAGTATCATGTAAATGTTTCCTCTCGATACAATTGATCCCACTTCAATATAGATACAAATCCAAATCAATCAAATTTTATATAGCAAAATGAGGAGACATTAAGAATACAATTTTTCTCCATGCACAGATCTGTTTTAACCCAAAGTGATACTAATTTTGGATATCTATAAGTGAGATCTCCATTTTACATAGCTCCCCTAGCTTCGTTTATTTAATTATGAGATTATATAACTATGGAATCACTGCAACTATCCAAACTTGGTCAAGTGTGAAATCTTACTCCTTAGTGATCTTTTAACCTAGTGAATGGGGAAACTAGTAATACATAAGGGACGAACATAATCACCATACCCCTCAACATGGTTTAAACAATAATATTAAATGATTAAAATTAAAGAAATGGAATTTGAGGTTTTACCCATTTGACTCGAGGAAAATACTCTATTGTGTATCATGAACAATGAAAATTAAGTATTTAAGTCGTAGTAAGGATTTACAGTTAGTTGTAATAACTTAAAACAAAATCATGTAACCTTAGTGATCAAATACTAATATGGAAGGAACACATAATCTAGTTACTCTTGAATTAATAAACTTCCTTTGTCTATGTGAACCTCCCTTGTTGCAGACTAAGGTAAATTACAAAACCAATCAAACATGCAAATTAGAAAAAATCCTTAAAGCACCCACCGGTGACCTCGGGTGTACATATGTTCCTACCAACAAGTAGGCTATATAATTATATTGCAATAAGAGAAACAAGAAAAATTAGATACAATCATTACAAATGAAAATTTTAAGGTCTTGGGCTATTCGTGAGTTACAAGTAGTTTGTAATCATCAACCCAAGTTATATTCCTATTGAGTTCATTGGGTGATTTCAACAAGTGGTCATGGAGAGACTTTGAGGTAGGGTTCGAACTTTTCCATATGGACTAAGCGGAACATAGCGAGGCACTATGAATGTGGATCTCTTGGAGGACATTAAGAACCCAAGCCTACCCCCATGTCCCACTTAGATAAAGTTCTCCTCCATCACTCCAGTTCATAGCTTTGGTATAGTAAAATTATTTACAATCGAAATTTTTGTCGCCATCTAATAGGTTTTTCCTTCATGCTTTGAAAAGTGAATTTAATGCCAAGTGTGGGATTTGGATCCATGAAATCCTTGTTTTCATTATCATTTTAGTGGGTCCTTGGATCCATTAGTTTACTTCCAGATTTGGCTTTAGGCGAGTGGCATATTGTTGTTTTGGTTTTTTTGCAAGTTTTGAATATTTCTTCCATCATGGGTGGTAACAGAGTTAGGGTGGAACCTTCATCCTGTTTGGCTTTGGAAATGGATTTGGCCATTTGGGATATCTTTAAAAATGGGGGTGTTACCTATTTTTTCTAGAGGCTTAAGGGATATGATGAGAATTTATCGAAGGAGTTTGCACAAGTTTGGGATAAAGGGGTTGTGACTATGCATGGAGTGATTCTTCTAGTTTTGGAGGAATTGATTGGAAAGGTTACTGACATGGACTGCACTGGGTGTAAGGTTTTTAGAGATAGAAAGAGGTTTCAAGAGGAAGTCTTCAATTTCCTTGATATTGATGAGAAGATTGTCCACATGGAAGATAGTATAGCTCACATCTCTCTCCCATGGCATTGGCATGAGGTTTGTTTTATTATCATGAAGTATTTTACTCTTGATGGGAAGTATAGAAATCTCCATACCCAACATTTCATGTTGTTAAACCACTTTAGAAGAAATAGAAATATGAGCATTCCTTTCTACCTTTTCAATTCACTTCAAGGGTCAGTGATTGATTTCAAAGCTAAGAGGTCAAAGGTTCCTTTGCATCAAGGATTAATCCTTTTGTTGTTCAAAGTTGGCACTCTGATACTCTGAAACTAAAAGTGTTGGGATTAGGTATGGTGAAGATTGGGAAGAACACTTGACTTTGGCTGATAGGCATAGGCTTAATGTTTTGAAGGAGAAGGCTAAGAAGGAACTGGATGCAGCGACAACTCTTCAATTTTTAGTTGGGCAGGATTCAGAGATGAGCACTTTAGAGGGGTTGAATGAGGGAAATACCTTGATAAATTTTATTTTTAGTAAAATTGAAGCTCTTAAGGATGTGGTTATAATGGAAAAAGTCGAGAACATGAGTTTAGTTAGAGGATCTCAACATTCAGGTGCATAGTTGAAGATGCTCAGTAATATGGTTGATGCACTTCAAGAGATGATTATGGTTGAGAAGGGAAAGAAAAGGATGTTGGATATTATTAGTTCTAATGAGGAGTTGGACTCTACCAATTAGGATGTAGTTGCGGGCTCGAGCTAGAGGACACGAGACAAAAGTTCCTAAGGAGTTTTTTTGGAATTGTCCTAACCAATTCCTCGTGGTTTTGTTCGATCCCTTGTCCGGTTGGGTCTTTTTGCTTTGGTTTGGGTTTTTTCTCGTAAGATTGTGTTTTTTCTCTAGGTGATTCAAACCCTTTTGAATCGAGTTGATTTCCTGGTTTTGGATGGTTTTTTATAGATATTTTTGTTGGCTATGAGATATCATTATAATATCTCTTTGTAAATGGCCCTTGGATCCTTTTCCAAACTTTATCTATCAAAAATGTTAAGTAAAATAAAGATAATGTAGTCTAGTTTAAAGAAGAATGAAGGACTGCATGATAAGTTATTTTCAAATAATTAAGGTCAATAATGAAATATGAATGTAATAAATATGTAAACTAGGAAAGTGTTGTGTCATGGATGGTGCCTATATGGGAGTTATACTATAGTTGAATTATTATGTTGTGCCTTGTCATTTGGGGAAAGGTGGCCTTGATGTGCATCATGTATTTTTCATGTTATCTATGTGGGATAATGTTTGTGCAAACGTCTCATGTGTTATGTGTTATCCTAAGCGATCCCTTTTGTTTTCATGTATCAAGCAATGTAAGTCAAAAAAATTATTCTGTATTTTTACTGTTGTATTTGTGTGTCAAATTTGTGGGCGTTACGATTCTTAATATATCATGATTCTCTAATCAACCACTTGAAGAAATAAAAATACTTCCATAGCATGTTATTTTTTGGTTAAACAAATGTAAAATTTAAAATCAAACACTTTTATTGTCATCTCTATTACCACCCTTAAGTATTATTCTAGGTTATTCTTATTGACATTTTTTTATTAGATAAGGTAAAAACAGGATCGGCTCCCAAGGGCCTTACAAAAGGAGGAAAAAAAACCAACGAACAAGAAAGAAATAGAAAAGTCCACAAAAGGAGTTAAACATGCTTAACTCATACAATGAAGATCAGACTTTAACCAAAGAGAATAAAACAAAGAAAAGAAACCAGACCCTAAACCATCAAAACTGTAGAAGTTCACCAAAAGTCTACCAACAATCCAGAAAACCCAGCTAATTTTTAGGAAAACTTCACTACTTCTAGCATGACTTCCTTTGATCTCAGCACCCTTTTCATTCATGTCTTCCTCTAGCTCATCCTCGTAACTACTGATGCACAAATTGAAATTCCTCCTTTTAGTGCCTTCCTCCATCCCTTCCAACCTATCACTCAACTTTTTGACCTAATACTCCAGCCGCAGTAACCTTCGCTTTGACTTCACCGGCCGAGACAATTTTTTTAGGGACATTAATGACATCCAACATGGTTTCCCTTTGACCAACATTGGTTTCCTCCATCGCCTGAAGCACCCCCTCTAAATATTGAACCTTTCTACTCCACTCCTCGAAACCCTTAAAATTACCATCCCAACCCCTCTTTCTTGAGGTGCTCGCATCACCACGACCTTCCTCACTCTTCTCTTTTTCAGAATCCTCCCCAAATTTTTACATTTCCCAACCTTCATCTTAGTAAGGAATTCCAAAAGAGTGAGATCATCCTCTTCTACCTTATCTTTCAGAGAAGAATTCAAAATAGGTTTCCCATTTTCAAACAAAAGAAGGATGAGCCCTTCATGCAAAGGCATCTCTATCTTCTCATGTTGGAATGCCGTCAAATAATTTTTCAAAGACATAAATAGAAAGAAAGGAATGCTCACCATGACCTTATGGTGAAACATATTCAGAAGGGTCATATGATTCTATCCTTAAATATTTTGAGCTCGTCCATTTTCATCTCCATCACAAGGGAAATGGTGGACTCTGAAACCTCAATTTCCATACCTCTAACCTTGAACTTTCCCTCTTTCCAAGATTTTCCAAAATCCTTTGACAAGGAAGGGTCATGACCATGTAATTTAGTAATGAAATTACTAAAACCCCCAATCTTAAGCTTGTTCCACAAATGTTGATTAAAATCTTCAATGTTTTGGCTAGCTGGTTCAACCCTGATTCTATCACCACCCATCTTCACAAAACCAAACTTCCCCTGTTTGCTAACACTTCTCAAATTTATACCCCTTTCACACCAACAAAACCGAGGAATACAACTTATTATGTAAGTTATCATAGACTGAAGCTCACTTGTGCCAACATCATCAAACTTAGTGCCCTCTATCTCTAATAATGGTTTCATTAATTTTTATGGGTAAATCATCTCCTTTACACCAAATCTTATAATCATTACTAAGAGCTCTGTAATTAGCCATCTTATCCACACACTTATTCCTTGATGCAAAGTATGATTATAAGAAACCTTTACAAAATATTTTAAAGTTTCCTTAACATCATTGAGGATATTTCTTAAGGGCCAATTAATGGAACCCTGATTGTTAAGAGCATTAATAATGATGAGTGAATCACCCTCAATTTGGATGTCCTTGAAACCTTTTTCTTTTGCCAACAAAACCCCCAAAGGAGAGCTCTAGCTTCCACCATATTGTTTGTTTTCCAACCTAACGGACCAGCATAAACAAACAACCAATCATTGTATCCATTTCTACACCCACCAAAGACAAGGGAATCCCATGTGCATCGGCTATCACCCAATAGTAAGGCGCTGGCACTCACCTAAGGCACGTGCGGGCACCGAGTCTCTCTTTTATGTGAGTTAAGTGGGAAACCAGCATTTATGTTAGGAACTTAATGAATAAAGGTGGAAATGAGACATACAATCATCATAGGGATCGAACGACCTCTTAGACAAATGTATTCATTCTAAATAGAGGGTACTTACAGATAACATATAGAACTACAACGTAGAAAGGAAAATACATAAGGATTTACATCTATTCCACAACATCCATGAAAAAAATGAAAAGATATAGATATGAACTAAATCAATTACATTCATAGTCATTCATGTTTGTAACCTCATTATATTCAATGGATCCATTAAACTATTACCACTGATCAGACCAAAGTCATAAATCACAAAGCAGGATCATGTCATTCATCCATATAGAGAAAAATTTATATCCCATCCCCTTAATACATTACTCCCTTATATAGCCTCTACCCAATCCCACAGAGTTCTCGCAGATATTTCTGCAGAGCTCCGCTCTCTACGTGCTCCTCTACCATATACCCGGATCTGCTCCCTTCCTTCCTTTTTTTCTTCTGTGGGTGCTTGTATTTATAGGCATCTTCAACCACCGACTTGCTTTCAGGGGCTACAGATCTATTGCCAAGTGTCCAAGTGGTCCTCCATAGAAGCATGCTCCTTCAGATCCAAGCTCTCCACTCCTTGTAATGATGGTCTTCTAGAATCCTCTATCGCTAAGCATATTCCTTTTGTGGGCATCACGTTGCCAGGCTGGCACCTTATCCACTCCTCATTCACTATCGGTCACACTTTTCTCGTGTCCTACCCGATACGCCAAATATGGCTAAGTCCTGAAACTTTAGCTTTGTTTGCGCATGCCACGAGTTTTCTTAAACCCTTCCTTAAACCCTATCCTGCATGCCTTTTCCTTACGCACCTATGTGCCTTTTTGTACTTAGCCAATATTTTGGGGTCCCAACATCACCCCACACTATGCCTGTTCTCCATCTCATGAGAACACTTCTCCAATGAATAAATAATTACAGTATGTTCTAGAAGAATAAAATAATTTGGGAAGAGTAAGAATAAGGGGATGAAGGAATGGGAAAGAATAAAATAATGGAAGGGTAATTATTACTACAAAAGGAGTGGGAAGTCCCTCTTTAGGTCAGCCTCCAACTTGTTCTAGGTATCTACTTCACTCCACGCTCTCGGCAAAGGTCACGACTACTAAGGTGCTCACTTCCTTAAAGCTTAACCCATCTCCCTAGGTATTCATAGTCTCAACTACCCCTTCCAATTGTTTTCCCATGTCCTCAAGTGCATCCATTCTTCTCGTGATTTGTGGGTATAGTTCCTTCAACCGGTTTTTGATTGAACCCCTTAAGGTTTCAATGGCCTCGGATTTCTTTTTGACCTCGGCAAGGATTTTGTCCCTTTCCGCCCTATTTCCCTTATTCTTTTCTTGAAACTCCTTCAGCTCTGCTTTATGAGTGGTGACCAAGATGTTCGCCAATCTAGCCCTGTCTACGTAATTATCATACGTAGCCTCAACAAATGGGTAGCAATCTTGACATCTGCAAGTACCTTGCTATACTCAACAATGATTACTACCACTTTCAATTTGTCCTATCTCTCCAAGCATGTTGCCACTTCTTCCATAAACTCCAAGGGCCAACAGTTTTCTCTCCATTGTGAGGATGCGCGTCGATCTTCAAAGCATTCAAGAGTGGATACGTATTCCGCACGGTTGTGTTAGGTCCGGATGCTTTAACATAATGGTGCTTATGATAAACTTCATTTTTGTATGCTTTGCGCACCTTCACCTTCTCATCCCTTAGTTCACACTTTAGTCATGCTGATCAACTCTTCTTATTTCAAGACCTTAATCTTCTCACCAGCTCCTCTTCCTTCTTTTCTAGCTCTCCCTCTAGAAATTTTACTTTGTCATTTCTTCCAAAGAGCCTAGCCTCAGCCTCAACCGTGACCTTGTTGATTGCATTACATAACTGCTCATCCGAGAGTTGTTGGGAATTTACCAAGGGGTTGGCTCCCTTAGACTCCAGTACTGGCATGATTTCCCTTGGTATACTTCAAACTCTGGCTCATCAATATGGGACTCAAACGCCCAAGAGAGCATCTTCCTTGTCCTGGGGTACACACCCTCCTCATCAAATGACACCATAGCTAGAAGTTTTTTCGTGGGTATAGTGCTCTGAAGCATGTGCGTAGCACCTTCCTTAGGTCAAGCAACATAGCCCATGACCTATCCTTGTTTTGTATCAAGGATCTTCCTTCTCGAGCATGTGGCTTTGGGGAAACTCACCGTTAGACTGGGACCTCCTCCCACACTGACTTGTTCTTTCTCAATGCTTTCCTCCTTATCCTCTCCCATTACTATGTCAACGTTGCGCTCCAATTCTTGTTCTACCAAGGCCTCAATTATTTTCGTTGCTTCTCTTTCTGCCACCTCATTTACTTGCTCCTGCATAAGGCTTGGAGTTTTCTGCTCCTATGTGCCAACCTCCTCACTTCTTCCCATGTCCTAGGTGCCTTCCTCCTCCTAGCTACCCTTACACCGCACAAAATGGAACTCTTGTTCTTCTTTTCCACCCTCTTCTTTTGAACCATGCACGCTGAAAACAAGTGGTTCTTAGTCCTCTTCTAATCATCTTCCTTATCGTCATCCCTTTAACCTAGGTATTTCTTCAAACTCTCTGTCTCCTCTCGAGTCACCTTCCTCCATCACCTTCTGCTTTCTTCCTAACTGGGGATTCCAGTATAGGAGACTCTACTTTTCTTCCTCTTCCTCTAGTGATTTCTCCTCTGCGATGAGCTCTTCCTATGTTGGTGCCTTCTCTTTGACTGGGGACCTCTTCCCGCATGTGTAAGTACTTGTTCTAGTGCTTGTTCCCGAGGCACCTTCCGCCCGAATATCTTGGGCACTTGGTTTGTTTTTCTCGCACGCTCTCTCTTTCTCGTTTAGGCGCGGGCTTCTTCCTACCTGTTAGGTCCTTAGGTATAGCTATCTTGTTTTCAAGATAAGCACCCTTCTCAAACTTGGGCCTTATCCAAAGGTATACACGTCTTTGTAGACTTATCTCGCAATAGTCATAGTCAGGGGTTTTACCATTTGACTTCATGCGACATGTACTTTTCCATGTATGTGCACTTGTTGGGGTAGACCAACATTTTGCGCATCTCCCTGTGGTCCCGGTCCAAACTTCCAAGGTCAATATTTAACTTTTTGGACTCCTTGAATTTGTTAACTCCCACCTAGAAGTATTGAGCTGTGAAGGTGAATGGGAGCTTGCACCATGGGCTCATGTTTTCATCTGTCAACTTGAACCTACCAATACAAAAGTGTTGGTATACAACAAACTCAGCTTCTCCTACTATAAGCACTGGCAGTTATTCTGGTATTCTCCATTCTACCCCAAATGCATTCCTTAAGTGTGTATACCACTTTTCAAGATGCGCCTTGTGAACGGGCATCATGCTATCACAAGTGTATTTCTCAAATATTTTTGCAGGCGAGGGATCTTCCTCTGGTACTCTCAAACAAACTTTTTTGATGCATATGGTACTCCGATCTCTGAGAACACAATGGTTAAGAGGACATTACCAAAGAGAATCTTGTCTCCTTCTTGTGTGCTGGTGATAATTTCATCTACAATGTATGTGGATAGATTGTAGATGGTGCCCTATGATATTCTTCTACAAACATTCAACTAGGACTTGTTTACCTATGTCCATGCATTGAGTTTTGTTAACAATCATGTGTCCATTCTCATCACTGGGTCTTGGATATCCCCGATATCAAAGTAACTTGACCCCTTCTTTTATGCATATGCGGCCACTATGTCCTGAATTACTTCCTTGTCACACAGGTCGTCCTTTATATCTTCTCCTTCACAGATAAGACCTATGAATTTTGAAATCAGATGAGGGGTTATGTGCATCTTAGGCCCCATGAAGTGAAAGTGGCCCTCATGCACACGTGACATCATCCACTGATAGAGGTGCTCAAGATTTCCAAACTAGGGAAACTCATAGAGTTGTAATAACCCAACCTTTTCCAACTTCACTTTTACCTCATCACTATAGATGGGAAAACCCTTTGGTGTCCTTTTGTTCATCAGGTGCACTAAATCCAGCACCATTTCCTTATCTGTTGTGTTTGTGTGATGGTTATAATCGCTCACCACCATCTTTCTCAAATGGTATTCCCACTCCTTCCTAAGAAAAACTCCATTCGAGTACTGTATTTCTACATACCATTCCTCATTGGTACTTGTGGTAGTCTCTTGTTGTTTTCCTTTCCCCTTTGCCCTTCTTAGGTGCTTCTACTGGTTTCTTGGGTGCCATTGTCTAGGTCCTCTTATCACTTCAATCTCTTCTTGTTACTCTACTCTTCCACTCCTTCCAACCTTAGATCTCAAACTTGTGAAGAAAACTTCTTAACCTCGTGCCCTAGTTTTTCAAACCCTAACTAGGATAATCCTTTCACAAGACGGTGCCTTCTCATAACTACTCTTACACCCGTGAAATCCCTTCCTTCGGTTTGCAAATCCAAACTAGTTACTCATGCTCAAACTCTTCAAATTTTTCTTCACACGGATCAGTTCTGGAAGCCCTAGTTTGCAATGGTGCAAAAGTGCTTCTCTCTTCGTATACGTAAAGTAAATAATGAAGTGCCCAACCTTCTATTTATAGTTTTTCCTACTTTTTAACATTAAATGCTACCTTATCTACCACTGTACTTTAACACTTAATGCAACTTTTTCACTAAAGTCTGACTTAAGCACTTTTTTTCACACGCCCAACCTTGCGCAGATAATTATACAACCTTCTCTCGGCATGTAACCAATCCATCCGACGTAGAAGACTCTCATGTGCACGCCAACAAAGACCGAAGGAACTTCTTCCATCCTTTACATGATTTTTTCTCTCACCTACCTCGTGTTGCTTTTTTGCTTCTTCCTCTCTTGTACATGGATCCCTAATGTAGCCTTATCCTGACACCAACCATCTTTTTTCACCTTTCCTTACATGTACTTCCTTCACAAGGCCATTCAACCGGGATTTCTAATGCAATCCTTCCTGGCACTTCACACTTCAAGTTCTTCCACCTTACTCCACCCCACACTAAAATGATGTGCGGTCCTCTCATGTAGTTATAACCTTTAAAATGAATGAGATTACCGGCACCCAAGGTGCAACACAAAACAACAACGAAAGGGAAACACAAGAAAAGAAAATGCATTAAAGGAAATCCTAAACTAACTGGCAACACTACCTTATTTACAAACACCAAGAAGACTTATTTATAGTAGGGCTTCAGCCTACTCCCATTGAAGTGTCCTAGCAATCTCGTCCCATCCAATGCTTGTAATTGGCACACGCCCGAATCAAGGATGTACGAGATGATGTAGGGACCCAACCAATGGACTTTTAACTTTCCAGGATGGCGTAGAAACTTTGAATCATACAGTAAGACCATCTGCCCAACCTCAAACTTCTTGTTCTTAATATGGCGATCATGCCATGCTTTTTTCTTTTCTTTTTTCTCATTATTTGGCTCCGACCTAGCAAGTGATCGTCTTTTGTCTAACTGCATTAACTTTTCAATTATTTCTTCCAATGCTTTCTCATCATCTAATCCTCCTGCGCATGTTATACGCAGAGAAGGTAACATGAATTCAAATGGTAAGACATCCTCTACGCCAAACACCAATTAAAATGATGTGGCTTTGCTCAGCCTTTTATAAGGTGTCCTATAAGCCCATAATACGGCTGATACCTTGTCATCCCAATATTTTCTTCTAACATCACAAATCTTAGTCAATGTGTGGCTGTATTTTATTAAATGCCTCAGCAGTTCCATTTTCCTGAGGGTGATAGGGATTATTCTTGAAATGAGCCACCATGAATTCTGACAATAGAATCTTGATTGTTTCATTAAGGAAGTGCGTACTCTATCACTTGTTAAATGCAATGGGCATCCATACTTGTTGATTATGTTTTCCCATAAGAATCTAATAGCGGTAGCCACTTTACAATCCTTTGTAGGCACTGCCTCTGCCCACCTTGTCAAATAATCAATGCAAGTGAGGATATACCATGAACCAGTCCTTCGCGCCACTGGTGAGATTGGTCCGACAAAGTTGATAGCCCACTTCTCAAATGGTTTCATGCTGGCTATTGGTCGCAAGGGCATTTCATCCTTTTTCCAGGTTTGCCAAGGTGTTGGCAATGGTCATAGGCCTTGCAAAAATCAATGCAATCTTGATAAATGGTCTCCCACCAAAGCCCTGCGAGTAGAATCTTCCACACGGTTACATTTCCCGCATAGTGTCCTCCTGCAATCCCACCATGCACCTCTTCCATAATTGTAATGTGCTCATGTTCTAGTATGCAATGGCACAGAACCTCATCACGACCCATTTTGTATAGATCTCCACTAATTAACATGTAGGGCGTGGCGCGTATGGCTAACTTATTCTTCTCCAAGGCCTTCATCCCGACTAGCACCACACCCATTTTGAGAAATACTACAATGTCCTCCAAATCCGAGGGCACATGCCGCAACCTAAATAGTTGTGCATCTGGCATGGTGTCTTCAATTCTCTACGTGTCCTCCCCTGAATCAATCCTAGATAAATGATCAAGTCCAGAATTACTTTTTCCTGGTTTGACAACCATCGTGAACTCAAATTCTTGGAACAATAGTACCCACCAACATATGCACCCTTGTAGAACGGGCTTGTTCACCAAATATTTTAATGCCATATGGTCAGTGTAAAATATAAAAGGGGTTGCCAACAAATACTGCCTAAATTTATGAAGCACGTAGATCATTGATAATGCCTCGTACTCAATCGTAGTGTAATTCTACTCTGTTGGTTTCAACTTCCTACTTGCAAAACACAAAAGGTGATCAACAATCCCCTCACCAAACTATGTAATTACTTGCTCCAATGGTGGTCCCTGAGGCATCCACATGAACATGGAAAGGCTTATCCCAAGAAGGGAAATGTAGGATGGGTGCGGTGATAATCTGATCCTTTAAAGTGTCAAATTCCTTCAGTTGTGCCTCTCCCTAATGGAAGGCACTTTTCTTTCTGAGAAAATCTTCTAAAGGTGTGGCGATCTTGGCATACCCCTTGATGAACTTCTGATAGTAGCCCGTGTGTCCAAGAAACCCATGCACTACACTTTGACTAGTTGGCTCCCCCAATCCCACAATTACTACAATTTTGGCAGGATCCACCAATAAGCCTTCTTTGCATATGATGTGTCCCAACAGGGTCCCAAACGAGGTAGAAAATACACACTTCTTGATGTTGAGGGATATCCTCAACTACCGACACCTTTCAAACATCAATCTCATATTGTCACAATGGTCCTTGACCAATCCATACATGGTCTAATCATCAAGGTACACTTGAAGGAATTTATGGATGAAGTTCTGAAAGCCCACACTACAATGTGAGAGAACACAACAGGCGTGTTCTTTAATCCAAAAGGTATGATCATATAATAAAAAAATCCCCACTCGGTGGCGAATGTTTTCTTTCTATGGTCTTCTATTGCATCCCTTACCTAGTGATAGCCTAAGAACCCATTCGTGAAAGAGTACACTCCGTGCTTTGCCACTCCTTCCAAGATTTCTTCAATGAACAGGATTGGGAAGGGATCAATGACACACACTACATTCAGATCCCTATAATCAACACATATCCTTATCCTTTCGTCCTTTTTGATATTAATCACCATTGGACTTATCCACTCTGACTCCTCCACAACCTCTATGATTCCTGATGCTATCATCTTTTTTATTTCCTCCTTGACCTTCACGCGCAGATTGGGGTTCATCTCGGTATGGCCTCTTCCTGATTGGGCATGCACCTTCCTTCAACTTTATCCTCATCTCCCCAAGGAATGGTGGATGCCTTTAAGCTCATGATACCCACATGGGAATAAATCCTCAAACTCACGTAAAAGATCAATGATCTTAGAGACTTCCTTCTCCAACCAGTAATCTCCAATGATAGCTTCCTTGGGTTCCTCCTCCACCCAATATTAACCTTCTTAGTCTTCATGGGCTCATGGTAGGTGCACGTTCTTTCATCAGCACTATCCATCACTTCATGCGAGCCTAGAGAATGGTTAACCTCCAAATTTTCCATCTCTTCACTGTCTATGACATAGACCATCTTTCCTTTTTCTTTCTCTATGCATGCGCGCTCAAACTACACCTCATCAGACTCATCTTCACCAAATTTTCCCTCCAAGCATGGCTCTCCTAGAAATTCTACAAGCCTATCCTCTACCTTTGCACTATCCCCCATCGTAAGGCGCTTGACCTCCTGTAATGCCTTATCCACCAATGGTTTGGTGCTTCGATACTCAAATGCTTGGACGAGATCAGCCGCTAGTTCTTTCCAATTCCCTATTTGGTGGCGTGTCTCAGAGTGGATGTACCATGCGCGCATGTAACCCTGCAATGTAGAATATAGTTTGTGTACCCAAAGGGATGATGGTAAAGATTCTCGTGCCTTCCTCCAGGCTCTCTCACAAGCTTGGATGTGGAAAGAGGTGAGCTCCTTACCATGGTAGTATTTGATGGTGGTGGGCATGTTGCTTCTAGAGAACCAAATAGATAAGGAAATTCTCACTTCGCACCATTCCAAGAGATTATCCCAATGTGTTTCCCACCAATGCGCAATAGTTCCAAGTAGGATGTAACTTAGCATCCCCTTTGTTCATTCTCGTTTCTCCACTAGGCCTCCATTTCCTATAAAAAGGTCTTAGTGTAAGCCCCTCCATAATACTTAGGTAACTTCCTTCCTCCTAGGCACCTAAGTGAGCGCACCTTAGGTGCTTTGGTTACAAGCCCCTTCAGTTGTCTCCCAACCAACTCATAAGTTCTGTGTACCCAATTGTCACATGCTAGACTAGTGGTGTCACTTACCGACTAAGCATCCTCAAACTAGATAACTCCGTTGGTAGGATGGATTATCTCTGGGTCTTGAATAGAACACACATAAATCTGATCAAGGACCTCTTCTCCTAAGGGCTCTGTGTATGGTGTTGACTTCCCATCTGCAAGGGGAATGATAACCCTTTCTTCCTCATTCTCAAAGATGATGTACCCCTTATTGAACCAAAGATCCGCATTATTTTTATAGCACCATGGGCACCCAAGTAGTGCTGGGAAATTGTCTACCTCGACAAGTACTAAGACTTCAAAGTCCCTAGTAAACTTATCCCCTGAATGGTGATAGTTGCATCCTTTAAGACACCGATGGGCATTTCCTTCATTTTGTTTTCCATATACAAAGACATTCGAAGATGGTTGTAATGTAGGCCTTCTCATCTGATGTCATGCATCCAAGGTGATAACATTGACCTCTGTGCCTATGTCAATGAGGATATTACTAAGGAGCCATCCATCCATGACTACATTTAATGTGATCTCCCTATCATAGTCAAGGCTGTGAGGGGGAAGGTTTGCATGCAAGAACTACCTTTTGTGCTCTTCTCTGGCACATGGTACCTTCTCTTTCAACCATGCTCCTAGCAAGGGAATACTATTCTCTTACCTTAGCATTTTACATACTTCCTTGACCTCATCCAGGTCATCCTTCTACGGAGCCTCAACACTTCTCCTATGCTCCTGCTACCTAGACTTCTCCTTTAGACACTACATTTCTCCTTGTAAACTTTGAATCACGTTTATGGTTTCTTGATATACCTCCTTCGATGAGTAGGATCTAGGTGCTTCCCATGTACCACATCTTCCTTGAAACCAGTTCTTCTACCTTGGTATTTCCTTTTCATACGTGCGGCCTCTCGCTCTTTTGTTACCATAACAGATTCCAAACCTGCATCACGTGTCACCCGTGGCATCCATTATGTGTCTTCCTTCTTAATGCTTACCATCAGTAATGCCCTTATCTTTCTCGGTCTTTGTTGAATCATGTGCTCAAACAACTCAGGGCACTCCTCATACTTGTGTTTCTTCCTGCACCATGAGCACTGCAATAAGTTTGGGCACTCACGCTTGTAGTGGTCTGTAGACCCACAATTAAACAAGTTCCACGTGGGAATTCACTTCTTCCTCCTCCGCGGTTACCATGACCATGGAATCCTCTCGTGAAATCCCCTTCCATGCACTCCTCCATCTGTGTGCTCCTCATAACGGTGATCATCCTCCTTAGAACTACTGGAAATGCTAGTCTGGCACACACCATGATCAATGGCCTCATGGATTTTGTCAATCAGTCTATAGTCCTTAGTATCATGGGTTGTAGAGGTGTAGATTTTATAGTAGCAAGACACATTCTTCCGAATTACACGTTATAACAGGGACATCTACTCGCATCATGGTCCCCATGACAAATTTCACAGTCTACTACTATGACGTATACTATCCTCCTGGGGGAAACTATCCTTGACATGCCCCTCTACTTCACAATCTGTACACCATATACCACTATGAGTCTCATGGGCTGAGTTTGCAGACAACTTCTCCAACTGCTTAGCCATAGCAGTGATTTGAGCCTCCAGGAATGGGCTAACACCAATATCAACACTTCCAATAACTTCGGCATGCAAAGCATCTTCTAACGCCTCACGCGGGTCTAGGGAAGTTTTATGAGATAAAGCTCTTCTAAATGGAGTTATCAACCCCCTACAAACCATTGAGCATGTTGTGAAGGGTGAATGTCATATGACCATTTTTATAGGAGAGTCTTAAACCATGTGTCCTACTCCCACACACTCTCCACCATTCTCTTGTTGAATATCCTTTAGGGCATTGATGCTCTTTTGTTCAAACTCGGGATGTGGAATTCTACCAAGAAGGCATTCTTTAAAGTAGTATAATCCACCATTATTTGATGAAGGTCATATTTCCTATACCAGCTATGTGCACGCCTTGCAACGTCATTTCAAACTGACTGGCCTTCCGCTCCATGGTTGTGATCCCCTTCACACGCCATAGCAGCTCACACTTGTGAACATGTTCTGTAGCATCTTCAATACCTCTGTAATCTGGAAAATGTAAAGACATTTCAAAGAAGACTTGAAGAGGTGGTCGGGGCCCTTTTCCTCCTGAGCCAGAGCCTTGGTTTCCTCTGGTGTTTCCTCCTTTGCTGTGATCCAACAGATCCACCAAGTCTTATGCCTCCTAATCCACCGATCCACTTTGAATCCACCAATTCCTATTCCTCCCGACCCCCTCGAATCCACCAGGTCCACCAGTCCCGTAGTGGTCATGCCAAGGGTCCCTAAAGTTCCATTAAACTATGCGTCGATGGTCTATGATAATGCCCCACTACCACTAGTGTACCCCGCACCACTCCTAGATGCAAGACCAAAGGCTTGTGTACTTGCTCCTTTTCCAAAAATTCCTCCGAATACTAGAATAGTATGCATAGCCATAAAAGTGGGAAATGAGAAATTGTATCTCCTGGGGCACGATCTGTCACTTCTACTGATACCAACTAGGTTAGCGATACTCCTTCCTTGATCTAGAAAACCAAGCACCAAGGTTCGGTCACTAGGTGGGTTACAATGCATGCCAAAAACTCTTCTTTCTCCACATGATGAACTCTCATCAAAAGTCAAAGGGGTCTCTCTTATGCGCTTTCCAAGATGGGGTAGCACAGACTGCTCAGGTCCCACGTCCTCTACATGAACCTCAAATCCTTCCCACAACATCTACCTCCATAGATCCATCACACCTACAACCTCATGTTGTCTAGCAATCTCCCTTTCATGCGCTTCACTATACTTGAGTCGTCTCTCCTCCCTTTATTTCTCCGTCGTAATATCTGCCATCTTCCTCCACCCTAGCTTCCTTGCCCAATGCTCAAAATGGTTTAGCAAGCCATCGGAAATTCCTAAAAACTCAAGGTAACAATCAAGATCTTCATTTCCAAAGGAATAACACATAGAAATGATCCTCTGGGCTCCTATAAAAACTCAAACTCAATAACTTCCGGACAAGAATATGTGGAAATAGCATACTCCAGAGTGTAGCTAGCCAACACTCTCTTCCACCATTGATCAACAGCACGTGTCTAGGTCATATCTACATCCTGAATCTTCGATAGTCCTCTTGTGTCCACATGTGTGCTCTATAGAACCAACTTTCTCTGGACACATATGCTGAGAGCCATTCATATAGCTCTACCAGGAAACAATAGAAAAAGTTTCATATAGTTCATGGTAGAGATTCTCTTCCACCCACCTCCGTGCATCAAACTCGGGCCCAATATTGAATCTCTAGAGAAAACTCATCCTCTTGTGCTCCTGAACCAAGATTCAACACTCTCTAGAGTTAGACATTTTGTCATTACTCATTATCCAGACCATGATGCATGTCATTTCCCACTACAACTTCAAAAAGAGGTCCCAGAAAAGAACCAATATGTAGTCATTTTTACACCCACCAAAGAACAAGGGAATCCCATGCACGTTGTCCTATTACCCAAGGGCACTAGGAACTCACCCGAGGCACGTGTGGGCACCGAGTCTCTCTTTTATGTGAGTTAAGTGGGAAACCATCATTTATGTCAAGAACTTAATGAATAAAGGTGGAAATGAGACATACAATCATCATAGGGCTCAGAACGACCTCTTAGACAAATGTATTCATTCCAAATAGAGGGTACTTACAGATAACAGATAGAACTACAGCAGAAAGGAAAATACATAAGGATTTACATCTATTCCATAACATCCATGAACAAAAATGAAAAGATATAGATATGAACCGAATCAATTACATTCATACTCATTCATGTTTGTAACCTCATTACATTCAATGGATCCATTAGACTATCACAACCTGATCAGATCAAGTCATACATCACAATAGGGATCATGTCCTTCATCCATATAGAGAAAAATTTATATCCCAGCCCCTTAATACATTACTCCCTTATATAGCTATTATCCAAAATTCACCCCCCCAGGGTAATTTTGATAACATGCATCAGAATATTCAAGTCCCAGGCAAGTAGGTTGATCCGGAAAAAATTGTGAAAATCGACTAAGTCCTAGTCCTTGGGACAGTAGGGACGTGTGGGACAGAAAGACGCGGATCGGCCGAAAAGCCTCCAGGCGGCCCGCTAAGCATTCGGGACATCTGGGACAAAAAGACCCGAACCGGCCGGATCGGCCGAAATGGGAACAAACAGTCCGAAAAGCATTTGGGACATCTGGGACAAAGGTACGCGAACCGGCCGGTTCGGCCGAAATCAGCACAAGGAGCACAAGGAAAAATGGGACACAGGGACGCGCGGGACGCGGATCGCCGAAGGAGCCGAAAGCCAATCAATGCATGCCACGTGTAGTCGGCCAAATATGGGACAAGGAAGCCCATTTTGGGCGGATCAGAGGTTTATGTCCCAAACGGTTTGGGACATTCGGGACATAAAGACGCGGTGGACGTGAAAATCTGAGCACTCCGTGGACCAACCAGGAGATGACACGTGTCACAAGGACAAAGGTCAAAAGGTCAAATGACGAGTTTTCGAGCACTGATCCGAACCAATGGGATAGTGCCACGTGTCCCAGCTAGGGCCCACAAGGAAATTTCAAAAGATAGCCCGCCGAGAGGTGGAGGAGAGAGAGTTGCTCAGCGAATCAGAGCCTGCCACGTGTCGTCCAGGTGGCGAAGCACGGGAAAATATTTCAAAATCCGTTTTGGTCTGTTCCGTGCCCTAAATCTTCAGATCAGCATATCTTTTGATCCAGAGCTCAGATTTGCACATTCTTGACATCAATGGAAAGCTAGTGAAATCCTCTACATGATTCTGGGGCTAATCTCAAGTTTTGGTGTAGTCTGGAGGGAGAAAATCAAGAAACAGCTCTAACGCGTGTTCATGGCCAGAAGCAACGTTTCAACAACCTGTTTTAATGCTAATGGGTCACATTCTTCTTCTCGCAGACCGCCAGTGACATTTCAAAGAAACAAATTAATACAAATGGGTCGCATTCTCCTCCAAATCGGTCAAGGATGGCAGGGGTATGGGTTGGTAAGGTCCTCCATGCTGATTTAATGCATTGGCATTCAATGAGGAATGGACTGGCACGTTTTCCTACATTTTCTCTCTCTCTGGGCTCGACCCATGCAATGTAAAAAAGCCGATTTGGCTAAAAATAGAAGTGGTTCATCTTTTCTACTCGCCTCCCTTCTTTTCTTCTCTAGGGTTGAAAATGGAGTTCGAGCCTCCTCCTTGCTCTGTAATGGCTTTTTTCCTCTTATTAATGGAATGATGTTCTGCATGCAAACTTCAAGAGCAACAAAACGTGTTTTTGTGATGCATCTCGTCCATCCTTGCTCGTTTTTGCTTGTTCTCTTCTTGCCTCTCTCATCATTGCGAGATATTTGTGCATGTTTGAATGTTCATTGCAGTTTGGAGTCGTGTTCATGGAGTTTTGGGACATTTTCTGTGTGAAATCTATCCTTGGGCTCGTGATGCATCTCGTCCATCCTTCCCATTGCTCACCTCTCCTTGTCCCATGGCAGTTTTGATAGATGTCCAACATTCTCCTTCTCTGGTGTATCACCGTTTTAGTGTAGGCTTTTGCTATTTTTCCCTTCTCTCTCTCTCTGTCTCCTTGGCATGGTTAGATTAGGATTAGATTAGCTTGCCTGCACTGGAATAGCTTGTGGCAGGTAGTTTAGGAGCAGGAACCAGCCTTCTTTGGAGATTCCTCTCTCGGTTTCACAAGTCCCACGCTTGGAGAGAGGTTTCCATGTTGTGCAATCACACTGGATGCCTGAGTGATCAACCTAGAAGCCTGATCTGCATCCAAGGGTGCTGTGATTCGCCATTAATAGTTTTGGCACGCCCGGTGGGACCTTAGAGGTCTTTCACTTCATCTTTTGCAGGTTGGTGTGTTCCTGTGAAGATTTCAGCCTTTGGAGGCACTTGTAAACACATCTGGCGACTCCATCTGATCAGCAACCCATTTCTCTGAGCTTGCAGACCCGTTTCCATCCATTTTCATCCATCTTCTTTCCATCCCTTTCATTCTTTTCCATTCCATGAAGTTGTGCAATCATGACTTCATTTCCATCATGGAATTCACATCAACAACAACAGTATATTCCACCTCCAACACATTTTACAAATCTTCCAGATCAGCATGCATACTCATATGAGCAGCAGTGCCAAAGTCAGTTTGGCTATGGAGCTTTCCAAGAGCAAGAGTATGCATACAATGAAGACCATCAGATCCAAGATGCTGGTCTGTTGGAGAAAATCCAAAAGATGGAGGTGGGGATGGTGCAGTCCAGGGCTCAAGCACAAATGAAAGCTTTTGGAATCGGTTGTGGAGCACCCTGTCCATGGGTGGGACCTTTTCCAAGGCATTACAGCCCTCAGGAGAAGCTTGACTTCATGATTGCAATGCTGCCTTTGCTTGCAAAGTGGATTGAAGAAATAGAGGTGTATGAGAGAAGTATTCAACAACCTTGTCAACGGGTAAGCACATCTTCTCATGCCTTTTCTTTTCCTCTTTCCCAATCTGTTTCATTTCAGCAGTGTCAAGTTTCAAACCCTCCATCTGCTGTCCCAAGTGTTGAATCCATCCCTCCATCCCCTAGTCTTCCACCCCATCTTAATTCTTCTTTCCTTTTTCCTTCTAGACAGTCATCCCCTCCACAAGAGCTAACAGAAACACCCCCTCCTCCAAAGAAACAAGAGGTTTCACCGCCTCCACCACCACACAAAATTGTAAAATCAGTTGAGTTACAACCCATCCCTCCTCTTGCATTCCCAAATCCATGTTGGGAGGATGAAAATCAGAATGCCAGTCAAGGAAAACAACAGCAAAAAGAGAGGCCAAACAAAGATGAAGAAATTCAAAGTCTGAAGAGTTGGGCTCTCAAATTTGGGATAACAAAGATCCCCTTGATGGTTAAACCTACAGAAGAGGCTAGGGTTGGAGAACAGGTGGTGGTTAGGACTGATTTTGTTGCAGCAGAAGAAGAAGATCTTGCAGTCCCAACTTGCCCTCTAGAGCAGCAGAATGAAGAGTTTGACTTGACAAACTTCATGCTAGAGGAAGAGTTTTATCAAGAGCAAGATTCTCTTCAAGTAGTAGAGGAAGGAGAAGCTGCTCCAAATCCAAAAGAAGAGGAGCACAATCTAGCTATGGAGGAGAATAGTGCAGATCCAAAGGCTTTGAGCACAAAGCAGATACGAGAGAACCTTCGCTTCTCTTTCCACTTCATCTCTCTCAAGTTCTAAGATCAAGAAGAGTTTGATCTCTCAAACTCAATATTGAGAGTGAAGGAAACCATGGTCGTCAAGTTGCAGATCAAGAGGACACCATGGAAGAAGTTGAAAACGAGCAGCAGGACAGCAATGAGACAGTTTACCTGTCAGATTTGGAGGACTGTTTTGATGGAGAAGAGCCGGTTGAGCTTTCACCTTTCTCTCTTTCATCACCCACATCCCAAACACCAGAGCCTGCTGCCATGAAGGAGAGCATTCAATTGCAGCAGCCTGCATCTTATAGCAGCCCTTTGGAATCAAAATTGGAAGATTCTAATCTTCCCTGTTCTTCATTGGAGGAAGAGAAAGGACAGAAGAATTTCACCATTTCTTCCACATCATCCATTCAGGTGGGTCTACAAGAGGACTCCATTCTTGGAGTTGAAAATCATAGCAATGGGCATATCAAACGGATCGACCTTACCCAATCGGGTATTTGGCTTCATTGGAGCCAAAGGGGAAGCTGACAACCGGTCATGCTCACTTGGGCATGAGGATGAGCTCAAAGTACCAAGGATCAGCTGCGCCATACCTCTTCAATCCAAATGCGAGCAACCGAAAGAGGTATTGGATTTGTTTTCGATTGATACCCTAATGATTTGGGTGGAAGACCAGCTTCTTGTTGATTTTCCATCCATCCTAACAGCCATGATTAGTGCCAAATCAATTGCATGGCTGCCAATTTTGAAGAAAGGAAGCTATTTTGCACAACCAGTTGCAGGGTTTGTTTAGCTTGCCTTTGCTTCCAGTTAGAGTAGAGTAACTAGGTTTGCTTTCAATGCGAAGAAGTGCTTGTGCACACTCTGCATGTTCCATTTGGCGCATGTATGATTTTCGATTCTGTACATAGTTTTTGGTGTTGTTGGTTTTGCTCTTGCACGTGCTCCAAAGGTTTTGGTGAGAACAACTCCATGCCCAGTGGGTTTCCAAGTGGCTCAGAGGGCAAGTTTTCAAAGTTCAGATCAGTTTTCAGGCTACTACTCATGACTCCATGCCCAATGGATTGCTTCAGGCTACTGATCATTCATCTAGCAGGCAGATGACCCCGCTGAGTCGCCAAAACTGTTATCCAAAATTCACCCCGGGTAATTTTGATAACATGCATCAAAATATTCAAGTCCCAGGCAAGTAGATTGATCCAGAAAAAATTGTGAAAATCGACTAAGTCCTAGTCCTTGGGATAGTAGGGACGTGTGGGATGACAAAGACGCGGATCAGCCGAAAAGCCTCCAGCGGCCCGCTAAGCATTCGAGACATCTCTGGGACAAAGACCCGAACCGGACGGATCGGCCGAAATGGGAACAAACAGTCAAAAGCATTTGGGACATCTGGAACAAAGGTGAAACCGGCCGGTTCGGCCAAAATCAGCACAAGGAGCACAAGGAAAAATGGGACACAGGGACGCGTGGGACGCGGATCACCGAAGGAGCCGAAAGCCAATCAATGCATGCCACGTGTAGTCGGCCAAATATGGGACAAGGAAGCCCATTTCGGTGGATCGGAGGTTTATGTCCCAAACGGTTTGGGACATCCGGGACATAAAGACGCGGTGGACGTGAAAATCTGACAGACCCGTGGACCAACCAGGAGATGACACGTGTCACAAGGAGAAAGGTCAAAAGGTCAAAGGGCGAGTTTTCGAGCACTGATCCGAACCAATGGGATAGTGCCACGTGTCCCAGCTAGGGCCCACAAGGAAATTTCAAAAGATAGCCCACCGAGAGGTGGAGGAGAGAGAGTTGCTCAGTGAATCAGAGCCTGCCACGTGTCGTCCAGGTGGCGAAGCGCGGGAAAATATTTCAAAATCCGTTTTGGTCTGTTCCGTGCCCTAAATCTTCAGATCAACATATCTTTTGATCCAGAGCTCGGATTTGCACGTTCTTGACATCAATGGAAAGCTAGTGAAATCCTCTACATGATTCTGGGGCTAATCTTGAGTTTTGGTGTAGTCTGAGGAGAAAATCAAGAAACGGCTCTGACGCGTGTTCATGGCCAGAAGCGACGTTTCAACAACCTGTTTTAATGCTAATGGGTCGCATTCTTCTTCTGCACGGCCAGAAGTGACATTTCAGCGGCCAAATTAATACAAATGGGTCGCATTCTCCTCCAAATCGGTCAAGGATGGCAGGGTATGGGTTGGTAAGGTCCTCCATGCTGATTTAATGCATTGGCATTCAATGAGGAATGGGCTGGCACGTTTTCCTACGTTTTCTCTCTCCTGGGCTCGACCCATGCAATGTAAAAAAGCCAGATTTGGCTAAAAATAGAAGTGGTTCATCTTTTCTGCTCTGCCCTCCCTTCTTTTCTTCTCTAGGGTTGAAAATGGAGTTCGAGCCTCCTCCCTTGCTCTGTAATGGCGTTTTTGCCTCTTATTAATGGAATGATGTTCTGTGCAAACTTCAGGAGCAACAAAATGTGTTTTTGTGATGCATCTGTCCATCCTTGCTTGTTTTTGCTTGTTCTCTTCTTGCCTCTCTTCATTGCAGGTATCTGTGCATGTTCGAATGTTCATTGCAGGTTTGGAGCTGTGTTCATGGAGTTTTGGGACATTTTCTATGTGAAATCTATCCTTGGGCCTGTGATGCATCTGTCCATCCTTCCCATTGCTCACCTCTCCTTGTCCCATGGCAGTTTTGATAGATGTCCAACATTCTCCTTCTCTGGTGTATCACCGTTTTAGTGTAGGCTTTTGCTATTTTTCCCTTCTCTCTCTCTCTGTCTCCTTGGCATGGTTAGATTAGGATTAGATTAGCTTGCTGCGCACTAGAATAGCTTGTGGCGGAGGTAGTTTAGGAGCAGGAACCAGCCTTCTCTGGAGATTCCTCTCTCGGTTCACAAGTCCCACGCTTGGAGAGAGGTTTCCATGTTGTGTAATCACACTGGATGCCTGAGTGATCAACCTAGAAGCCTGATCTGCATCCGGTGCTTTGTGATTTTGCACTAACAACAGTAGCCTCTACCCAATCCCATAGATTTCTCACAGTATTTATATAGAGCTTCACTCTCTATATGCTCCTCTATCGTATACCCAATCTGCTCCCTTCCCTTCCTTTTTTTTTTTTGTGTGGGTGTTTGTATTTATAGGCATCTTCAACCACCGACTTGCTTTCGGGGCTACGATCCATCGCCAAGTGTCTAATTGATCCTCCATAGAAGCATGCTCCTTTAGATCTCGAGCTCTCCACTCCTTGTAATGATGGTCTTCTGGAATCCTCTATCACTAAGCATATTCCTTTCGTGGGCATCACATTTCCAGGATGGCACCTTATCCACTCCTCATTCGTTATCGGGTCATGCTTTTCTCATGTCCTGCCCGATACGCCAAATATGGCTAAGTCCTGAAACTTTATCTCTTTCCACACGCATTCCATGGGTTTTCTTAAACCCTTCCTTAAACCCTATCTTGCGTGCCTTTTCCTTGTGCGTCCTTCTTCAACTAGGCCTTGCGTGCCTATGCACCTTTTTGTACTTAGCCAATATTTTGGGGTCCCCAGTAAACCTGATTCCTTTTTGATGCCCCATCAAAATTTAACTTAACAACATTTTCCTCAGGCCTGATCCAAATGGAGTTCTTTTTAGGTTTGTGTAATTCCACCGGTCCAAGGGCGAACTTATCAAGAAATTTTTGCTCCCTTTTCGAAAGCGAGTTTCTTTTGCCTTGCCTTTAAAGAGTTTGATATTTTCCTTGATGGCAGCCAAAAATTTCTTTTAACTTTCAAGAGAAGATATTTCTAGTCCCAGAATATACAATCATTCCTAGCCTTCCATAAACCCCCAAAAAATGAGGGAGGGCAATATTCTAGGCCCAAACCAAGATGGGAAAACAAAAGGGACTCTCCCATTGAAAACAATACAGTCCTCAATAGTCAAGGAAAAATCCATTGGATATTGAACAGATCCAGAATGGAAGAAAAAACATCATGGGAAAAGGAACAATGAAGGAGGAGATGGTTGACATTTTCCTCCTCTTTCCTACAAAGAGAACATCTATTGGGAAGCTTCATTCCCCTTTTCTTGAGATTATCCATAGTCAGAATTCTATTTTGGACAGCCAACCAGTAAAATATATTAACCTTAGGGATAAGATCCTTCACCCAAAGCTTACCCCAATAATCCATTTGCAGATCATCCTTGAAATTTAACATATAGGCAGATTTTACCGAGAAAATTCCCGAATCTTCCTCTTTCCATTTAATGGAATCCTCCTTGGTCTAGAAAATGGGGATATGGAAATCCCTTAATTTCTTGTTGAGAACCCGAAAGGGTTGGATATCTCCATAAAATTCCGAGAGGGGATCAATGGTTTCCCACCGACAAGTATCCTCCTAGATCCAAAAGTCTCTTATCTAGAATTTTCCTTTTTCCTCATAGAACTAAGCAACCCTTTTCCATATTTCTAGGTTAGCTAAGGGGAAATCCTTGATCCAACTATCATACCAGAAACTGATTCTAGTACCTTTTCCTATCTCCCACATTGTACCTTTGGTTAAGATTTATTTAGAGGCCACAAAAGAGTTCCAAAAGAAGACCCTCTTGGAATATTGTCTTGATTAAAAAAGGATTCCATTCTAGCCTATATTCCACAAATATTTCATCTTTATGATTTCCACCCAAAGACCTTCCTCTCTAGCAATCCTCCAACCAGCTTTAGCAATCAAGGCCTCATTCATAAGTGAAATATTTTTTAACCCCAAACCCCCACAAATATTTGGTTTAGTGACTTTTCCCAAGCCACAAGAGGGAATTTAAACTTCTCCACAACTCCCATCCAAAGGAATCTCTTCGTATTTTCTCCAAGGACCCAATAATTTTAGCAGGGAGATTGAAAAGTGACATCACATAAATGGGAATACCTTGAAGGGAGCTCGGAGCAATTAAATCTTACTAGCATAAGAAATTAGGAGACCCTTCCAAGATGAAAGTTTACTATTTACTCTTTCCAACAGAGCATTCCAAACCAAAATGTCAGGCTTCTTTTGGATCAGGGGCATACCCAAATAAGAATCTAGAAAATGCTTAATCCTACACCCCAGATGTGTGCTAATTTGGCTTGAACTTGATTCTCCACATTAATGAAAAAACAACACTTTTATGGAAATTAACCATCTATCTCGAAACCAATTCATAATCATTAAGAGCCACCTTAAAATTGGAGGCTTCATGGACAAAGGCCTTACCCATCATAAAGTTATCATCCACAAACTGATTGAGATAGATAGAGGGGAGACCATTAGAGATTTTTATACCCTAGGATACAGTTAGAAAGCATAACATGTTGACAGATTCTACTCAAAGATTCAACCATTATAACATAAAGGAAGGGTGAAAGAGGATCACCTTGTCTCAACCCTCTACCTACTTGGAAAAAACCTTCCAGTTTACCATTAACCAAAACTGAATAACTAGCTGGATATGTAATTCATTATCATATTTACCAAAAAGTTATCAAAACCAACCTTTAATAGGATATCCTGGAGGAAGGACCATGTTATCCTATCATAGGCTTTATGCATATCCAACTTAAGAAACATTTCCAATCTACCAGAGCTTTCAATGGAATGTATGGCTTCTTGAATCACAATAATGTTGTCTGTAATTTTCCTTCCCGAAACAAAAGCCCCTTGATTTCTAGAAATTAATTTTGGAAGAACCATTCTAATCCTCCCAGCTATGATTTTAGTCAATAATTTATAACTGGTGTTACAGAGACTTATAGGTCTGAAATCCTTAACTTCTTTAACTCCATCAATTTTGGCACTAGTACCAGAAATTTTTATCTATTTTCCTCGAAGATGACCAATGTCGAAAAAATCTTGGACCATTTCAATGACCTCATGCTTTATCACCTCCTAGAATTTTTGAAAGAAAAAGGTAGGGAAACCATCCTGCCCAAAGATTTATTTGGTTCCATATCAAAGACCGCAAACCGAATTTCCTCCTCCGAGGGAATCCTTAAGAGATATCTATTTTCAAGAGGGGTGATAACATTTTTGAAAAGATCCAGGACTTTATTCTAAACCAGCTCCTCCACCTCTTCCCTATTTAAAAATCTCCTTGAAGTAATTTATTATAGTAACATTGATATCCTTACTTTCCGAGTAGATCTCACCATTCTCACTTCTTATCTCATTAATATTTAGGAGATTAGCTCTGGAAGTGGCAGAGAAATGGAATAATTTAGTATTCCTATCACCCTCCTTAAGCCATTTTACCCTAGATTTTTGTCTCCAATAAACCTCTTCTTTAGCTAGGATCTCATGGTACTCAAACAGAGTTTTTGTTCTTGATCCTTGAGAACTATATTAAGACCATCGTTCTCCATAAGTTCCTCAATATTTCTTAAATCCTTAGTAATTCTAATTTTTTCCTGGAAAATATTTTCAAAAGTCTCCTTATTCCATATTTTAAGGCTACTTTTAATATGCTTCAATTTAAAACACAATCTGAAACTAACAACCCCAAGAACCTGAATATCCCACCATTCTTGAATTCTGTTGAAAATATCAAGGTGATCTAACCACATCTTTTCAAATCTGAAAGGTCTATCTTTTTTTGATTGATTAATCCCCCTAATCAAGAAGAATAGGATTATGATCGATCCGATTATGGGGAGAGTTTTTAGAGAATATAGTTGATTGATCATACAAAGATGACTCACCACAAATCTATCTAATCTAATATGTATGAGCTCCTGTCCCATACTCCTATTTGCCCAAGTAAACTTGGAGCCTTCCAAATCTAAATCAAATAGACCATTACTGGCCAAGAAGTCAGCTAAATCCTCCATACTCTCAGAATAAGAGATCACACCCTTTCTTTTCACTAGGGAAAAGGGGGTATTGAAATCACCTCCAACAATCCAATATTTATCTTTAAACAATTGTCTAAAACTCAAGAGATCCTTCTAGAACTTCCTTATTTCACTGAGTTTATTTGGAACATAAATATTAGAAACATACCAAGATTTTTTAGAGACAATTTCCATGAAACTCATAACCACATGACCAAGGGAAGAAAGGATCAAAACACCTTGCACAATTCTAGGATCCCACAAAGTGAAAACACCTCCCAAGGCTCCCGAGGAACTACATCCCTCCCAACAACTTTATTTCCAAATAAACCTACCCACCTCTTTAAATCTGTCCATATTCATTTTGGTCTCTTGAAGCATGAAAATATCCGTTTTGTTTTTAACTCTGAGATCCTTAGCAATTTTGTGTTTACTGGGATTATTCAATCCCCTAATGTTCCAAGAGAGGAGGATCATTTAACATTTCTTATTTTGAGGAAACAACTTCCCCAAAGTACTCGAATACCAACATCCACTTCCCTCCTAGAGTTAGTCTCCCTTAATTCCTTATTACTTTTCCTACCCTTAAGAGCTGAGCCTATTGACATAACTAACATCCACAAATAAGATTAAGACTGGTCTATGATACTCTAAAATGTACAATATAGAAAAATAAAATTTTCCAATATAATAGAGTTCATGATGTGGCCACTACAGATTCAATAAGATTCCCATGCACATAATCACAAAATAATATAAAATACGAGTATTTGTAAAGAAATAATCATAGCAATCACCTAAGTTAATGATCATAAATGATATTTTCACAATGGTCGTGGTATAGTGTTACACCTATATGGTGTGACATGTGAGTGCCCCATATTTACAACTACATTCCCACCACCTAATGCCTCAAATGGGATCTCACTCCAAATATTCATATTTCTATAATTCAATTTCCAAAACCTAAAACATGTCCAAAAACGTTCAATCCATAGTCACTAGGTAAAAATTTCTTTAACTACTAATCATAGGTAAAAATTCCATAAACAAAACAAGATGGATGGTTAGAAATCATTTTGCACTATAACCTTCAAAATGGTAATATTTTTATCGAATAGTCACAAAAGAACGTAATGTTATAGTGCACAAAAAGATATACTTATCTAAGCAACGTTGAGAGATATCGAATTGAGGTGTATACTTTAGATTTTTGTGAGATTTTTCAAATAGTACATTGATTAATAAATAATTTAATATTTTCATAAATTATGTATTGAATTGTGACAGATGGCCTCGATATAACTCTACATTTAATTAGGGTTGAAAATATCTTTCAAAAAATGGGCTCTAAACTCCACCACATCCGAAGATATCATGATTTTTTATTTCCTTCTCCAAACAAGAAAAAAAAACTTCCCTATGATGTTACACGACAATAAAAAAAGACATCATTGTAAGGTCTTAACTTTCCTTTAATTGTTAAATGGACATCAAATTTAAAAAATAACATCTCACACTATATCTCTCCACCACTATCATCGATTTGACCATTATCGAGTTATGCCTATCATCTTAATTAATGTTCACCAAATATTAAGATTAGTGTGCGGGCCTATGAAATGTACCTTATAAAGAAAGTAAATTATTCCATGAGGTTAGAGGTGAAGATTTGGCCATTATGTTTTGATAATATGCCTTTAATTACCATTAAAAAAGATAAGTGCATCAACATTACTAATAGAGAGTTTCAAGTCTCAAACATGGTACAAAGAGCTTGTATATACAAATGTAGGTGTTATTAAGCCACTTGGGTGGGGTTTGTGGTGGATTCCTCATTTGAAGTTTTATTTAGAAGATCTAGTGAGTATTGAAGGGATAAACATTAATACATCCATATACATGGTCAACTTGTTTTCATTGTTTCCTAAGTATTGTGGATTCATTATCGACTACTACAATGAAAGCATAAAAAATAAGATTTCAATTGATTTTTTATGGAGGCAACTCATTTATAATTAAATTGAATCCCTCCACAAGTTATCCCCAAAGAAGTAAAGGAAATGTAAACATTAACACATTTCCATTAGACAAGATTTAAACATTGGCATCCTCATGTGACATACATTAAAACTCATGTGAAATTACTTGTATAAATGATGTCCTATATAATAATATTTATCACCCTGTCTCCACATTTTAATTTTTTTATGAAATATAAAATATTAAATTTCAATTTATAAAAATATTTACTTTTAAATTCCTTTGACATTTGTGTTGTTAATACCTTAATATTCTCAAGTTTATAAGAAAAATATCTTAATTATTGTCTCTCTTAAAAACTAATACAAATATCTTCAATATATTTATTTGTGTTGATATCAAATATTTATCTTAGATTTGTTATATTTGTTGTAGATTCACCTTGATTAAAAACTCCATAATTTGAATGATCTTAAGTTAATTATACCTATTGTCCCTCAAAATTGCACCATAGATATGATCATGGAATATCGAATTTTGGGCTAACATGGGACTATCTCCAAGTATGGGACTTGAAAATTAATACAGACCTCCAAGGAAGGTTGGTTCCTCTACCTATCTTAATGTTAAATCTACTTCTACAGCTGAAATAAAAACTATCTAAGCCTAATCTAAGAATTCACAGGGACCAGGGAGAGAGAGATGCATGGAAATGAAATCCTAAGCTATGAAAGAGATAATAGTACCAAGAAAAGGGGGATAAATCTCCATGAGGGAGAAATGAGAAGGAAATGAAGGATGGAGAGGACAGAAAAATGTGTCATAGACCTAAAACAATAAAATCTACTCATTATACACATTGCAAAAACACAAAAAAGGAAAACATGAGAGTATAACTCGTGATAACACATAAAATGAGAGAGATGAGAGGTAAGAGACACAACCAAATGCAAGAAAATGGCATATAAGAGATACAATGTCCATATTTAATTGTTTGAGTATACACAATCTGTTACATACATTTAGGGGCTTTTAGGGCATTACAAGCTCCAAAACATAGGTCTGCAACTCAAATTTGTTTGGGACACCATTTTGGCATGGTGCCTTTGCAAAAATAGAGAAGGGTGCATTAGAATAAAAATGAGTTCCATATATAGAAGAAGAAGAGAAGAGCGGGAAATTATAATTTAAGAATATCAACTACTTCTTCAACTACCAAGGACCAATCAACATTCACATTTGCAGACCCAATCATAGGTATCATCAATTATTTGCAGGACCCATATTTAAAAACGATGACAAGTTCATTTTTACAATTTCAGTTGAATAAAATATATTTTGCAACCCAAAAAAACTTCCACCATGTAGTACTCTTCAATACCTTTCCAATGATATAAATTTTGTCTCATTTGGTGACCTGATCAAAAGTTATGAGCATTTGAAGATGGTACATTGATTTGCACATGTGGTGACGAAAATGCAAATCTACAAAATACAAAACTACAAAGCAACTCCCAAGACCCAAAACATGCAAAACTGCGAAAAATCTCCCAAGGCCTGAAATATGTAGAACTACAAAAAATTTCCTAAGGCCCAAAATATGTAGAACTATGTAATGCCAAACTGTGAAGTAGCTCCCAAGGCTCAAAATATGTAGAACTGTGAAAAAGCTTCTAAGGCCCGAAATATGCGTAATCAAAAAAGTTCCAAAGGCTTGAAATATGCAAATTTTGAAGGATTTTTTCAGTTTTTGGGGAAAATGGGAAATTTCCAATCAAGTGAAGGTGATTTTGAATATGGAAAAATTAAAATTTGAAGCACTTAAGGGAAAATCGGTCTTGGTTACCCAAAATGAAGTGTGAGCTCATTTAAATTAAAATTTGAAGCACTTAAGGGAAAATCGTCTTGGTTGCCCAAAATGAAGTGTGAGCTCATTTTGGTCAACATTACAACTACGTTAAACTCTATATTTATGTCGATGGAATTTCACCAAAGGGGAGAAAATCTTGTGAACTATGAAAGGGTGCATACATCTAACGGTTATGTGGAAGGTTGGGCGTCAACGACCAAATGAATATGCACCCTTCAAGTTGTGTTTGTTCGTTACCTCCACATAGCTTCCACGGGTAGGTGAATCACAAGAGTTAAATTTGATGCCCGTCTTTGTCAATGTAACACCGGTGGGTGAGCCGTGATAGTCACGGACTCTAACGGACATACAAATTAGAGACAACTATTTTATAATAATATTGTAGTAAAGTGTTTGACCAAATAAAAGAATGAGACAACTTCTCATGAAATATGATTATGGTAGCATACAAAAGACATAGGTTTCCTCTCGAGACAATCACATTATTTCACTATATGCAATAAGCAAGTCTCTAGACTAATTAGTTTACATTTTCTAGCGCACTCCTAGCCTATGCCAAAATACGATCTCTAAAATAAGGTATGGATATTCATGTGTACTTCTTGTATGTGCGAAAATATGAACTCTAGAACAAGGTATGGACATCCATCACAGCATAAAAGATGGAGGAATTTTTTCAAATGTTGTAGTTGAAAATTCTCTAGTAGACATGTATGCAAAATATGGAACCTTACACAATGCACATGAACTGTTTGACATAATGCCTCAAAAAATTGTGGTTTTGTGGACAACATAGATCGCAAGATATGAAAAAAATGGGTTCATTGAAATGGTTTTAGAAACTTTCAAGAAAATGCAATTAGTAGGTATAAAGCCAAATTTGACAACCTTTTCCAACATCCTCCCAGTTTGTGTTGAAATGGGAGCTTTGAAACAAGGTATACACATTAATCAAACCATAAAGGATAGAGGAATATTATTACATGTTAAAGAAATACTTTTCCTATAGAGAATTTATATATGTTGATTGAGGTCCCCTAACATATCTTGTAGGTTGTGAATGTCACACAAATTATGCCTTGCTTTAAAAACATGGCTTCCTTCTGTAATGACCTCAACTTAAACCACTCTACCACACCCTAGCATCGAGTTGGGTCTGAAGTTTGATTCTGTACAAATTCTATGAGTGGATTTTGATTTGAGAGCCCTTTCTAGAATTTGAGGTGAAACTTTCAATCTCTAGGATCGGTCTCTTTCGATAGCATTAACCATATTTCCTTACAAATATCAACCTTGGATTTTTCTCTTTTAAGTTCAACTTGACATTTATTAATGTCATGTTGTTTGGAAAACATGTGACTACTTACTAGCCATCCCATCGGTCGACAATCACGCAGGTGGAGAAATTTTCTTGGAGTAATTAGCCACAAAGATCTTGCAAGAGCTGTTTTTGTGTTCCGCAATTAAAAACTACACAATAATTAAGTGTTGTTATTTTCATTACATGCTTTGCTAGCCAACGTGGACAAATCAAAAGGGTTAATGTAGCTATTTACAACATTTAATTTTTTTTTTCTCTGCGAGTTTATTCTAAATGCCCTAAGACATAATATTTATTTTTATTTTATTTATTTGATCTTTTCCTTTTGTTTCAACGAGTGTAAGTTTTTTTTTTTTAATTCGCTTTGATATTCTATAGAAAAATGTTATAATTCAATATTCGATTGTGTTGCCTTTAATTTATTACATCCAAATAGGTTGCGTAGTTTTGTACATTATATTGATGTGTTGTCCAAATTGATTGTGTTGTATTTATTACATCGAAGGTGTTTTACAAGTTAGATTTTTCTTGTCATTTCATCGTTCAACTACATATTATTTTTTATGTTACTATCAACTAGATTTCTTACAAATCTACGGAGACAATTGGAGTGATTTGGCAGGAGTTGCATGATAATTACATCGAGCTCATTATGGATAGCGATTCCAAGCCTTGTAAAAATATCGGGCAAAGTGATGTTGATGCTTCCTCCATCTCGTAGCTTTTCATTTATGTCTATGTCTTATCTAACAGATTCTATGCCATCTAATCAATGTCCTTAACGTCGATTTCAATTGACAGACGACATTATTAGGACTATTCATGAGGAAATCTCAATCATTACCATGAAAGCAATAGAGAAACCCTAATCTCAAATGTCCATGAAATCACTAATTTGGGATGTTAGGTCCACTCCACATATCACTATCTCTAATTTCCCATACATTTACGCATGTTCTAACTACCCCAAAAACATAATGCCTACAATTGTAAACAACTATTGACATTCACAATACTTGATTGACCGCTTTTTGTGCTTTGGAATATCTCCTAAATATGTTGCCTTGACAACTTGCACAACATGCCCTTTTTCCTTCAAACCATTGACAAAAATGTCATCATGTTATTGGAAAGTAAAGTTTTGTATTGCTTCCCCATAACGCTTTCGCCACCCTTAGAATTCTCCTCCATCAAACCCCTTCTTCATCACCCCTCTTCCTCTTCCACTACTTAGATCTCGCCATTTTATTTTCGTCAATCCTCAAATAGTGGTTCCAAGATTTGTAAAAAACTCAGTAATGAAATTACTAGTATAATTCAGATTATGAGCAACAATATAACACCAAATAACACAAATTTTAGAATAATGATCTCAATATGCAATTGTAATAGCTTCGCCACTTCGAGGGGCAGCCTCCAAACCATATAGTAAGACTCAAATGCTCAAATGATAATGAACTACTACCTACAATCCTCTATATATACTATTCATATGTTATGGCCATCACCCAGGCCGACCTATTAAGCACGAGAAAGTATAAATGATATAATAAAATGATATGGTAAGCCACAAGTGGGCTACTCATATCTTAATACAAGCAATAGGTTAAGGGCGTAGCATGACCTTCCCCTTCAAACCAAAATTGTCCTCAACATTGAATAATCCTGGATGTTGCTGCAGAAAACCTTCATCCTCCCAAGTGGCATCTTCTATGCTCAGATTCTTCCACTTGATCAGATATTCCTTAATGTCTCTCGGTTCTTAGCCTCTTAGTATGTGTTTGCGAGAATCTTCTCGGCTCCAAAAGATTCTTCCTTCCTCGTCAAGTTCTGTAACTCTGTCTCTGGCTTCAAATTTATGTCCAATAACCTTCTTCGGCATGAAACATGGAATACTGGGTGTATGTGTGAAGATGGAGGCAACTCTAGCTTATAAGCAACACTTTGCCAATTTTCGTAGAACCTAATAAGGGCCATAGTATTTAGGAGCAAGTTTGTTGTCCTTTTTCTGCTGCTAGAGACATCTTGTTTGTAAGGCCGGAGACATACAAAAACCTAGTCACTAATTTCAAAATGTCTTTCACTACGATGTTGATCTGCTTGTTGTTTCATCATTTTTTGTGCTAATGCTAAATTCTCCTTCAAACTAGCCAAAGCATGTTGTTGATGTTGAATGTGTTCCTCAACATCTCTGACCTTAGTTTGCACCCTCGGGAGGAAGTGATAGAAGGTGGATGGAAAAGATGTGTTATACCACCATTCTGCAAGTGGTAGCCATTTAATCCATCTTTCCTACTTATCTGATACAAAACAACGTAGATACCCCTCTAAGCATTTGTTGACCACTTTTGTTTTCCCATCAATTTGAGGATGATAAGATGAACTGTGAGCTAGATGAGTACCCAAACATGAAAATAATTCTATCCAAAAATTACTTGTGAAAATAGGATCACGATCACTTACAATTATTTTTGGGGTTCCATGTAGCCTTTGAACTGTCTCCAAAAAATAGCTGCACATCTGTATTTACTAGCTGCAAATGGATGTGATAGGGCACAAAAATGGGCATATTTTGTGAGCTCTCGTCCACAATCACGAAAATAACATTCTTACCCTCTCGAACAAGGCAATCGATGATGAAATCCATGGAGACCTCCTCCCATCTCTCGGCTAGGAATCGGTAAGGGTTACGCAGCAGCACAGTGTCTTAATTGTTTTCCCTTTGTTTTGTTGGCACACTAAACACTCTGATACAAACTTTTGTACATCCCCCTTGAGTCCTTCCCAAAAGAATTCTCTTTTTATTCTATGATATGTCTTCAAAAACCCAGAGTGTCCTCCAATAGGCGAGGCATGTAGCTCTGCAAGAATCTTATGCTTCAACTCAAAATCTTTGCTCAAGTATAACTTGTCCTTGTACCATAGGGCATTTCCTTTCCACTCAAATTTGTTAGATGTCATAGATCCTTGCTTGATATTCTATATTAGAGATTGTGTATCCTTGTCTTGATCCCATTCCAATCTTGCTTCATCCACCCAATCGACCGTCAACATGGACATTCCACATAGTAAGGCATCTGTGGATGTATCCCTTCTGACAACGCATCAGCTACTACATTTTCTTTACCCTTTTTGTATATGATTTCAAAATAATAACCCAACATTTTTGTTACCCACTTTTGTTGTTCCTCAGATGATAACCTTTGCTCCAAAAAGTATTTGAGACTATCATGATCAATTTTTACCTTGAAGTGTCTACCCATGAGAGAGGGCCTCCATTGCTTGACCGCATGAAAAATAGCCATCATTTCTTTCTCATAGACCAGTTTGAGCATATCTTTTCCTTTGAATTGGTGACTCTCAAATACAATTGGTATTCCTTCTTGCATTACAATTGCTCCCAATCCCGATCCTCAAACGTGACATTCAACAATGAAGGTTTTTGAGAAGTTGGGAGTAGCCAAAATCAAGGGTCTTTGCACAAGGCTTCCTTCACCGCTTTGCTCAAAGGATTTAGTGGCTAAGTCTATCCAATGGAAGGCATCCTTCTTTAGCAATGCGGTGAGTGGGGTTATTATTCTACCATATCCCCGCACGAATCTTCCGTAGTACCTGTTAGTCCTAGGAACCACAAATATTTTTGAGAGTTTTGGGCCTTGGCCATTCCATCATAGCTTTGATCTTCTGAGGATCAACTTTGATGCCTTCATGGGATACAATGTGACCCAAGTACTCTACCTCTTGTACACCAAAAGAACAATTAAATGGCTTTGCATAAAGAGTATGTTTCTCCTAAATTTTCAACACTTTATTTACATGTTGTAAGTGTTCTTCCCATGTCTTACTATAAATCAATATGTCATCAAAGAAAACTAATACAAATTTCCTTTAAAATGGCTGAAAACAGTGTTCATCAAGCTTTGAAAGGTTGAAGGCACATTTGTAAGACCAAAAGACATTACCAAAAACTCATAATGGCCCTCATGAGTCCTGAAAGCCGTTTTATGAACATCTTCCTCTTTTATTCTAATTTGAAGGTACCCCGAACGAAGATCTAATTTTGTGAAATAAATAGCACCATGCAATTCATCAAGTAAATCATCAATTACTGGAATAGGAAACTTATCTTTGATGGTATACTTGATGAGTTCTTGGTAATGTCTGGACACATCCTCCATGTTTCATCCTTCTTACGTACCATGACCACTTTGGGAAGAATAAGCTCTCTGCTTTGGCCTGATGATACCGCCTTGACATTTCCTAAACCATTTTTTCGATCTCACTTTTTTTGGGAATATGGGTATCTCGTATGGTCGATGTTAGGTGTTTGGCTCCCTAGAATCAACTGAATGGCATAATCATGATACCAAACTGGTGGTAGTCCCTTTGGAATTGCATCAAAAATAGATGAGTGAGCATCAACAATCTTCTAAAGATTGGGTGGCATTGAAGACTCTGTATTTTGTACTTCTATGGAAAATAACTTTGCTATAAATCCATCTACTCCTTTTCTGAGAACCTTCTGCATCTGATGAGAGCTAATAATTTGTGGAGACTTAGCTACCATCCCATTCAATTGTATTGTCCTTCCATCTGAATGAAATTGCATGAACAATTCTTGGAAATTCATCTCTATAGTACCTAAGGTTGTGAGCCATTGGACACCCAAAACAATATCTGCCCCTCCCATAGAAATAACAAACATAGGTGAGTCTAACATGTAGTCTCCCATGGAAAGCTTGATACTATGGCACTTGGCTCATCCCACCATCCGTAATCATAACTTGCATTTCCTGAGTTTGGGTAAATAAAACAATTGAGGCGGGCAGCTAACTTACTATTTATGAAGTTATGAGTACTCCCCGAGTCAATCAACACTGTCACCTTCTATTTTTTGAGATAGCCAATAACCTTGAGTGTTTGAGGAGTACTAATACCTAACAATGCATGGCAAGAAATTGTAGGTTGGTGATCCTCTACTTCCTCTTCTACTGGTTCCTCAGCCTCTCCTATAATTTCAGTATCCTCATCATCCTCATTACCTCCGTCAATATAGAACAACTTCTTCTCAGCACATTTGTGTCCCGAGTCCATATTTGCTATCACAAGATTAAAGCATACTCCTTTTTCTCTCTTTTCTTCCATTTGGTGAGGAGTCGAGTCTAATGGGACTAGAAATGAAGGGGAAGAGATACTACGATCTTTGGTGTTAATGAAAGGCAACCTCCTACTACAAAGAAATTTTTCCTCTGCTTGACGTGCCATGATAATAGAATCAGAAAGCTTGAGTGGATTAAACATATGTACCTCATGCTTGATGTGGTCCTTAAGACCCCCAAGAAATAGGTCATTCAAATTCTTGTGGTATATTCTCCACCCTTAAGGATAGGTTTTGGAATTGATGCACATAATCTTTAACTGATCTTGTCTGTCATAACTTTGCTAATTGACTAAAGTAGTTCTCTGAAACATTGGAACTATAGTGTAGTTGCAACTCCTCGGTAAAAACTGTCCAAGTGACACCGAGACCATTCTTTTGCCTTTGAGCACATAACCATCGATACCAAATGAATTGGTCTAGTTCAAGATACATGGATGCCAATGTCACCTTTTGTCTTGATGGTGTTTGATGTAGCTCAAAGAAGTTCTCCATTTGATTTATCCAATTCAAGGGATCTTTACCATCAAATTTGCGCATATCCACTTTCGGCATCATGTTTCGTGGTTGCGAATAAGTTGGATTCTGATTGGGTTGGAAAAGTGATCCAACATGGTTATTTTGTCCATGATTTTGAATTGAAGATCCTCCTTGGTTGATATGGGATGGATTTGGGCCATACTATTTACCCTTTACATGTTGCATGATATCATCCAACCGATGATTGATTTGGGCTATGTCTCCTTTAGAGGCAATCTCAAATTGTACATTTCGCAACTCATACTCAAGTTGACTCACCTTGTGATCAACTGAAGTAAACCTTAGTGTTGAGGAATTTGTATTTACCCCTTATGAATCCATCTCTTCAATCACTATCTCATATTTATCTGGGGTTTTTCTCGAGTAATCCGGGTTCTTTTTTTGCTCTTGTGGAAGGCCCCGCCATGATATCAAACCTTAGGGTTTAGGGTTTTGATACAAATTCGGCCGAATAGGAAAAAACACAGACAAGATACTAATACTAGTTTTTTCAAAGCTTTCCGAAAATGTAAAGAACTTGAAAAATTCCACAATTTGCACCCAGTGGAGTGATTTTATGAAACAAACCTAAATTTGTAATAACTTGTGCAAAATAAATCAAAAAAGTATGAAATTTTCAGGGAACCTTACTTGAAATGTTTTGCAACTCTGGTAAAAATATCTCCCACCAATTCACTTTGGTTCAAAATATATTGCGGAAACAAAAAATTAGGGTTTTTGCCCTAATTTTGGCCCAGATCATAGCTTTGATACCACTTGTAATGAAATTACTAGTATAATTCAGATTATGAGCAGCAATATAACACCAAATAACACAATATTTTAGAATAATGATCTCAATATGCAATTGTAATAGCTTCGCCACTTCGAGGGGGCAACCTCCAAACCATATAATAAGACTCAAATGCTCAAATGATAATGAAATACTACCTATAATCCTCTATATATACTATTCATATGTTATGGCCATCACCCAGGCCGACCTATTAAGCACGAGAAAGTATAAATGATATAATAAAATGATATGGTAAGCCACAAGTCAGCTACTCATATCCTAATACAAGCAATAGGTTAAGGCGTAGCAAAAACTAAGGCAAAGTGATGTCGACGCTTCCACCATCTGTTGCTAAATTGATCGTCACAAATGGAAATGCAATTGGAAATGTAATGTACTCTCTTTGACATGGTCCCTTTCAATGCCTAGTTAACGCCTCGTCAAATTTAGGACTTTAGAATGACGCATATCTGTTGCCAACGTGCAGGTATTTAAATTCTAAAAACTCAAAAAAGGTAAAGTAAAGATCAACTATTGCTCATATGATCAACTAACTAAATTATCAATGATTGTTCATGCATCACCTTCTTCTCTTGATTACCCGATCCCTATAAAATGTTATAAGAAACAAGTGATGTGGTTAGGTTTCGAACCTTGACGCGTTTTAGATTTTCCCCTTTTTATTTTTGCCCCTTTAAGAGCCAATTGAATTCGCGTGAATCATGCAAGAAAAATTGGGAAGATAAAGTGGAGCACATATAACATATATTATTTGGGTAGGAACAATCTGAGCCATGAAATAAATGTGGCTACAATGTGCTACTGAAGAAAAAATGTGGTTGGGTTTCGAATCTGTAACCAATTGGATGTTCCCCAATTTTTACTTTGAACCCTTTAGGTCCACATCACACTCACATAAACAATGCAAACAAGATGGAGACGAAAATATGGAGCACAAATAATAAATATTATTTTGGCACGAACATTTTGAGCCATATAATAAGTGTGGGACATGCATGTACTTTGCCTGGGTGTCAAGTCAACTCCACATATCCATATCTTTAAAGTATCCCATACACACACATATTAATTCCTTATACATTTACATACTGCCCAAAAAAATCAAGACCTAGAATTGCAAACAATTATTGCTATTAAGAGTATTGATTGACCACTTCTTCCACTTTGAGATATCTCTCGAGATAGGCAAGAACTCCACAACATGCCTCTTTTGCTTTTACCGATTGACAATTAATCTAGCAACATTTCGTTTAGGAAAAAAAAATCTATTTAAAGAAAATTAAATATAGTAAATATGGGAGAGGAGCCATTAGTTGTGCACCCAAATTGAGGGGTGTACAACACACATATAAATATATCAAATTTTTAAAAAAATATATCTTTTAATAGATTTTTTTTTCTTAATCTAAATTTTTTTTTTTTGAGCATTTTTATTTTATGGAAAGTGGTTTTTAAATGGATTTAAATCAAGTAGTTTTTCATACAAAGGAAAAAAGGGTGGACCATTAGTAGGGCATTATGTCATGCATTTTTTTCCACTTATGTGGCATCATGTGATTGGGTGATTCTTTGATGTGATTTGATGTGACACATTTTATTAGCTACTTTTTTTTCAAATGTTGAATGACAAATGTACATGTACTAGTCACTCACTTCACAAATACCCTCACCATTATTGGTCCATGCTCCACTATTGGCTCCTCTCCCTTACATAAAACCTAAAGGAAACCGAATCGTACGCAATGCCCTAAAACGTTTTAAGATAATAAAAAGTTTCCAAAACCTAATTTGGAGCGTCGCTAATGTTGACGCTTTGATCAGGGAAATATCTCCGGGAAAGCAGGAAAGAGAGAAAATGTCGACGCAAACCTCCACATAAAAACGGGCAATCGAGTCTCTGAAAACGGGCGATCTCAGATCCTGATAACATTTCAACAATTCCTCGACATCCTTGAGATTTCGCGCATCTTTCTCCTCCACAATCATCTCTATCAAACACTTCCGAAACCGCTTGCACGCTTCTTCCACACAAATCCCGGGCACTTTCTCAAAATTCTTCGGCCTGGCGATTATCAATTCTTCCACATCAGCCGCAATTTTGCTCTCCATTTCTTTCAATTCTTTCCTCCGGCACAAACAACAACAAAATATGGGCTTCTGTGAAGGAATTGTCGTCATTTTTGTTGGTGTCGGATAAGGATGGGCCATCGGATGAGAAAAGCGCGTCAAACAAAAGCAGGTAGGGTTTCGTTTTTCCTGTTAACTATTCCATTTTTCTCTCTTTTTCTGCGGGTCTGTCGTTTTTGCTTTCCAATAATATGGACGGCTTACCGTTTTTCAGACATTACAATCCGCCGTCATGTAACATCTATCCACGTATTTACGAAAGCCCACCACGGTAATTAAGGAAAAAAACTACAAAATATACGCATTGGGAAAAATAAAATGGAGGGAGGAAGAGGGGTGATGAAGAAGGGGTTTGAGCGAGAAGAATTTTGAGGGTGGCAAAATCGTTACGAGGAAAGAGTGTAGAAATGTACTTTCCTACAACATCATAATATTTTTGTCAATCCTTACAAGTAAAAAGAGTGTGTTGTGGAGATTGTCGAGGCATTTTTCAAAGTGGAAGAAGTGGGCGATCAATACTTTCACAGGTTGTTTGCAATTCTAGGCCTTGTGTTTCTTGGGTAATTAGAATACACGGAAATGTATTTCAACATTAGCAACGCTCCAAATTAGGGTTTTGGAAACTTTTATTATCTTTATGAGGGAGGAGAATATCGTTATAAGGGTGGCAAAATCGTTATGAGGAAGCAATGCGAAATGTACTTTCCTACAACATCATTACATTTTTGTCAATCCTTACAAGTAAAAAGCGTGTGTTGTGGAGATTGTCGAGGCAATGTATGTTTGAGATATCTCAAAATGGAAGAAGTGGGCAATCAATACTTTCAAAGTTGTTTGCAATTCTAGGCCTTGGGTTTCTTGGGTGAGTAGAATACACGTAAATGTATTTCAACATTAACAACGCTCCAAATTAGGGTTTTGGAACCATTTGTTATCTTTATGAGGGAGGACAATTTTGAGGGTGGCAAAATCCTTATGAGGAAGCAATGCAAAAATTTACTTTCCTACAACATCATGACATTTTGTCAATCGTTAGAAGCAAAAAGGCGTCTTGTGGAGGTTGTCGAAGCAATGTATGTTGGAGATATCTCAAATTGGAAGAAGTGGTCAATCAATACTTTCAATGGCAATAGTTTGCAATTATAGGCTTTATATTTTATGGGTAGTCGAGAACACACGTAAATGTATTTCAACATTAACGATGTTCCAATTAGGGTTTTGGAAACTTTTATCATCTCAAAGCATTTTAGGGCATTGATATGATCTAATTTCCTTTAGGTTTTATTTATTTACCATATTAAATTTTACAGTAAATGGATTTCTTTTTCCTAATCCAAATGTTGCTACATTAATTACGTCGAAGGTGTTCCCCTATGGGAAAGGCACTTAGGACGTTTTTGTGATTAGGTTAAATTTGACGGTTTGTGGTTGTCGGGGCGTTTTGCTTTTTCTGCCTATTTTTAACAATTATTTTTTGGTGCATGTTGTATGCGTGCGTGTATGTACATACGATCCGTGTGGATATGGACGAATGCTTTGGAATGTTGAGATGTCTCGAGTCCGCCATATTTTAAACCGCCTCAGAGTGTCGATCATGGATATACAGTGAGTATATCATGTGCGTGTATATATATGCAGTGAGGATATCATGTGTGTATATGCTGTAAATGTGTTTCTTTCATATTTTGATTTAATCTGCAGGGAAAAATCTCGGTGAAAACGTCAGTTTCAGATTCCATTTTTCAGACAATTTCCGCACGTTTGGACACATTATTTCAGAGTTTTAACCGTCGTGCGCACCTCACGCACGAGTGATTCTTCTTTTCTGTCTATTTTCTGTCGAGGATCATTTGTACGAGGTGAAATCGTGAACAGACTGAAAATAAAGAAGTGGAAATAAGCATGTTTCCTGCAAACAGAAAGATGCCTTATACAGCGTCGCCGAAGGTGAGAAGTCCAGGGCGCAGTGTTGTAGATATGTAGAATTGCTTTCTTGACCACCTCTCTTCCTCCCTACCTTGTAGCAAAATCGATTCGGATTGAATTTCTTTTTTGGCAAATTGTGGTAAATATAATTGCTTTCCTGAAATATCTATTGAATATTGCAGAATCATTTCACGGGCTTTGGAAGATTAAAATCTAACCCAACTTGTAAGATCCAAATGTGCTCAAGCATGGTATGTTCCTTGATTTTAAATTTTTCATGCCGTTACATGACAATAGACATCGATCTAGTAACTATAGTTTTACTCAACATTCATGCACACTGCTATCAAACATCACTTGCCAATGCAAAATTGCAAAGATGGAATATAAAGGAGACAACTGCCTCTAGTACAGTCTTCAAATAGCACATATGAAAACCAGTGAATGCTTTCTTAAAGCCTTAAGAATGAATCCAGGCATATATCACACTCTTTATTGTTCTCTTCATGTAGACATGCGAAAAAAGGATTATGAAAATCGAAGTTGTGAACCAATACAGAAAAGGTAATGATACTTTTAAATAGTAAACTTAGCAAAAACCAGGTGACATACAGTTACATTATAACAGAAGAAAAGAATAGTTCAATACCCAAGTTCCTTTTAAATAAACCATTTAAAACAGGTCTCATACTTCTAAATGAGAAAAATAAACATCAAAGCACAGTACCAATGTTAAAAAACATAAGCAAGCTATTCTTATGTAGTGCTTAATAATCTTGTCAGAGCAGAAATAAATGTAAATAGATGCAAATTTACTATCTCTGATTAAACAACTCGTGCACCAGTCCTGTCAAGCTTCTCAATAGATGCAGAAGCTTTCAATTTCCCTTTCATAAGGAACATACCCACCATGGCTTCAACAATAATCTTTCCTTTTTCTACAGTGTCTGTAACAGCTACAGCAGTGGGTCCAGCTCCACTTATAGTGCACCCAAATGCACCTGCTCTAAGGGTAGCTGCTTTGACTGCTACCATTCCTGGAATGAGGGGACCCCTTTTTGGTTCAATAATGGAATCTGATGATAGTGCGAATCCCAGAAGACAAGGATCACCTTGAAGAACAGTTGCAACAAGCGTTGCTACCTAGCTACAATTGAGTATATGATCTTTCATAGTAATATCTTTGGGAAGCACTGCTTGCATTTTCTTTGTTGGGGCTTCAAAATCAGGAGTTACAAGCACAAAGAAGAGATTTTTATCAGCGGGGAATGGAAGGGAGATGAGATCAAGTGGATTATAGCTCCGAACAAGAACAAATCCACCCATCAAAGATGGAGCAATATTGTCTGCATGATAGCCACTTACTGCAGCTTCTGACTCTAATCCAGCCAAAACAAGTTCTGATGTTGTTAATTTATTCCCAAATAAAGCATTCACTATCTGCTTTGTATCAGTAGCCGCACTTATTGCCCACTTCCCAAAGCTACACTTTGAAGAGCGAAGCCCACTGACCGAATTCCAAGCAATTCCATGGTTGCTTTTGCTGCAATCCCAGCACAATTGTTTACTGGATCACGACTGAGTCTATTGTTGTCGCCATTTATTGAGGAAATAACAATTTGGCCAGGTTTTATCCCCTCACTCACTTCTACACTAACATGATCGCCTAGGCCTTCAACAGCACAACCAAGAAAATCAAACCCTAGTCCAAGATTAGCTAATGTTGCCGGGGCAAAGGCTGTTACAGAATGCAGAATAGGAGTTGGTTCAAGCTAGATGACCTGTTTCAGACTCACTTGTTGTGCATTGCACTAAATATTTAAAATGCAAGAGAACTGTCCACTTAAATGTTTCCTCCTAAAACTTCCCAACTTAGAACAATAATTAAGAGGTCTCAAATCAAGTCCAAAAGAAGAACATTGTTGTTTTGCGCAGGCAGAATAACATTCCATGGTTTCCCAAAGATGTGCACACCCAACTTATGAAAGAAATTATTATTTATTCACTCAAAACTCAGTAGTGTTACTCTTTGGATATCCTTCATATTCAAGATTAACCAACAACATTGCAGAGATTCCAGTACAAAGCACATTAAGTTGTCTGGGAGGTTGTCTTTGGGGCATTCCAGTAGTTGTCTTCGCAGCTCTCTAATTGTCGAGAGGATTCCAGATTCGGTGTTGTTTCATAAAAATTGTTGCCGTGGACTGGCTTCTGTGTCGCATTATGAGGTTTAGAAGGAAGTAACGAAATCTTGGGTGGGAACCAAAGTGCCCATCATGGTAATGCATCAAATGAAGAGTGTATTCATGCATTGGAACTTCTTTAATGTAGGGTTGTTGCCACATTGCTTTTCCTGTCAGAAATAAAGTTGGGAAAGCCATTGAGAACAGGCCTTCCGTATTGTATTCATTTATTGGCGAAATCCCAAGCTCTAGCCATGGCATGGTAAATGGAGTGTTACCATCGTGGTTGAGAAAGAACTGTTCAATTTCCTCTTCTTTTGTTCTGTATTGTGAGGTGTTGGCACAAAAGAAGATGAGCGTTCATATGTTTCATCAAAGTGGGTGGGAACACCACTACCATGAGTTGTAGAGCAAGTTTGCATTTAGGCGGTTTCATTGTGGGTTTGTGTTGAGAGAGGAGGAAACATTTGACGACTCGGATGGTAGTGGGAAAAGGGCGTCATCGTCGATTAAGACATCTTTGTAATAGGGATCATGTTGGATTTCATATTGCAAGGTTGCACAAACACGAGATCTACTGATGTAGAAATCATAATTTTTTAAATTAGATCCTTCCCTTTGTATGAGAACTATGTCCAAATCTCCAAGGCGGTGGGGTAGGGTGTTTCTATTGAAGTAATGTTTTGCGGGAAGCTTATGGTGTGTCTGAGTATTTGTATTGCCCACCACGTACTTGGGTGACTTGCATGAATGGATTAACTCATGCGATAAGCATCTCCTCGATTTGGGTTAAAGACGCAAAATAAATAATTACAGAGACCAAGCAATAAAATTTCAAAGTGAAATGCATTGAACCGGATGCTCTGTAGAATTTAGGTCTCATTCGAACTGAATTTAACCTGATTAGCACAAAAAATCATTTCAAAAAATGTCTCGCATAGAATATTAAAAAATTTAAACAGTTCGCTTTGAATCGGCAATGATCATTGATTGAAACAGATGCAAAAACAAATAATTCTCAAGAAATTGCAAATATCCAAAGAATGAAATGTTGAAGAAACTGAATATTCTTGAAATGAAGTGAATTTTACCTGGTGGAGTGTCAAATCAGCCAGTTTAACAAGTTCCAGTTTCTCCTCGTTGGTTGCGTAAGGATTGCTGGTATGCTTCTCCATCCATGCTTTCATCACCTTCACCGACTTCTCAGGAAGCCGGTGTCTGTTCCCATTGCCGCCGCTTTTCTTCTTCGAACCTCTGTAAGAAGGCTTTACATGGACAATTTGGATGGATTCCCCTTCGGAATCACTGACCGGAAGTACTTCGTTGCACCTGAGGTTTTCATAGGGGAAAGCTTCCTACAAGTCCATGTCCACCGAAATTTTCTTGAATTTGAAGCTTTCGCCGAAAGAACCCCCCGCCACCGCAGGATTCAGCCTTCTTTTCTTCTGGCTTCTCGCAGACGTCGACGCTTTCTTGATTTTCATACTTGAGGTTACAATTTGTGCAGGATCATCCAGAACCTTCGTAGAGCTCGAGAGGAACTATCGAGCTCTCATTATTTGACTCCAAATTAACGATTACCGATTTCGGCTCTCTGCAACTCACAGGGCATGGAATCGTCTCAATAATCAGATCATCAGGATCAAAATAGTTATAACTTTCTAATAGTAATGCATTCTAACACCTGAAATTTTTTCTTCCATTCTGCTACACCACTTTGCTTAGTAGGACCCCTCTTAACATCTGCATATTTTGATAACCATCCACCAAATGAAGAATTCGGTTTAATCTACATATCATTTGTTGCTTCTGCTCGTGTAAATCATGCAGCAATATGCAACAATGCTACCTTCACAAAGATCTTACCCCGTGGATTTCTAGAGTAGCTTGAAGATGATGGTATTGGTCTTGTTGTCCCAAACTGATCTGAGCATCTGCATTACACATTGTTATCACTTAATGCTATTGGTGGTTTCTTCACCCAATATGATTGGATTTCAGTTTCACAGATCCTGTGCATGGGTGTTCCATTCTTAGGATTTTATCACTCGAACCCCTTATCAACATCAAGTACAAAAGTAATAACTATACCTCTAAATCAAATAACATATACCATTCGGCGTTCACATCTCATGAAACACATGCGATTGCTAGTAATATAATTGTGAGGGAAAGTGGTCCTCTTGGTTATGTAGTGTACCTCTCAAAATGGATATATTTGTATTAGAGAAATTCAAGTTTAGATGTTTGGAAGAACATATACATCTTTATATTCATAAAAGTGTAAATATAAATAAAATAGTCACATAGATATAATACAAAATGATGGTGTGTGAGGTTAAGAAGTATATATTGAATATTATAAGATATGGCGAGAGTTGTCAAGATATGACATAAATATTTAATATAACTAACCCAAAAATAAGAGAAATTGAGAAAATATGTACATATTGTTTTGTACTCTTGTGGCATGTCCACTAACGAACAAATTACCTAGAAAATTATAGGGATACAAAATTTTGAGTGGTTAGTTATAGAAAAAGATAAATATATATATGTAAATCTACAAAAAAATTGTTCTATACTAATATGTATTAAATCCAAATAATCATAATAAATGTTGGGAAAAATATGAAGTATTGAAAATAAAATACCATCTAATCATATACAACTCTAGGTTGACTACATCTTAGAGTCAAATTTACTAAAGCCCCATGCTTTTAGTCATCGAGAATTGAAGTTAGGAACCCCATTTCTACCATTGTGTATATGATCTTGAAGAAATAAACATCAATAATGGTTAAAAGGAAAAGTTAAACAAATATAATATATGGTTAGGTCTTTGAGATTTGAGAAGGCCACATATAAAACAACAATAATCAAATTTTATGAAAGTATAACTAGTATAGATATCTTAAATACATCTACTTAAAATATACTGAGAGATATCAATCCTAAGGCACTTATTTAGTTATATTAGATATTACTATTTTTTGATTGACTTCTCCCAAAAAAAAAAAAAAAACCATATAAGTGATAGTCCAATGGAAATTAAATTTATGGATGAAATGTCACGTGATGGTTAAATGGACATCAAATCTAATTTCAAAAATAAAAGTGAACAACTCACTCCATTATAACTATGGTTGTCATTGTAGGAATGTTTCTCTACATAACAATATTTCCTTTATAGAGAAATTAAATAAACACGTCTTATACCATCGATAGTATATAATATGAAAACATATTCAAATTAACATAATCAATTATTAAGAGATACCATGTGCTACAAATCTCCATATTACATCATTACTTCTCACATCTTTGCAAATATGATAATTCATTCATAACTTGGAGAATGATAAAGCAACACTTTAGTGAATATAAATGTAAAAGTAGGGCAATTTTCCTTACTTATATAATGTGAAACTAAAAATAGAGTTTTACTTATATAATTTTCCTCACTTTTATCTTTTATCTTCACAAATAAAGTCTTAAAAGATATCATGAATGATCAATGGGAGTTTCTACTATATTGATGAGATTATATTTAAATGGTGATTACACTAGTTAAGCATGTAAATTTCACAACCCTTCTAAGTCTCATTTTTTCATTTTACTAATTTTGAACTTTATTACATTGTAAGAATGGAAAGGGTAACATTTTTGTCCCATTCTAGAAAATGTACGCTACATACATTAACTATGTAGTCGTGGACAAATCTATATGCTCCTAGAAAGAATCTATATAGTCTTGGTAAAATCTATATGCTCCTAGAATCTAAACACTTTGGACTATCTTGTAATTCTTATGATTCTATCATTTTTGTAGTTATAAAATACTAGTATAACATGTAGTTTGATAGTCAAAATACCAATTCTAATCTGTTTATATGTGATACTGACTCCACATACACATGCAACAATTACAACATGGATGAGGTTGGATATGCACATGGATGTATCTTTCTTAGGCCACCTTGTGCACCTACTTGTGATGTTGATTAATAATGTTATACTCTTTGTTTTAATAGAGAAATTTAATAGTGATACTATACCTTCTAGATTCCAAAAAGGGAGACAATAGTGAGCTTAAAAATGTATGGAGAACCTTGAGGATACCTATTAGAGGGAGACATGTTACATAGAGAAGCCTCATGAGGCCAAGTAGAGATTGAATTGCAATGCTACATGGGGGAGATCATCAATAGAGATGAGATCAAAGGACATATTTGACTGAGTGACATCAAATGATAGGATACATTACACATGCAAAAATACATGTATATACTACCAAGTCATTGTATGATACGAGGATATTCACATTCAATTATTCCCTAATCTTCCCGAAAATAGTTGCGTATGGAAGAGCTCATTGATAGCTTTCTAACGCCTACACCGTATGTAGAAGATACAATCCACTAAATTTTCTCTCAATTTGGAAAAAAATATAACATGTTGCACAACGATAATGTGACATGGTGTGAAAATGACAAGTGGATGAATGTGGTGTCGGCGAATGCCAAATTTGTTAGTGTAAAAGTTGGTTTTAGCCTTCGGTCTTCGACAATCGATGTGGGGCCCACATGGTGTATCGATTAGGGGCCCACCTAGTGAGGTCCACTCCTTTTTAGGAGGGGAGCCCTACCGCCTATTTTCATATCGCATTGCATGTGGTTTATTTTATAAAACCATTTGAAGACTAGATTGTTATGCATGTGGTATAATTTCCATGGTATTGCCAAATATCCACACATAACTTGGGCAAGCTACCAAGCTTTGGATACAACTAAGAGAGCTAAAACCAATCACATTGTCAACTTAGTAACCCTAGCTCACAAATCGAGCTCAAGATCAAGACAAGCTGTTGAGTCCAAGCTCAATGCATTCCAACCAAGCTTGAATCTTCCACAAAGACAAGTTTCCAACTAGCAAGGCCGAGTTACATGTTGGGCCAAGACCACCTCACAAAGGGTCGAGTTCATTGCAACCAATGTGAGCTACAAGGCAAGACCGTATAGCCCTTAAACAAAAGTAAATTCCAACATGGTCATAGCCACGAGTTGTATGCACTTATCAAGCCTTTAAAAGGCCTTTGTGGTTTATATCTCGGTTAATTATTAACGCCAAAACCACATGTGTGATTCAAAATCCCAACCCATTTTGACACAAAAATAAGTTAATCTGTTAGGCTACAAGCCTAACTTGTAAGATGCGACTAGGAATTATAGTTTTAAAGTTTATTCCAAGTGGTATATACCCAAAATGAAACGCGATGCACATGAGATTCGAACCATGTCATTTTGGGTAAAACATTAAACTTTCAACCACCCAACCACAAGCTTCGAAATGCTATAAAACGAGAAATTTTTTATTTGACGGGTATTTTTATTATTGCGGGTCCTTTTTGGAGATCTTTAGAGACCAAATTGAAGATTGTAATTGTAGGAAACAGTCAAAGGTTGAATCAAGAGGATTCCTAGAGTAGGTGCAAAGATTTTTGCAGACCTAGCAACTAGTATCATGAATTTATACTTGTAAATGTGATTTTTGCCATAATTCAGCGGTTATGGAGCCTTTCTAGACCCGAAGACATAGCTTGAATCGGGTGGAATGTGTTATCATGCGGTTTTTCTCCTTTTTGTTCATTTTTATCAGTTTTATTTTGATTTTGGGGTTTTTTCAAAAACAAATATTAATCATTTACAGGAATTTTAAATCATTTTATAAATTATCTTAAAATTGGGAAGAAGACGAGTCAATGATTCCTAGATCAAATTAGGCTCCATAATTTAGATTTTATACTGATTTTAACAACTTAAGCTAATTTTATGTATTTTCAAGTAATTATGGAAGAATCGAGAAAAAGATGGATATGTATGGGGAATTGATGAATTAGAGCTATAATGCATTTCTAATTAATTTGAGATCATTTTATGCCAATATCTAATGTAATATGTGGATTTTAGATTGAATTGTAATTTGAGTCGAGTTTTTAAACCATTTTTTCAAGTTTTGGTATCGAGCAAGATTTTGAAGCTTTGTTATTAGTTTTCTGCTTTAGATTTTGTATTGGTTCGGTTTGCAATTGAATATACAAGTTAAAAAAAGATAATCATGAGAAAGGCTTTGAAAAAGGAAGGACTTGAGGAGGTTGAATCCTTAAAATGATGCAACCTAGAATCCACTGTATAAAACCCAGGCACGTTGACACATCACCCATCCTGAGCTGAGCGCTCACCCAAAGTGTGCAAAGGTACCAGACCCCTCTTTAGAGTTGCTTGTGCAGGATGTTAGTGTGATGAAGATAAAGCATATTCAGAACCATAAATAACCATAAACATTCCATAGAGCATATTCCATATCTAAATCTTAGAGAATCATGAATTAAACAATAACTATAATAAGATCAACCACACAAGAACCAGTTACAGTCATGTTTAACACCATTATCTAGCCAACATACTCCATTACATTAAACATTGTAAAACATATAAGCTTCTTACATTATAAAGTATCACCATAAGTCATGCGTGCATCAGATCCAACAACATAACTCTACAATAATTCACTACTTTGCTAAATTACATAGTTCAATACATACTTATAGGGGTGGGGACTTTCCCTTCACCACCTACGCACTTCTCAAAATAGGTTGCATGTTGATAATAGCCATGTGCCTTTATAATAACATGCACACATGCAAGTGCGCTAATAATAGACATCCTATAGTTAACTGGAAGAAGTAATCCTATTATTAACTCAAGCTCATGCATGATGCTTATTAGTTGCTCATTCCCAAAATACCATTTGCGTGTCACGCAAGTATCCATCTCGATGTGTGCTCCACACGTTATCTCCAAAAATATCTTGTATCCATGAAAACGGCTAAGTCCTGAATCAAACTATCCTTGTGCATGTTTCCTTTCCTATAATTTCACGCCTTCAAATGCACCTTGTTCCCACATGTGAATCCTATGTGTGTCTTCTCCTTAGACAATACTATTTTCTCAACATTACCCCACACTAAAGTACATTGTCGTCCCAACAATGGGGATTCTTTCTGATGTTCCCAAATAATAAAGAATAAGAATTGAATGAATGTAAAGAATCACTATACAAAAGAATGGGTCTTTACTCTGCAGCTTCCTCTTCTTCAACCGAAAGGATCAACTCTAGATATTCACTTTTAATCTCAGCCTCCAATGTCTCATCGATCATCTAGCGCAGTCCTTGTCTTCTCTGGAATGTCTGTAGCGATGGCATCCAACTCGTCTTGAGTAATATTTTCCTTCTCATTCTGATAAAACACACAACATTGGCCATAATAGACATCATTCCCTCTAGAAGATCCATCTTTTGCACTATGAGCTTCCCAATCTCATCTATCCTCTCCTTATGTGGATCTTGGGATGCTTTATAAGGGACTCATGCTTCTGTTTCACTAGTGCTAATCTTTTTACGTGCCCTAAATTCTCATCCTTCATTGCTTCTAGTAACTTCATTATCCTCAACCAGAGTTCTGGTCCTTATTATTGCCTCTAGAGCTGCACACAAATTCAGAGCTTGGTCTACTTTCTTCAGTCTCATCCTTCAAAGTCTGGAGCAGTGCCTCATACGTTGAAATTTTTCTATCATAGAGGTTTGTGCTCTCTCTACTTCTTGTTCAACATCTTTTGGTGTAGGAATTCTAAGTGGTCCATCTTCTAGCACCAAATCAACCAAAGTGCACACATAATGCATTACAGAAGGAAACTTTTCAGGTACCTTTGGTTCTAGATGAGGCCTTGCTTTCAGAATGTAATCACCAATCTCCTCCACCATGCTAACGAAGGCCTCATTATTTGTTTGTTCTCATTCCTTCTCTACCTTTAAGCACTCTATCTCCACAGTTTTATCCTTGTTATCTTCCATCAACGCTCTAATGGTGGTGGCCTTATCAATATTTCTCCGCGCCACCTCAGCAGATACCTTGACTAAGGCATTGTTGACCTGCTCATCAGACATAAGTGTGGGATTTATGGTCATGTGCCTGCTCTGAGGTGCCTTCTTTACTCTCCTTGAGACATAAGACTCCTCACACACATCAAAATATGGTTCGTCCATGTGAGTCTACATGGACCAGATAGTTGTTTCCTTGCATGCGTAGTGGCCATATCTTGGGTCCATCAGCTCCCACCCATATAACTCCTTAAGGTCCATTGTACTTTGAAACCAAGTGCGGATGATTTTACTTGTGTCCTCAACGTAGCCCATACTTGGCACAACATATTATTCACTTCTCCTCATCCTTGGCCCCTTAGGAACCTGAGTGCCAAGGCTTGGAGTTGGCCCTTCTCCTATCTGAGTTATAATTGACGCGTTCATTTTCTCACACTTAATTTCTTCTTCATCTTTCATTTCTTCATCCCTAGGCTCCTCCACATCTTCTAGGTTGCACTAGGGTTCCAAGCGTGCTCTCTTCGGACTCCTCCACCTCCTCATTAAGCGTTAGCTTTCTCCTTCTCTTCTTCTCAGGTGCTTCTTTTTTAGGGAGAGTCGAGGTGATATCCTTACAGGTTGTGGTGTTCATGCACCTTGGGTCATGGTTCTTCTGAATACCTTCTTGAACTGGCTGCTCTTCAGGGACTACATCTACATTCAAGTCCTCTTCTACTTCTTGCGCCTGTGGTGGAGTATCTGTGCGCTCACTCTCCACTCTATCTGTGGGCTACCTCCGACCCCTATGATCCAAGCCTCCACTATCTTCATGTTCTTCTTCTTCCTCGTCTATTTATATGGTTGTGGAAGGCTTTGGAGCTGGCACATTCTCCATTGTATGTTTTCCCTTAGGTGGCCTTGGGAGCATGAACTCATTCTCCACATACTTATTATTCTCCAGCCTAGGCTTAAGTTGAAGATATATGAGCGTGGCTCCACTGTCCCCAATAGCCAAGCTTACTAGCTTTATGTTTATGACATCTGAAATGAGCCTCTCAATGTAGGCAGACCGACCTGGATATACATATGTTTTCCTGAGGGTATGGTAGTCACAATCTACCTTGTGCATTGAAGTTCAGATGACGCGCATCAATAAATCTGTGAACTAATCCTAGAAGTAGTGCATTTGTGAAGGCATAGGGTAGTTTGCACCATGGACTCCATGTCCCATCCTTCATGGAAAACCACATGATGTAAAAATGTTGATACACCGCAAACTATATTGCCTTTCCTACTACCACGGGTAGCTCCTTCAGAATGCGCCACTCCTCCTCAAATGCTACACGAAGTCGGTCATACCATAGTTCTTCCCTTTGCTTGAATGGGCCACTCATTGATCCTTCACATAAATATTTCTCGAACCTTTCCATGAGGGACTTATTCTTAGTGGGGTATTCCCAAATTTTGTTCTTTGGCCCATTAGGCACTCCAATTTCTACAAAAACAAGGGATAGTAGGATAACACCAAAACTTATCTTCTCACCTATACATGCTTCCTCAATAATAGTCTCTGTAATGTAGCTACCAAGTTATAGATTTCTCCCTCTGTCATTTTCTTTGCAATGTGTAGCCACATGGTATTTACCTGTGACCATCTCTCTTGATCATTTAACTTGGTGAGAAGATGTGCAATTGCTGCACTACAAGATACTTCTTTAGTTTTTCTATGTCCATTCCACGTAGACCTTTGGAGTATCTTAACTCCTTGCTGGTGGCTATAACAACTACCTTATCATTCAGATCACTCATAATATTTGTCTCTATGCCCTTCAGTCCTGTCAATGTGGCAAATCGGGCTGTTGTGATCCTTACCCTCCGTCCAAAAAAATAGAAAAAGTCCTCATGGACTCTTGCTCATAAGCCATTGGTATAAAGCCTCTGGTTTTCCAAAGTATGGGAGTTCATATAACTGATAAACCCCTACCTTCTTCAACAACTTCTCTCCAGCATCATCATATACTGGCATATCGTCCACCATGCACTTGTTGGTCTTCTTGTTCAACAACACATCTAATTCTCCCCTATTATCGGTGGTGCAATGATTGTAATCACTTACTTTGCATCGGCGAATGTGGGAATCCCAATCTGTCCAACTATCACTCCTTACAGGGTACCACATTTCTAAAAACATTTCTCTTGGGTGGAACTTTGACCTCAACCTCCACCTTTTTTTCCCCTTTATGTATGTTCAGGGTGCTTTCTTTGGTGCCATCGTAAAAATCTCACCTTTTTCTTTTGTATTGAGTAAGCTCAAACCCTAGCTCAAAATCACATGCCCTAGCTCGAAACCGCATGCCCTAGCTCCTTCTCAATGCTTCTGCTATGCTCAAACCCTTCACCAATGGGGATGCAAGCCACTTCGCACACAAATCTGCTCTCCACATCTGGTTTCGTAGCTCTCTGCACCTCAATACGATTCGCTTGGCTCGGTCACACTTAGCTCACTCGAATACTTGTGATCGTAAAGGTAAAAATGAACCCACATCACGTCCTTATATAGATTTTTAAAAAGTTAGTGCATTTATTGCTCCTTCACCTACCAACAATCCTCTCATTAATTGATCATTTTCCCAATTTCCACATGGTACACCTTCACGCCCAGCTATAACCTTCTAGCATGCCTTCTTACCTTCTGGCTACAGACTTCTCTTCCATGTGCTTCCATGCGCGAAGTACCTCATTCTTTGCACTCTCTTTTGGTAGTTTCCACAGCCACTACTTACCTCACATTATACTTGTTCATTCATTCATTTCCATCTATGGTCTTCTTTAGAAGCAATCTCCTTATAATAGCTTCTTTCCATACTTAAATAACACCTGTAATAGTTTATTCTCATGTGTACCCATTTGTGAATAACAAATAACAACCACCCCATACCAATGGTATGTGTAATCTTGTGCGCATAAAAATACTTTAGATTGTAATTAGATTCCAAAGTCACTAACGCGCTTATTACACAAAACACCAAACTAAATTGACAAAGCATAGTGATGAAGAAGGAAATACATAAAGGGAAACCTATACTAAATGGCAATACTACCTTATTACAAACACCAAGAAGACTTATTTATAGTAGGGCTTCACCTACTCCTATTGAAGTAACCGGGTAACCATATTCCATCAAGTGCCTCTAATTGGAAAGCATCGGATTCAAGTATATGAATGATAACATACGGTCCCAACCAATGCACTTTAAGCTTTCCTGGGTGGCGCAAAAACTTAGAATCATAAAGTAGTACCATCTGTCCTAACCTCAATCTTCTTGTCCCTAATGTGTCGGTCATGCCATGCCTTATGCTTGGCCTTTTCCTACTTCTGACTCCAACGTGTTATGACATGCCTCTCATCCAACTATATTAACCTGGCAATTATTTCTTCTAATGCTTTCTCATCAGCTAGACCTCTAGCATGCACAATACGTAATGATGGTAACATGAATTCCATTAGAAGAACTACTTCGCACCAAACACCAACTGAAAGGGTGTGGCCTTATTCAACCTCTTGTAGGTTGTTCTATACACCCAAAACACAACAAAATTTTTATCATCCCAATCTTTCCTTCCAACATCACAATTTTTGTCAAATTCTGGATCAATATCTTGTTGAAGGCCTCTGTAGTCCCATTTTCCTGAGGATGATAAGGTGTTATCTTGTGGTGTGCAACCATAAATTCATCCAACAATATCCTAATTGTCTCATTCAAGAAGTGTGTGCCCCTATCACTTGTCAAGCTCAACAGACATCCGTACTTAGTAAGAATATTTTCCCATAAGAACCTAATCGTAGTAGCTGCTATAAAATCCTTTGTAGTAGCCGCTACGCCCACCTAGTAAGATAATTTGTGCAAGTGATGATATAACGCGATCATGTTCTATGCGCGGCTGGGGAAATAGGACCCAAAAGTCTACAAACCATTTCTCAAATGGCTATGCACTTACACTAGGCCTCAAAGGCATTTCGTCTCTTTTCCCGGGTTTCCCAAGGCGGCGATAAAGTGATCACATGCCTTACAATACTCTTTACAATCCTTGTACATGGTCTCCCACCATAATCTAACGAGTAGAATCTTGCACATAGTGGCGTCACTTGCATAGTGCCCACTTGCAATACCACCATGAGCCTCTTCCATGATATCTATGAGCTCATATTCTAGTAAACACTTGGCGTATGTCTTCATCTCACCTAGTTTGTATAAGTCACCACTAATTAACATGAAGGGTGTCGCGTGAATTGCAAGTTGTTTATTCTCTAATGATTTCATTCGTTTTGACCCCATACCCATGCATAAAAAGATGAAAATATCCTCTAATTCTGAAGGCACGTGATGTAACCTATACAAATTTGAATCCAACATTGTATCTTTAATTATCTACGCATCCTCCCCTGATTGAATCCTTGATAAGTGGTCCAGGGCTAGAATTACTTTTACCTAGTTTTACCACGATTGTAAAGTCAAATTCTTGGAATAAGAGCACCCATCTACATATGTGTCCATGTAGAATGGGCTTATTTACCAAATATTTTAATACCATGTGATCAATATAAAATAAAAAAGGTGTTGCTAGAAAATACTTTATCTGAATTTATGCAGCACATAGATCATTGACATTTCTTCGCACTTTGTAGTTGGGTAATTACATTACTGCAGAGTCAACTTTCTACTAGCAAAACAAATAGGATGTTCTATAATACCTTCTTTAGGCTGAGCTAACACCATGCCAATGGTCGTGCTAGAGGCATCCACATGTACATGAAATGGTTGGTTCCATGAGGGAAAACACAAAATAGGTGTTGTAGTAAGTCTCTCCTTTAATGCCTCAAATGTGTGTTGTTGTGGTTCTCCCCAATAGAATGTCCCTTTTCCTTTAATAATTATTCCAAGGGCGTGACAATCTTTACATACCTTTTGATAATTTTTCTATAATACCTTATGTAGCCCAAGAATCCACGCACCTCACTCTAACTGGTAGGCTCCTCCAGGCCTACAATAACTACAACCTTAGTTAGATCTACTAACAAACCTTCCTTACAGATGATATGCCCTAACAGAGTTCCAAAAGTTATAGCAAACACACACTTCTTGATATTTAAGGAGTTGCTTAACTATCTGCATATTTCAAACATCAAGTGCAAATTGTCACAATGATCCTTAACAAGCCCACATATTGTCCAATCATCTAAGTAAACTTGCAAGATTTGTGAATAAAATCATGGAATGCTTGAACAACTTTACACGAAAATACAGTAGGTGCATTTTTCAAACCAAAGGGCATCAAAATATATGCAAAACTTCCCCATTCAATGGTGAAATTCATTTTCTCTTAATCCTCATGTGTAATTCTAACCTGATGATACCCAAAGAATCCATCTGTAAAAGAGTAAACTTTGCGCCTTGCAACACCTTCTAATATTTCCTCTATGAAAGGTGTAGGAAAAGGATCAATCACACATGCAACATTTAGTTCCCTATAATCCACACAAATCCTAATCTAACCATATTTCTTGATATTGATTACCATTGGGCTAACCCACTCTAATTCCTCTAGGGGCTTAATGATGCCAGATTTCAACATTTTTCAATTTCTTCCTTAACTTTTATGTGCAGGTTTGGGTTCATCCTGTAAGGTCTCTTCTTGACTGGGCACACTCCTTCCTTTAGCTTAATCTTCATCTCACCTAATGACTCATGCACTCCTTTTAACTCATGGTAGCCCCTAGGAAATAAATCCTAGAAATCACGTAGTAATTCAATTATCTTTGCCACTTCAGAATCAGACCAATAATCCCCAATTATTGCCTCCTTAGGTTCAACATCCGTGCCAATGTTCACTTTCTTGGTCTTCATAGGTTCATGATATGCACGCATGTTCTTATCTACACTATCTAACACTTCATACATACCTACTTGAATGAGCTATATCCAGATCTTCTACTTCCTCATCATCCACTATGTAGACCATATTTCCTTTCTCCTTTTCAAAGCAAGTGCACATAAATAGTTTGGCATCTATATCATCTACTTCATCAAAATGTGCTCCTAAGTCTACCTCACCAAATAACTCCTGAATGAGTTCTTCAGCCTTTGCACTATCTCTCATAGTTAAGCGCTTTATGACCCTTAATGCCTCTTCCACTGGAGGTTTAGTAGAGAAGTAGTCAAAAGTCTAGGTCATTCCTGCAATCAAGTCCTGCAATTTCCAGTCTCCCTATGCAACTTTGCATAAACATACCAAGCGCGTGCGTAGCCTTGTAAAGTGGAATAAAGCTTGTGCACCCATAGTGAAGGTGGTAAAGCTTCCTACCCCTCTGTCCAGAGTCTCTCACACTGTTGAATGTGGTGTTGAACATGTTGATTACCATGATACATGTAGATTTGTAGTAGGTGCATTGCTCTAAAGAACCGAGTGGTTAGAGCAATTTTGACTTCATTCCATTCCATGAGATTATCCCTATGAACCATCCACCAATGCACTACTATCTCGCATAAGGTATATACTAACATATTTCTTCTTTCCACTTGATCATCCACTACTTCTCCATGGCATGCAGGAATACCGTAGGGTCTCCTTCTCCAGTGTACCGAGGTACAGTTACCTATCCTCCTAACACAATGAGGTTTGCTTCTCCGCACAAATGTGCTTCTTACTTCACACCCAACCATCTCATAGGTGCCATGTGCCCAGTTATCACAAGCAATACTTGTAGTATCACTAATAGATTGTGCATCTTCCCCTGGAGGATTCCTTCCTTAGATGGCTCAAGTAATTCGTGTCCCGAATGACACGTACATAAATTCTGTTTAGGTCTTCCTCACTCAAAGGTTCAACATAAGGTGCAGATTTCCCATCTGTCAAAGGGATAATCACTCTTTCTTCCTTGTTCTCAAAACTTATATACCCCTTGTTGAACCATAGATCAACATTATTTGTATAACACCAAGGGCACCCAAGTAGAGATGGGAAGTTTTCCACTTCTGCAAGTGCTAAGACCTCAAATTCCCCAGTGAACTTGGCCCTTGTATAGTAATGGATGCATCCTTTAAAACTCGATTGGAGTGGCCTTAGTTCGATTAGCCATAAACAATACATTAGAGGATGGCTGTAATAGAGGTCTGCCCATATGTACCCATGCATCTAAAGTAAGCACATTCACTTCCGCACTTTGTATCAATCAATATATTACTCAAGAGCCACCCATCCACAACAACATTTAGAGTGATCTCCTTGTCATAATCCAAACTATGAGGGGGAAGATTAACATGCAGGATCTACCTTCCATTCTCAATACTTGCGTGTGGAGTGTTTCCCTTTAGCCAATTCCCTAATAATGGAATGATATTCTCCTGGCATAGCATCTTACATACCTCTTTTAAGTCATCAATATCTCGATTGGACTGTCTCTATTGCCTTCTTTTGTTCTAACTTTCATGACTGTTCCTTTAAACACTATATTTCACCTTGAAGATTTCTAAGTACCTTTATGGTCTCTTGATAAAACTCCTTTTGATGTGTAGGATCTAGGTACCTTGCATGTAAAACTTCCTCCTTAGTGATGGTAGGATTTTTACTGTAACGCCTCCTTGGTGCGCGCAACTTCAACATGTGTAGTAATCTTCACATGTAATACCTCAAGTTCCAGTGCCAATATTCACATCCACTGATTTTCCATAGCACGTTATATTATAACCATCCTCGCCCTTGTTCTCATATTTATGATGCTTGCTAAGATGCTCATATAAGTCTGGGCATTCCTCATAGTTGTGATTCTTCCCACAAAAAGAACAAGTAATATTATGAGGACATTCACACCTGTAGTGGTCAGGAGATCCACATGTAAAACATGTTCCACAAGGGAACTCACCTCGTCCACCACCACGACCTTGGCCCCTGAATCCACCATGGTATCCTCAACCTCTGCCATGAACTCCTTCAAAGCATCCTTCATTCTGATCATAGCGTGCTTGAGCATGGTCACGATCATAGTGCTCACTTTTATCTTTAGAGTTATCAGATACTCTAGTCTGTCGTAAGCCAATATCTATGGCATCATGGATCTGACCAATCAACCGACAATCTTCTGTATTATGAGTCATGGACCAAAAATCTTACAATAGCAAGATACATTATTTCTTATTGCATGTTGTAATAATGGGAAATGACTTGCATCATGGTCCAAATGACATATCTCACAGTCTAGCAACAATGAACACACTAATATACAAGGACAACTATCTTTGGTGTGCCCTTCAACTTCACAATTTGTAGACCAAATCCTAGTGCACATCTCATGTGCTTTGAATTTGCCGATAGTTTCTCCAACTGCTTTGCCATAGCTGCAATCTGTGCCTCCAGAATGGGCTCACTCTAGTGTCTATACACCTAACTGCTTCAGCATGCAAAAAGCACCTTCAAGTGCTTCGCGTCGGTCCCGTATATGTCTTATGTGACAACGACCTTTTAAAAGGTGTGATCAAGCCCCCAACGAACCACTGTGCATGCTAGCTTGCATGAATATCATAAGAAAGTTTAGACAACAATGTCTTGAAACAGAATCATATTCCCAAACACTCTCAGTAGTGCCCTGCTTAATATTATTAAGCGCGCTTATACTCTTCTACTCAAACTCAGGGATATGAAACTCCGTGAGAAAATCATCCTTTAATGCTGAATAATCTATGTAATTTTGATCAGGCTCAAACTTCTTGTACCAACTGTGTGCGCGTCCTTGTAATGTAGTTGCAAACTAACTTGCCTTGCGCTCAGAAGCCGTAATTCCTTTTGCATGCCACAGTATCTCACACATGTTCATGTGTTCAACAACATCTTCTATGCCCATATACTCTGGAAGATGGAGAGACATCTCCATGTAAATATTCTGGGGTTGATGAGGACCCTACCTACCTGATCTAGAACCTCCTGCATTACCTCTACCTCCAGAACCACCATATCTACCAAAAATAGAGCCACCTATTCCCCTTAATCCTCCACTCAGTGGCTGAAAGCAGACCGGTGGATGTACTGCCATGTGTCCCAACAATGGTACTAAAATGAAATCCTACAGTCTGTGAAGTGGTACTACTCCTAGATGTGAGTCCAAAATTCTGCATGTCTGAGTTCTGTGCTGACAATGTGCCAAAGAAGGTACCTCCAAAAATAAAGAAGACATTTTCCCGACCATAGATGTACTTGCTATCCGAGTTACTCCTGCTTTCTTACTACCCAAACTAGCTTGCTAACTATTGGTTGTACTAGATACTAAAAAACCAAGCACAAGGGCTAGGTTGTCAGGTAGATTCAGATGCGCGCCCACAAGCCATGTCGTCTCTACTGACACACTCCCATGTAAGGCCGAGGAGGGTTCCCTATTATGATTTACCAAATGGGGGAGTTCTAGATGCTCTGGCTCTATGCCTTCTACGTGAGCTCCAAATCCTTCACGAGCCATCTCTCTCCTCAACACCATCCACTTTGCAATATCATGCTACTTCTCTATCTCCTCTTGTGTGCCTCATTGTACTTAAGCTTCCTTTCTTATCATTTCCTCTTTGCCGTTAGGTCTTCCATCCTTCACCAAACCTACTCCCCTTTACGTGTGGTGGGGTTTAGCTAGCCATCGAATTCTCTTCCAAGTTTAGGGTTACCATCAAGATTTTGATCACTAGTGGAATGCCTTGCAAATAAGTTCCCTTGGATAACATAAAAATTGGAACTCAACTACCTCCGGGAAAGAATAAGTGGAAATTGAGTACTCCAAAATATATCTATTTAGAACACCATGGAACCAAGTGTCCATAACGCGTGTCCAAATCAAATCAACATCATAGAGGGCCTGAAATTCTTCTTGTGTCCAAACAAGTGTGTGATACCTCCAATTCCTTTTAGATGCATAAGCAACTAGCCACTTGTACAACTCTACTAGAAAGATAGCAAAGAATATCTCATACAAACAATCATATAAATTCTTCTCCACACAAGCGTGTGTGTCAAACTCAGATCTAGTGTTGAACCTTCCAAAGTGTACCCTTCTTCCAGATCTTTTATCCACTCCTCAACACTTGCTAAGGTCAATTGGTACGTCTTCATCATGAACCATCCTAAAAACAACTGAAAAATGGGTCTTGGTAATGAACTAATGATGCACCTAGAATCCACTATATAAAACCCAGGCGCATTGACACATCACCCAGCCTAAGATGAGCACTCACCCAAAGTGCGTGAAAGGTACTAAGCCCCTCTTTAGAGTTGCTTGTGCAAGATGTTAGTGTGATGAAGATAAAGCATATTCAGAACCATAAATAACCATAAACATTCCACATAGCATATTCTAGATCTAGATATTAGAGAATCATGAATTAAACAATAACTATAATAAGATCAACCACACAAGAACCAGTTACAATCATGTTTAACACCATTATCCAGCCAACATACTCCATTACATTAAACACTATAAAACATAGAAGCTTCTTACATTATAAAGTATCACCATAAGTCATGCGCGCATCAGATCCAACAACATAACTCTACAATAATTCACTACTGCTAAACTACATAGTTCAATACATACTTATAGGGGTGGGGACTTGCCCTTCACTGCCTACACACTTCTCAAAATAGGTCGCATGCTTTGATAATAGCCATGCGCCTTTACAATAACATGCACACATGCAAGTGTGCTAATAATAGACATCCTATAGTTAACTGGAAGAAGTAATCCTATTATTAACTCAAGCTCATGCATGGTGCTTATCAATCACTCATTCCCAAAATACCATTTTTGTGTCATGCAAGTCTCCATCCCGATGTGTGCTCCGCACGCTATCTCCAAAAATATCCTATATCTATGAAAATGGCTAAGTCCCGAATCAAACTGTCAGTAGCGTGTGTTTCCTTTCCTATAATTCCATGCCTTCAAATGTACCTTATTCCCTTACGCGAATCCTATGTGTACCTTCTCCTTAGGACAATCTTTATCTGCTCAACATTTTTCTTTAGATTCTTGCATTGCTTCATTTTGCAATTGAATATACAAGTTGAAAAAGATAACCATGGGAAAGGCTTTGAAAAAGGAAGGAATTGAGGATTTTGAATCCTTAAATTACCATATTCGGAAGAAAAATTTGAGCTAAGCAGAAGATAGAAATCCTTGGAGGATGAGAATTAAGAGCTCCAAGAGAGATTAAAAAGCAATGGAGATTATTTTGGGTGTCATAGAAGCATTGTAACTTGCTCTGTAAGCCTAGGATGCGATATTAGAAAAATATCGATCGGTGAAGAAGTGGAGGAGATAGACAAGTCTATCAGACAAAGGAAACATCCCTCTACCAAATATGCACAGACCATCAAGGTATGCAATGTAAGTGATTCACCATGTATTCCTTCCTCTTATCTAGAATTAGATGTTGATTTTGGTAAATTTGAGAAACATACTAAAGGTATTGGATCCAAATTACTAAATAGGATGGGTTTTGATGGAAAGGGCCTTGGTATAAATGGACAAGGAATTACTAATCCCATACAAGTTGAGGAAAGACCTCGCTATGTAGGTTTGGGATATGGCAGTGGTAAGAGAGAGGTTGGAGAATGCTCCAAAACAATTGAAGCAAGACACACTTCAAGAGAAGAGCCTATACCACTAGATCTCCAAAATCAACCTATTCAAGGTAAATATAAGATTTTTTTGTCAATCCTACTAATGAGGATATTGTTGCTTTGAAAATTGAGCAGGCCTCACAAAGTGATTGTGGGAGTGAGTGAAAATTTAACTTAAGGAAAAAGCTTCCAAACATGGAAATATTATCCAAAGAGGATGCAAGAAATCTCTAAAGTGACATGAATATTTCAAATGAAGAGATAAAAATTGTTCCCTTGTCATTCATGCACAAGTGATAGTCATACAAATTATGGACACCGTAAATAATAAATCATTCACTTCAACTATGTGAAAGATGGTTAGGTAAAACAAAAGTTTTGGTATTCATTTTCATGCAATTTTTGTGGATTAAATAGCCAATGTGTGGCCAATTTTTGGAAGAGGAAATCCTTGGAAAGTAAGATTAATAAAGACTACTCTCTAAAACAAGATGTGGAGAATAGAAAGAATAATTGTGCTCATTGTAGAATGAGTGAACATTGGATTGAAAAATTTTGGAACCTACACCCAAAAATTCGTCCAAGGAAAGTGGAACAAATACCAATAGTCCAATCCTATGAACAAAACCATCTACCTAACAAAGAATCTAATAAAAATGAGAAAACCAAAGAGGAGACTCCATCAAAATAGGTTGGTAAGAAAATACTTGCCTTTATGGATAGCATATTTATATAGCTGAAATTTATTCAACATGCTTATTATTTTGCACCTAAAATTGATTGTTTTTGGGTTTCCATTAAACATGAAGGAAACTAACTCATTGTTTTGAGTAAAATATGGAGGTAGAATATGGAGAAGTTATTCAGTAGAGAAGAAAAAATTTAAGAAACTGATTATAAGTTGTATCATCTTACATTTACATTCTCATATGCATTTTATCATGTAGACTAGTATGGTTTTCTTATTGTTTCATCTAACACTTTACAAGATGGGTAAAGAGATTCTCCATATCAATGTTTAAGGTATAATGAGCAATCGCTTTTTTCTCGAATGTATGTTAGAATTATTTCCTTCCATAGTATGTGTAATTTCTTGAATGCGCATTTGTAAGACCCTATATTGGCCAATTTTTATAAATGGAAGAGTATCCAAAATCCATGTCTATTTGTAATTGATAATAAGACCCCAAGAATGGAAAATTGTACAAGTAGATTTCAATGAAAGAGAGAGGATGCTAACATACATTTATAAATAACCTACTTTTATTACAATGTATTATTTTTTCCTTTGTTGATAACATTATACAAAAAAGGGAATATAGTAATCCTTATGTAAGAACTTCATTTAAGATTGTAGTAGTGGCAGAGGCCAAGATAAATCGATAGAAAAATACCAAGACACCGTGAGTGTAGTAAGTAGAAATAGGAGGGACTTCTAAAACTTCTTCATCACCTAGGTTTGTAAGTTCCAGTTTGGGACAATTAGTCTATGAGAATTGAGAAAATAAGTACTTTAGTACATATCAATACAATATGAGATACAACTCCTATTGGGAGAGATAACTCCATATTGGGAGAGATAACCTTGTATTGAGAGAGATAACCACCGATGATCATAAATCAAGGCAAGAAGTAAAAATCCTTTTGTTTTTAGTTTACTCCCACGTTACTCGAAATATTTTCAAGAAGAGATTATGTTTGATAGAAGATAGTAGAAATCCAAAAAGATGAAGTGAACCTTTAGTAATTTTTTGAGAATGGAAAATTTTGGTGGCACAATTTTTTTATTAGGGAGGTGTGATCTAGAGGATAGTTATAGTTCAATTATTCCCCAATCTTCCCAAAAATAGTTGCATATGGAAGAACTCATTGAGATCCTATTGATTTTCACTTTAAAGCAAATGAAAAACATCCTCTTCCATCCACTAACAACCAACCCACAAGCCAAGTCATATCCAAGTAAGGAAACTCATCTCCAAACAGGAAGTTAGGTCACCGTCATCTCTAGAGTCCAAACATGAATTTACATCATCTCCAAATAGGAATCTCATCTCCAAATAGGAATTTAGGTCATCTCTAAACAGGAAGGTCATCTCCAAACAAGAAGTTAGGTCATTTCCGAGTCCAAATAGGAACGTCTAATGGTCTATTCGAGTTATTACAAAAATTTTGAGAAGGAAGAACATTTCCAAAGTGCAGAACAACCTCAAATCCATAAGTTTTCTTATAAGATCCTTGTATTTCCTCAACTATATAAACTCCTATCATATCCCAATTCATTTTCACAATGGATTGATGCCTCCAGTTTCACAAGGCTAGTTTATATGCCCCAATTTCCTACAGACACCAAAACACTCAATAACCTTCTAACAACCTATAACAATTCCTCTTGTATTTTTTCCATTCAACTCCCATCACACACATTATCCTTTGGAACATCCCCTAAAGACATTCAATGTTTGATAGGACTACCACACAAAGATGTGGATCCTATCACAATGAAGGCCATTTTGTCTAATGAAGATATCAAGTATTTGGAGTCTCATTACCAATTATCTATTGATGCAACTATTGGTAAGTAACTAAGTTTCAAATAATCATATTACTGTTTATATCATTTTTAATTTTAGGAATTTTGATTTTTTCTTATTTAATATTGATAAATTATCTCCTTACATTTACAGGTTCCCCAAATCCTTCAAAAGGGGAATTCCCTTAAGGATTTTAGTAACCCTTTTCTGCAAGGTATGGTGTAATTTTTCAGGCCATAATCATATTACAAGGTAGATATATAGATATTCCATTTTGGGTCCTTGCTTATATCGTGCACACCCTCAATGGCCAAAAATATGATTGGTGCACTTTCTTATCCTCTAGGATAAGAAATGACCTAAGTAACATTAATGTGAATGACACTGTTACTATTAATTCTACAAATTTTATTCTTGCTTTGTATTATGAATCTCTTTTCAATTTATGTTGCACCCCTACTCCTATTGCTCTCCACATCAAGCTTATAGCTATGTATTTAACAATTGAACAACAAGAGGTTAGTCTCATCTCCCAAATTTATGATTATTTGCTTTTTAATAATTATCATTAATTTTCTTAATAGTTTATAAATTATATTTGGAATTAATGTTCAGCTCCTTTGTTGAATTAAAATAGGGGTTAGTCATTTGAATCAGAATCGTCGAAGAGAGGATTCCATAAGAGGGTGTTTCCCACCAAATTATGGATAATCAATTAGTGTTTTGGAAGATCAAAAGACCGAGGACACCACTTGGTCCACTCCACAAATAAGAACTTCTCAAGTGAAACGAATGAGGATTTCCTTAAAACTATGTACTTAATAATTGAACAACCTGGAGGTTCGTCCCATATCCCAAATTTATGATGATTTTATTTTAATCATTATCATTAATTTTCTTAATAGTTTATAAATTATATTTGGAATTAATGTTCAGTTCACTATTGAATTATAATAGGGGTTAGTTGTTGTAGCTACAACTAGAAGAGAGGATGCTATAAGAGGGCATTTCCCACCATATTCCGAGAGATTCAATTAGTGTTTCAAAGATTAGCAGACCGATGACACCACTTAGTCCACTCCACAAATAAGCACTTATCAAGTGAAATGGATGAGGATTTCCTTAACTCCTCATCTAATTGACATATCCACCATGCCACTAATCACATGTTTTTAATATTTCTATATTCCAATATGTTTAACGTATATATAATTTCATATAAATATAAATTAAACATTTATAACTTGTTTACATTCCTTTGTTGCAAAGAACCTTCGTGATGCTCGAGTTTATATCATCGAGATCATGTTATCCCAACAAAAATTGTATATGAATTTGATGAAACATGAGATGAAGATATATCTTCATTACATCAACGTATGTATCTCATTTATGTTTTAATTTTAATTAATTTTTTAGTTTTTTATAAATTATTATTTTTAACAAAGAAAATGATAAATTTAAATTGTTAATGGTTAATTACGTTTAGATCAACACTACCAGTACCAATCCCACTCCTAGTCTTTTTAATCTACCCAACAACCACCACAACAACTACAACTACAACATGCACCATCTACATCCCAGATGCAATCTCCACCAATAAGTAATGTTTTTTAATCATATATGATATATAATTTTCTATTATTCCCTTCTTATTATGTTTTTTGTTTCAATTTCTCATGTTTTCTACAATCGATTGTTGCAGTGCATCCTCCTCCAATTCCAAATACATCTGATTCTTTGAGGAAAAGATGTCACCACCACCACCACCACAAAAAATGTCGGTTCAAGGGTAGTGAGAATTTTTTTCATTTAATGCTCCAGCTTCAAGCAGGGGAACCCTTAATTTTGGAGCTAAGTTTCCAAATTTTTTTGGGCAATGTTACTAGTGCATGGGGTGTTTTTGTTTTGAATGAGATTGATTTAGATGAGGAATATATTGGCATTGAAAGTGGCAATGGGGATCAGAAAATGGAACTTTCAATACACAAGATATGATTCATGGGATAAGGAAGCCTTCTCCAGTGAGAGAACAAAGATCAAACACACCTTCTCTTGGAGAAACTACCTTGAATGATGATGAAAAACCAATTTTTCACTTAATAGTATTTTGGTTGACAATTTTCTAGCCATGATGAATGATATTTTATCTAAGGATATAGAACTATTAAGATTGTGGGAGTTTAGGGAAATTTTTTTATTAAAGAAATAAATTCCCAATTTAACAACCACTCCCAAAGACATTTATTATATTCTTCGGTTCAAAATGAACTAGCTAAGCTTGATATTTTGATGAATTAGGTTGTTTTTGGTATTGTGTCTTATACTAATACTTATAATGATGATGTATTAGATATAATGTTGAACAAAATATAGAATTTAAATGTAGAAGCATAAGCCTATCATAATATGTGGTCAAGAGACAAGGGCCTTGTTGTTATTGTGAATGCGAAAGGGATAAGACATTGGTAAGTTTTAAATAATTTTCAAATATGATTTACAATTTTTTTTTTTTTTTAAAAATTATTTGTTGTTTTTAAAATGTAGTTGAAGTACCAGAATATGAAGAATGAGGCTACAATGCTTGATGTGCATTTGAAAAGTGCAAGGAAAAGTTTAATTACAACAATTGATTTGAAGCAAAAGCTTGTTATTTTAAACAAGAAAAATAATACCTTAAGAAGGATAATAAAGAAAATGGAATGGATCTTGAAATATTGTTGAAGAATAAAACTGAAGAGGATCCAATGTTATTTCTAGTCGGTGATGCAGAAAATCCAAAACGTCAAATACTTTCAAATATCAATACAAAGTGATGGATCTAGTTGATTGAGGTGTTTTAAAAGAAGGTTCTTGTGCAGAGGACTCAGTAACAAAAAATGAAAGAATCTACTTCTTAAGAATGTAGCTGCAAGATGAAATTATGAAAATTGTCATTTGAAACTCTTGTTGTAATTTGTAAAACAATTTAATATTTAGACTATAAATATATATACTTTTCTAGTAATTTTTATCTTCTTCATTATATGAAAATATTGAGAGTTTAAATTTATATGGTGTTGTACTTGTATTATATTCATGCGTAAGTTCTCTAAATAATGCTATGATATTATGTTGATTTAAAAGACAACGAAAAAATAAGTATGACATTTCTCGATTAAAAACTCTAAACAAATTACAACACTGAAAATATTATTCAATAAAGAACATGTGTATATCACAAATAACAAGTTACATACTTATAATTTGATATGAAATTTGATTTCCGAAATACTATGTCCATACATACATCTTTAGTCTATATTAGGTAGCTCAAACAATTCTTGACTATTTTTAATAATTAATTATGGTTATTTTTAATTTTTTGTCTTACTATTATTTATTTTCTAAATGCAGTCCAAGTATCAAGAGTCAAAACAATCATATAGTAAGTTGTAATAATCAAAACTTAATTAGGAAAGACAATGGAAAAAATTAAATAATTCATAGATTTGTAAATAAAAAATAGTAAACAACGATACTAAAATTGTATTTCAATAAAGAACACAACATGTCAACTACATAACAATGTTATATGAAATTTTAGTTCTAGAAATACAATGTTCTTAAATCATTAGTTTAAATCGTAGTAGTTGAAACATTCACATAACTTCACTAACTTGTTCTTCATAACTCACACTCATATCTAACATCCCAGAGGCATATTCAGTTTGAATTTCCATATCTTCTCTTGTGGTCGGGATAATTTTAGTGGCAAATATTCGTAATATGGCGAATATTTCATTTTTGAAAAATTTGAAAAGGCAAATTTTCTAGCGTGGGTCAATGACCTGTTCGCCTAAAAATTATAGTTTAATTTTTTTAGGGGTTGGCTTCACCTACCCTTGAAACTATCCCCTATATAATCCTATATTATTCACTAGGTAGAACACTACTAGCTCACTCATACCACCTGGGGTCATATGTATTGTCAAGTACATTAAACGCGTGACATGAGGGTAAAGGCTGTAGATGCGTGACAAAGAGTTTGTTGACGTGTGACAGGGAGAGTTTGTTTATGCGTGATAGGGAGATTTTGTTGACGCGCGATAGGAGTGCGAAGGAAGTAGACGCGCGACAGAGAGTTTTTGATGCGCAACATAGAGAATTTTTTTGTTGCACACCTAGATGGCGGAGGCGCGCAGATGCGCGAAAGAGATTTGCTGATGTGTGTCAACAAATCTCTATCACGCGTCTGCAGTTCTTCTGTCCCACCACTTAAAATTTAGGTGAAAATTTTCTTTGTCAGACCCCCAAAAAATTCTTCCCGCAAAACCGGTTCCGAGGATATTCACTAGGTATTTTCCACCTCTGATTTCTAAGAGGTCTCTTAAAATGAACCCCACTTGTGGTGGTTTTATTAAAGACCCCTCTCCTATCTGTAAGAGAACTCCATATTTCTAGTGCTCTTTCATATGGGAATGTGTCCATAGAATATGGTGAAACATACAATCTCAAACAAGTCTCTAAATTTTTATCCAATCTGTTTTAGATTTTTGACTTAACAAATGTTAATGCACTAAAAACCATTTCATCTTCCACTGAGCCTAATATAATTGTTTGACACAATTTATATAATTAGAAATATTCACTAATACTTTCTTGCAGGATGATACTAGGATAAATTTTTTTCCATAGTCATGTAATAAGACCTTTTTTTGTTGTTTTAATTTGATATTTTCATTGATCAATCATTGTGAGCACAAAATGAGATGACTGAGATGCCATTAATTCCTTCTACAAAATCCCTTTAATTTAAACTCCTTGGAACTCTATAGATTTACTAAAACGCTTACTGATAACTTCCATAAATTTATAAAATAAATTTCTTATGCCTTCTTTACCTCTATCAAGATTCCAAAAATTAGGATACACCACTACCATGGCCTCAAGTAGGTCATCCCTTTTAAAATATTCTTTAATCTCATGGGATAAGCTTTTTGATTTTTTTCTTAATTTTATTCATGTGTCATATATAACCTTTTCATATAAATTACATGTTACAGGTACTTCTTCAAGATCTACTACTGTGATATCTCTACTTTTTTGGAAAGTGTGCATTGAAATCTCCATCCCATTAATAATGATACAAATATGGTCGTTGATATTGAATTTCAAATAGATTTTTGGATCCTTTATATCTGTTAAATTTTTCCAACTACTGAAAACTAGTCCTTTAAAACTTTCTTTAAAGTTGTATAACATATCAAGAGATAGACATACATGTTTTCTCAACCTTATGAAGTCGAAATATATATGGATCTTTATTGAGCATGTTTAATTAAGTAATTGATTTCTTTCAACATATGGATAATACGGCATAGCGTTAATAAATTTTATAAATCTTTTAAACGGTACAACAAATATTTTGCTTTGTCAACTTCCCTACGGTATTTAAACATGAAACCTGCTAAAGATGGATATTCTTCAAAAATCCTGCATGTAGGCTCATACATGGAAATCCATCTTGTATTAACATCTTTAAGGAGATTTTTACCATCAATAACTCCAATTGTAAATTTATGAAACTCTAAAAATATTTTTGGACTACTCACCATGTAAGCGTGTAAGTCACAAATGAGCTCTTCCACTTTAGTGACATTTTCAAATGTGCTAACAATTTGGTATGCAAGGTTCATTCTATGAGCTATGTAATGAATTGGAATCATATATATGGAAATGTTTATTTTTAGGAAAACATAAAGTCCAATTTTATGACCTGCATTACGATATACCATCGACTGCAAAACACACCAACTTAGTAGCAATTGCATAGTCATCCATCCCAACTAAATTCCTCAAATTAGAAATAACCAATTCGTAAAGGTTTTCAACATTACAATTTTCAACCATTTTATTAATAGCTAACAAATGAGTTTTCCTTGAATGATTCTCAAAAGTGTAGATGTGCATGCAAACCCACGATGTGTTGTCAATTGTTGTGACCTCATTGATGGATAGTGAGATAAACATTTCTTTTTTTACTTTTTCTTTTGAATCTTCCATTTCAAATATTTCTAGACGCTTTGCCATTTGCCAAGCACTTGCTCTCTCGACCAATGTGATTGTGGAATGTTGAGAAACACATTATATTGAAACAAAACCTTATAATCTATAAAATATCATATTGGTCTAACATTTTTAAGAATGTGGAATATAATAGATAATTGTGCATTTCTATCCTGTAGATTGGTATTCATAACTTTTTACAATTGTGCATTAATTGTTCCTCCTTTCTCAACAAGTTGTTGTTAAAGTTTATATTTATTTTCATACTTGGATTCATATCTTACATGCAAGAAATATTTTACAATTTTTCATTTATGTGTTTTAACTTTTTCCACATATTTATGTGACTATCACATATAATTTTCCACAATGTTTCTCAATTTTGTCCAACTTCAGTTGTAATCTATGGTCCTTTTTTATTTTCCAACTACATATTGTACATCTATATTCTATTGGAGTATCACTACCATTCTTTGTCTTTATAGGTTCAATGAATGGATATTTAGATTCCCAATCTACCTTAAATGACCTCCCAATTGTCCAACTAGTTTTCTTTCTTCACACAAATTTCTGTTTAGAATTTTCAACTTGAGTCTCTATTTCATGAGATTGAGAATTGGAAATATCTTGTACTAGTTGAATCTCATCATTAGGAATGTCTTCCATTGGAGGAATTTTATAATGAGGATTATCTTCTAGCTCTGGCATGTCATCATCAATAATATATTCATGTGTTGACATGTTATTTTGATTAATTATTTCATGTGGTGAGTGTGGTGACATGTTATTCTGATTAATTGTTCCATATGGTGTGTTTGGTGACATGTTCTTCTCATTAATTGTTTCATGTGGAATATAATTATCACTAGGGTTTCGCATTCAAAAGGGACAAGGGTTTGACTATGATCTTGAAACTTTAAATTAAACTAACAAATGCATTAAAAATAATATCTTACTTGTGTTTGAAGTGGATGCAAGCTATGTGCATGAATTTTTGGTTGGCTGAAATAATTAAATATGTTGTTTTTCCTTTTTAATTGATATGTCTTCTTGTTATTATTACTAGAGGCCATTTTAGCTAAGACTAATCCAAATGTAATTTAAGTATGTAATCATGGATGAGCTAGATGTAAACTATTAAAATAGCTATAGATCTATACCACATGTTACTATTCGGTAGCTTAAATATATACTACCGACTGGTAGCATATATTTATCCTATTGGCATGGCAGATATACATTACTTGCATATATGCTACCTAAGACCAATCCAAATGTAATTTAAGTATGTAATCATGGATGAGCCAAATGTAAACTATTAAACTAACTAAAAATTTGTACCACATGCTACTAGTTGGTACCATAAATTATGTTACTAGAAAATAACATGAATATATGTTACCGATAGAATATATTCATGCTTCTTGAATGATAACATATATTTATGTTATCGACTAGTAACATGTGGTAATTGCTAGATATCTATGCCGATACTCGGGTCGGTAGCATACATATATGCTACCGATTAATAACATGAATATATGCTACCGGTCGGTAGTATATATTTATGTTACCGGCATTATTATATACGCTACCTACAACCTTACAGAAACGTTGAAGCATATATACTACACCAGGTAGCATATATGCTACCTACATCCTTACAGGAAAGAATGAAGCATATATGCTATTCGAATGGTAGCATATTATATAATCAATGGAATAGTTAGAATTTACATCACCTAGGGTCCTATATACCGTCGTAAATGCGGTAGCAATTTTTTTGTCACTTTGAAATTCCCACACTAAAATTAGAATTGCGAGTTGATGTTTAATATCATAATTATAATTTGAATATAGGAAAATGTGGCATATTTATCTTTCATGGTAAATGTGAATTTAATATAAAAAATCGACTATTAGTTTAAATGCATGGTGAATCGACCTAAAAATAACTTATACCCATAAAATTTAGGTGAAATAACAAGCTTCCACCCCTAAAAATTTACCAAAACCAAATTTCAAAATCCAAAATATTCATGAATTAACAAAGATTCACCACTAAAATTTTCCCTACCATCATGGCATAAAAATAAGTTAAATCTTTAGGATACAATCCTAATTTGGAAGATCAACTTAACTTATAGTTTTAAAGCTTATTACGGACAATTAGAGACCTAAAATGAAAGGTAGTGGACATAGGATTCAAACCATGAGATTTTAGGTAAAACATTAAACCTTAAAACACACATCCACAAGCTCCAAAATGCTATAAAAGGAGAAAATTTATATTTGAGGGGTAATTATCATTATTGAAAGCCCTTTTGGAGAGTTTTAAGACCAAATTGGAGATTATAATTACAAGAAACCTTTGGAGGATGAATAAGGAGGATTCCTGAGCGGGTGGAGTGAATGTTTATAGACCTAATAATCCTTATGATGAATTTGTAATTGTAAAAACAATTTTTATTTTATAATAGAGTGATTATGGAGCATTTCTCGACCCCGAGAGAACCCAAATTAGGTAAAATCTGTATCATGTTGCTTTTCATGTGATCTATATTTTTTTCCTTTTTATTCGGTGTTTATTAGTTTTATTATGATTGTGGAGTTTTTAAAAACTAATTTTAATCATTTATCGAATTTAAAATCACTTTATAAATTATCCAAAAATTGGGAAAAAGACAAGTGAATGATTCCTAGATCAAATTGACTCCATAATTCAGATTTTATATTGATTTCATCAATTCAAGCCAAATTTATGTATTTGCAAATAATTACGTAAGAATTGAGAAAAGATGGATATGTATGTGGAATTTATGAATTAGAGTTGTAATGCATTTCTAATCAATTTTAGATCATTTTATGATAAAATCTAACGTAGTACATGGATTTGAGATTGAATTATTAGTATCCATAAAAACAAAGAAAATTAAGTAAATTTTTGTTTAATCATGTTCGATTATCATTGTACAAGAAAAAACTAAAGGATTATCATTTTCTTGTGGAATTTGACATGTTATAAAGGGCATGGGGAAGATGTTTATAATGTACTCCTAATGAAAATAAATCATCTCCAACCCATATAGTGACATATAAATTTTATTTGAGCTGCATGGTGGGAGGATATTTATAGGGACGCCATTACATAATTGGGCCTATGGAAACCCTAAAGTGGCCAAGGTTATAAAATTATCCATAACCCTAAAGGATAGGAAGATAACTTAAACATGGATTTAGGTCACATTAGGACTCATGAGATGACATGACCATGATTTCACATAGGTAACAGTGGTAATATATTCCCTCGGGAGATAAATAAATATAATGGAGATAATATGATAACCATATAGATTGGTTTATGTATATCACAAAAAAGTAGTACATCATTTATAAAATATTATAAAGCCTAGTTTTGAAGCATAATTGATAGGTTTAAATATGAGATAATATAGAAACCGTTAAGGTTAACACATGATAATCCTTGACCATTATTGTCTAGTACTAGTAATGGAGATTCCAAAAACTCTAGAGACAAAAAGTAGGATGTAATTCGAGATCAAAATATAGATCACACCTATCAAATCTCAATTTAACACCCTTCAATATAGTGGAAAAAATGGAGAATGTATCATTTCCATGAATGGATCCCATCGAAACTTCACACTAAAACCAATTTTGAATAAGAGACAAAAAAAAAAGGGGAGGATCTACTTCTTACTTATTCTACATCTAAAAGATCAAGGGAGTCCCTAAAAGGTTGATATACACATTTACACAAAATACCACAAAATGTGCATTACATATAGAAAAATAAGTAAAAAAACCACTATGTATATGTACTCAATTAAGTTTCAAAAAATTATAGACACATTAATATTCAAAAACATCTTATCTTATAACCAATGTAGATAGTTAGCATAGACCTACATATTAAGCATGCAACCCAAAAATAATATGCAATATGTTACGTGTGTATTATTTTATAAAAGTGAATATATAATGTATGCAAGTGAAAATTTTGAGTTGATGTGACAAAAAGTATTTATATTATTGTGTGTTCTCTAGAGTGGTGTAGGAAGGGGCTTTATATAGCCTAAAGCACCTCTAGAATCTGTTTAAATGCCTTATTGACCACTTTTGATTGTAACCAACTTGTTGGACGAGTTGGTTGAGTCATTGTGAGTATAGTGGGGAGGTCACATGATTGAATCCCCGCCCTCATATTTTTTGGTCGGTTATACCGATTGACGAGATCGCTACCAATGTCCACCTATGTGTCGTGCTCTGCATCGCCACGCCACCCTTCATTGTGCCTTGACCACCCCAATTGTTGCACGTTGACCACTATGTAGCTGGTGACCCTCCAACCATGTCCATGTTGTTATGTTGAGCCTAGGTCCTCCGTTGTCCACTTGATCCATCCACATTGGTGTGACCGTTGTGCCATGTAACCCTACATCCTCATCGTGAGCCCAAGTATTTTGCCAAGGTAATGTGCCAAGGTCGATATGATATGGGTTATCCCATATAAATCAACTAAAGTATTAGGAGGGCCTAAAAATGAATTGGAAATGGATAGATTAACGTGGATTTGTGCCACATCCTCCATTTTTTCTTGTCAAGGTGATCAGATTTCCAAGTTTTTGACATAGCTCGGTCAATACACCTAAGGCTAGGTCAAGTATCTCACTACTAGTGTAATGCATAGCTCAACTCTTATAATGTAAAAACATAACTCGTCGAGCTTAAATGGTGAACTTGTCCTTAATTTAAGGAAATGTAATGCAAGGTGACTCGGTCCATAGCTCAGTATCTAAATCACCGAGTTGGCTAATGGAGTAAAGTGGTGGCAGGCCATATGGTGGCCTGAGGACCCACCATGTGGAAATTGTTTTTCTCAATCACACTCAAAGATGATATTACTCAAGTATCAAAGATAGGAGGATTGAAGCACCGACCCAAGTACAAGATATTATTTTTGCCACGTCACAACTTTCCAGTTGTCCCAGTCCCATCTAAGCATTGACCAACTTTGATTAGCCACCATTTGCATGTATGGACTCCATTTTTGACATTCAAATAGTCGACGGAAAGCTCTCGAGTCAACTCCTATGCTATAATAATCATGCAAGATTTAGGGAACATTTTTTCCTCTAGATCAAACATCCCCAATGATAAGGATTTTGTTCCACTAAAATCTTACTAGAAATTTTGTCACCCTGTCTAGAATCTGAATACTCTATTGTTACATCGGAAGTACTATTGCGGTGGAATCTATGGTCTATTATGCTGCAATCTTCTCACTTCAACAACCTGATCTTGATCCTAGCCATGTGGTTTATGGTCTCACCATGCTTCTTTCTTTGTCTTGATTACCACATCTTCCCTCTAGGGGTCTTACACTTCAACAATCCCTAACACTTGTACTACCACATTTTCCTGCTAAGGTCTTACTCTTCAACAACACATAAGGAATATACTGCTACATCTTCCCTCTGGGGGTCTTACACTTCAACAACATATAATCTGCATGGAAGTAGATATTTCCACATCTTCCCTCTAGGGCGTTTCATTAAAAAATCACCCAAAACATGTACTGCTACATCTACCCTTTAGGAGGTCTTACACTTCAACAATACTTAAACATCACCACATCTTCCCTCTAGGGGTCTTACACTTTGGAAGATGTCACGTCCATGATGATCAGCTACCATTTTGCTGCATGGTCACAATGCCTCTACATAGAATGATGATCTCGAGCTGATCTCTCACGAGCTCAATTATGATGACTTCAACCCCGTTGTACAGCTACTACCTCTACATGGTACGAATCCTTCTATTGACATAAACTACTAGGTACCACTCTACTACATGGCCATAATGGGCCTCTTTAGAGAGTGAAGATCCGACTCCGATGTCGATGCCGGTGGTGATTTAGATACCATTCTACTACATGGTCACAATGCCTATATATAGAATGAAGATCGTAGAGATGACACCAATGAGATCACATATTTGCACAAATGGTCGATAAATCTCCAAGATAAATATGAGTTAAATTTGTATCCAAGCTGTAAAAGGTACTCAAAATATGATTAGGAGATATGATGGAGTAATCAAAATTTAAATGCGAGAAAAATACTGAGTATGAAAACCTATTCCTCACCTTATCCCACCAATCTAGACTCTAAATAAATATTACATACTATTCAACAATTAGAGTTATGTAATATATAATTGAAAAAAATATTGACTCACCCACTTTAAAGGACTTTCACTTTCAGGTATTACTTGTTCCTGGGTTGAATTGTCAACTGGTGGTGGATTAGAAAATTCCTTTACCTTTCGAATATGTCTATATTCCATCTTTGGATTTTCATTACTCGATGGCGAGATAGATGAAGTTTCCAAAAATTTCCACCGATGCCCATTCCTTTGAAAATTGAGCACAAAAATTCCTCTTAATCTCCTTCTTCTAGGATGAGGAAATCTTACTACCATTTCTTGTCTTTGCATAATGAGATTGACATTTCGATTTGCCTTGTTCTTAACAAATGAAATCAAATTCTTCATCAATGTTCTTCTCTTCCATCACTAGTCACATAATGGTTATGCAATCCAAAAAAAGTACAGGGAAAGGAATTCCACATTTTTTGAAAATCATAGTCATACTTCTTAAGATAAAAAATTGGATAAGAAGTTTTATCATGCTTATGATTATGGTAAGAAATTGGAGGTGGAATCTTACCTCTTCGTTGTGTTCTCTTACCACACTCCTCCCGTGGGTGAAGAAGCACTATTTTCCTACTCATAATCTTCTTACAAGACTAGTGGGGTATTCACTTTACTTTCAAAATCTAATCTCTGATCACCATGCTTGGAGCAATCTCCAATATCTATTCCCGCACTAGGAAAACCCAAACCTGTAAAATGAGGACGATCCTCAACCTGTATTGGGTTAGCAATGCCTTGGATATTTTTACCAAAGCCTCTTCCATCAAATCCCATTTTAGATAACAATTTGGATCCAATGCCTCTAGTATGATTTTCAAACAAACCAAATATATCATTACTTGAATCCAAAACCGAATGAGAGGAAGAAGATTCATGTGGTGAATAACTTACATGCATTCATCTATCATGGTATTTGTATATGAAGTCTAAGGTATTCCCTTTTTTTGATCACCACATTGCAAACTTTCCAAGAGCTCATCATTGTTTTTCGAGTTCGATTTCAAGCGAGCATTCTCCTCTTCCAAGGAGTAATACATTGATCGAAGGAGAGAGTTCTTTTCCTAGATCCGTGATTATAAGCTTTAACCTCATCAAGCTTTTCTTGTTTGGAAATATTTCCCATGGTGCACTTGTACCTATTCAATCACATTAAACTACTGTATAAACTGAAATAATCACATGGTCAAATGAATCAAATTTGACACCAAAATTTCTCAGAGATTAGAAATTTTGCAAGTGTGAACATCTACTCGATAACAACTTGATCCAAAAACTAAGGTCAAAATTTTAACTGACCTTATACCCCTATAGGATTGTTAAAAATTACTGATAAAATTACTCCTTTTAAGTAAATCAACTCAAAATAATGCAAGAAGGAAAACACACTACACACGAAGTTAATGATGGAGTTTGGCAATAGCCTACATCTCCAGTTCTTTTAGAACTGTTCCACTAGTCAAAACTTGTAAGTACAATATAGTTTCTTACAATAAAACCTAATAGAACTTTAAACTTGCCTAAATAGCACTCCGGTCCTTTGAAGAACACCGATGACCATTTGGGAACCGTCCTCCACCTTCCTTGTGTACCTATAAGTTGTGTGGTGCTATAGGCCTATTGGGGTTTGAGGTCGATTAAAAATTTGACCTTAATTTTTGGATCAATGAATCTACGACTTATCTAGGTGGATTGCATAAAGAAAAGAAACACATGATAAATATGGCCTATATAATGTAGGACTTCTTCAAAATGATATGTTTTTCTAAAGGCTCAAAATTCTTAGTAGTGTAAAAATGAAAAGAATTTGTAAAAGAGAATGGTTATGAATTTTACATTCATGAAAATTCCCTATCTACCGAGAAAAAGTGAAATTAAACACTATAATAGATTGAATTTTTATCCGGGTAACACTTGTGTGAAGTTTATACAACCCCATAAAAACATACATAGTGGTCATAAGTAAATGCAACATATACTCAATGTTTTGATTCCAAATTAGACTTAGAAATTATAAATATATGTGCAATACTTGATGTACTAGCTAGAAATGAAATTCACAACATATGACATAGTAAAATGAGTTTGTACAACCTCTCTCTAACGTTTATATACAAAATACATAAATCCTTGACAAAATCCTAGCCTATGAATTTTGTAAAGAGGAAAACTCATCCAATTTACATAATTGAAAATTACAAGTAATTTTTTTCTTATTCTTGTTGAAAATTCATATACATTCTAAGAGCTAAAGGGACTAAGAAAAACATTGTGTCCACTTTTTGACATATTGGGCATGTAAATGATTGTGTGGTGGTTATGGATGTGACCCCTATCATGTTGACGTGGTCCGATGTGGACAAAAACTTATGACGGTAAATCTTATGGCCATAAAAATATGGTTGTAATTTAGTATTTTCTATAAAAAAACCCTAAGCCCAATTCTCATTTCTCTTATAGCTAAAATTTGAAATGAAAAATTGGGCTTGGAGGTTTAATGTAAGGGATTAAAGGGAGAGGTAATCAATATACTATATATTATATAAATAAATTTGTAGTATTATTATTTTTTTATGTTTTTTCATTAAAATTATGTGAATAAATATGTAGTATTATTTTGTTTTTAATCTTATTTTTAGTTGCCTAAGTGGAGTGTGTTTATAGCTACCATTTAAAATATGTTTTAAGATGCCATTTGGATTGTGTTTTTAGCTTCCATGATGCATAGTGTATATAAATACCATTTTAGATTTTGTTTTTAACTATCATTCAAATTATGATTTTAGTTGTAGTTGAAAAACTATTTGTGTAGCTACCACTCAAATTGGGTTTTTGTTTTCATGGAAAATTGTGTGTCTAATCATCATTCATATTATGTTTTTAGTTTCTAGTTGGACTATGTTTATTTAGATGTCATTTGACTATGTTTTTAGATAGAATTTGGATTAAATTTTTTGATGGATTTCAAATTGTGTTTTTACTTGGATTTAATACTTCGCTTATAATTTCATTGGTAGTGTGTAATTTTATTCAACATTCAAACTATATATTTCACTTCCATTTAAATTTTTATTAGCTTCCATTTGGAATTTGTTTTTATTTTCATCCTCTATCTAGGCTATGTTTTTAGCTACCATGGTAGAATATGTATTTATCTACCATTTGGACTATGTTTTCATCTTTCATTTAGACCATGTTTTAAGATACCATTCGGTCATGTTTTTTTAGTTTTACTTTAGACGATATTTTTATCTACCATTCGAACTATCTTTTTTTTTTTCTGCCACCATTTGGAATGTGTTTTTATTGACACGGTAGACTCTATTTTTAGATACCATGCATATTGTGTTTTTAGCTATCATTCAAACTATGTTTTCAGCTACCATTCAAACTATGCTTTTATCTACCATGGTGGACTATGATTTTAGTTTCCATTTAGACTATGTTTTTAGTTACCAAAAAAATTGTGTTTTCAGCTGAAATATTTATTTTATTATTAATCTCTATTAAAGATTAGTGAAATATCTATTTTATTCTTTATTATTGTTAGCCTCTATTGTTTGCTATAAAATTAGAGCATATATTAGAAAACCGTGGACAAAATACCAAATCTTTGTACTCTAACTCCAATGCAAACCTTAGATTGAGTGAAAAGGGATAGAAAATATACCTTCACTTACCAAAATACAACACCATGTGATTGTTATATTTTCTTAAGATGACTGATTGATGTTGGTTGCTTCAAATGTGAAATTTGTGCATTAATTATGGAAGAATATTCCTTGGAATCTTGATGATTTATTGATGTAGGATGATGTATTGATTGATGATCAAGGTGCAAATATGTTGGTGTTCTTCTCCTCTATTTCATTCGTTATTTTGCATAGAGGATGTGGCTCAATTTATAGAGGCCAAATGTAGGAATGGATGATTAGGATGAATCCATGTTGGTTTAGACACTAAATCACACACTTTGGGTAATTATCTAGTCTTGGTTGCATACTAATATTCATGTGATTCCTAAGTAAGAAAAATACTAATTAACCCATGTTTTGACCACCTTTCTTTTATTTATGTTGCCAATTTTAGTCTTATTCCCTTACTTTCTCAATCTACCTTTTTATTCTTTGGAATTTATCATCTTGGACACCAATGCTTAGCCAAGATGCCAATGCCAAGTGCCCTTGTCCCCTCGGTGCCCCCTGTCCCCTTTGTACTTCACTCACACTTTTTGTGTCAGTTCTAGCCATTTGAGCATCTTATATTTTTGGTAGGTTAATTACGAAATTCAAGCAAGGGAATCATATTAATATAAAGTTATGTGATCATAATAAAGGACCAAGCACTAAACATTAGCTATCACCACCTAAGGTTGCATCCATCAAACATCTAAGAGATTCATTGCATCCATCTAACACCATTCGAGGGACACAAGGGTTGGTTATTTATCTTACATTTCATAGGAGGAAATTTCATTCTATTCCATGCACACATCTATTACATTTATTTACATCTAGCTTACTTGCTCGCTATCAAGTGCAACATGCACAAGAGCCACCTAGGGCACAATTCCACACACACACACACAAAACTACATTGGGTTTGAGATGTAGTCGGCGCTCACATAAGTTCACCATTGTGATAGCTGAGGATATTCTGACCCATCATTCTAAATTTTTTATTTTTAGGATTTAATGTCTATTTGAGGGTTTTGTAGGTCATTACTTCATTGCAGGTTTCTAGCAACTCCGACGATCATCGTGTGACCTCGTAGAGACAAAAGGTGAACAAAAAAAAAAACTAGAAACTAATATGAGGAGGTTTCTAGAGTTTTTTTGTAGACCTAGGTGCCAAAATAGGTCTAGGCTGCCCACAGGTCGGTCTATCCCTTTCTGGCGGCCCACCCACTTGTTCTTCTAGATCTACATTTTTTGTGGCCCCGTATGAAGCTCATCCCTCTTTTTCATTTAGTCAAAACTTTGGTATAGTCTAGATTTTATTGTGAATCAACTAAGTACCTTTTTATCCTCATTGAAATTAGGGTTTCATAATTTTTTTCTTTTTTTCTTGGGTGTAATTTTTGTACTTAAATTTTATACATTTATCATTACTATAACATTTAGATTAGGCATATAAATTCACATTTCACTTAATCAGTTGGATTTAGATAAATGGTGGACATTGGTTAAGAGGATGGAAGGTTCTAGAGATGGGAGGGATTTTAGGAATTTTAAATTCATGGAAGGTGGTGGAAGAAGAAGGTTATCAAGTTGGAGAATTCTAGAAAAGGTGGTGGAGAGTTATAGGATTAAATTAATAAATTATATATATGATTAGGAACTTAATGAAGGATTAGTGAGGTGATTTGTATGAGAGGCTAGATTACTAGGTGAGGATAGGTGGGCAGAATATAAAATTCCAAAAATATGAGAGCATATTGTTAGTGGTATGTAGGAAATAATTAGGTGATTAATTAAGAGGATATGAAAATAGGAAGAGGGGTGAGGTTAGTCGATATAGGGTAAGTGATAGTGATATTATATTAATGTTAGTAATGGTGATGAGGGAGTGATAAATTTTAGATGTATATTAGGGTAAACATAGTTTACTTTGTAATTATGCATTGTATTTACTTTTAACCTTAGGTAATTAGTTGGTGTATTGTTATATGGTTTTATAAACAATATTTTTCATATTATTCAATTATATTTATTTGTTACATAGTTGTACCAAATAAATTTGTTTGTATTACAATATTTGTGCTTCCCATATGTATTTTAGAAGCTATTGTAAATCGGTTTATTGTTGCACCTATGTAATTTATTATCTGTTTGTATCCATCTCTCAATATCTATAAATATTGTAGCCTACACTATTGTATCTAATTTTTCCTACATATCAATAAACTTATCAAAGCTTCCATCCTTGTTCCATAATTACATTTGGTATCGAGAGAGGTTGAAGCTCCTAGTTAGGTTAGAGAGAGGTTGCGAAGGTAGAAGCATCTTGGAGAAGAAATCTATGTTCCAGAAGAGCTAGTGTTGCCTCCAACAACTTCCTAGAATGTCCATGCATCCCCACAACCTCTAGTTCATTCTCTAAGTAATTTTTTTTTCACTAAGCACCAATTTTTTTTTCTTATAGAGCCATATTTGATTTAGAAGAAATCAGATTGAAAATAAAAATATATAAAAACAAATTACAAGAGACTTCCCGAAGAGCAATTCCTCGATTTCTACACCGAGCTACGGGAAGAGCTCTTCCCACCGAGACCAAGCCCTTGAACAAGCTATGTAATTTTCCAAGCACCGAGATCCCGCATTGGTGAGTTGATATTGGAGGAACAGAGTTGGTCCTACATCGACTAATTCAGGTTATCTAAAAGAGGACCGAGTTGACAGTTTGTATTCGGCTAGACCGAGTTTTCATAGACTTACGAGTTAGAGGATGAGCTCTTTCATTGTATATAGACCAAAATCCTCTACCCTGGATCCCTAATGAGCCATTTTCAAAGCTCCTTGAGCACTAAAATGGCCAAGTTGCATTTAAACGGTCGAGCCAACCCAAGGGCCAATCTCCATTCACGAGCCATTCTTATACTCATCGATTCGATCAATGTGTGGTCTGTTCAAAGAGAAAATTTGCTAGAAAATTCACCGAGCTGCTATATTTATCAAGTGAGCTATTCTTTGTGCATTCCGCGCAATAATATCCAAATGGCCGAGTTGCGAAGTGAGTTGAATATATAGTATTGGGTTTCAAAGACACAAAGCCCGATTTGTGGATTGTTTAGCCGCTCTTGACCAAATTGTATTGCAATGAACTCAGTAACCACAAACAAAATAGTGAACATAAATACAATGGCAGCCATTAGCAAAGGATCCTTCCAAAATGGTGTATCAACCAAAACAAAGGTGAAGGAAATAAAAATAAATAAAAACTTTGCAAAGATTGATCAAAAGAAGATAAAAGAGCTCGATTTGTTATCATGGATGCCCTAATCCCTCACCCAAACCCATCGGTACCATGTGGAGCTCCACCAATTGGCCATGCCCTTGTTTTTAAAAGGTGAGTCCTTTTTCATATAATTTATATACAAACTCATTGAAATCTAATGCAAAGTGCATTAGCGCTGATTTGGTTGTGTGAAAAGCTTTGGGGATAGGAGGTCTATGGTTCGACACCCTAAAAACATATTAATTTTTGAAATTATTTACATTTGGTGGAGAATTAAGAAGACCCGCCATATTTAGTAGTGAAAAAGTGGAAAAATCACTCTTAAACCTGCAAGTTCTAACTAAACCTACAACTAAAATTAGAGGAGAAACCCTAATTAGGGGCAATTTTTTTCTCTCACATAGCTTATTTTTGCATTATGGGCATCTTTTTCCGGAGGGGACATTAAAAATACTTTTTAGCTATTTTTTTGCGGTTTTTTACACAAAGAGCCGTATTGAGCTCTAGAGGCCACCAGAGCCTTGCAAAAAAAAAATTGTTTTACTTGCCATTCAATTTTTTCAGCATATTGAATGTTATTGTATATTTCAGTGTATTGTACTAATTTGTAGGTTTCCATATTCAACTGAAAATATTGTAATCTTGCTAAAAAAAAGGCAAAGATTTGTAAACAAAATCAATAAAATTTGGTTCTAAAACACTCACAAGATCCTCAGATATCTTTCACAACGTTTGGTATAAATAGTGCCTCTGGGAAGTGCTTATGGGTAAATATTTCATGACTAATACTACAATTAATGCCTAATATATGTACAACAACGTCGTCTTGGCATCGACCCTTTAAATTGATGAGGAGTAATAAGGAAACAATGTACACACTTTGAGCCCTCCCATCCGCTTCGGGTGCACGATTGCGAGAATGTAAATCCAGACACTGAAATTATCCGAGTATATAGCGAAGTTACGCGCGTGTATGAGGATATTTCTTTGAGCCGATGTCAATAATCACACATACCCCTTTTAGTACTTTCTTGGTACCACGTATTAGATTCTTTCACATACATTAAAATCTCTTTCACATACTTTGTTGAGTATATAGAAAGGGAGAGATTCTTCCACGTACCAATGGGTATATTGGAAGGGAACGTATATAGAAAGGTCTACTATATCGACCGATGGTATATAGATTGGGAGACCATATACCTGGAGTGATAAGATCCTTACCCTTTGTCAGTTGATTTTGCAAAATGGGCACCAATGCCCCCAAATTCTTTCTTCCAGATTCTCAACTTCTAAGAGGAGATAACTATGCAACATGGAAGACAAAGATCAAAACACAACTTGAGTTTGAAGAGATTTGGAATGTTGTGGATGGTAATATAACCAAATTAGTAATTGATACAACCCAACAATGAAAATTTAATAGATCTAATCAGAAAGACAAGCTCATAATCTTGTTTGTAGTGTCCGATGATGTGTAACCCCACATTTGAGATGCCAAATCAGCCAAAGAAGTGTGGGATAAGTTGAGCACAATGTATGAGGCCAAGAACAAGAATACAATACTTGAATTTATAGAGTCAGTTACACACACTAAAATTACAACAAAATGAGAAAATTGAAGTTTTTCTTAGATGAGCTATAGAATTGAGGGATTTACTTCTAGTCCAGGAGAGGAGGTCACTAATGAATCTCTCGTTCCCATTATTTTGAGAACACTCTATCCTTTATACCACATTTTTGTAACAATACTAAACTTTTTGGATCGAGAGTTAGTTTTGACAAGCTGATAAATCTCTGCAACAAGAAGAATCTATGTACAACAAAGATGATGAAGAGGAGTAGGCACTTTCTTCTCATCAGAAATGGAAAGGAAAAGGAAAAGGAAAAGATAAATCTCCTTCCTCTCAAAAGTCCCAAACATAGCATCAGCATGGGGACAAAAAAATAATAATAAGAATAAATGTCCTATTTGCAAGAGAGGACATGATATAAAAGATTGTTGGTTCAATACCTATAAGAAAGGTTCATCAAGTCATTCTGACCTCAAAATCAACAATCTCATAAGGGAAATTCAACCTACAATCAAGGGTAGAAGAAGGGGAACTGGTGAAGAAAACCCCATCAAGGAAATATAGTTGAGCAAGAAGAAAATTCAGATAATGAAGACTTGTTGTATACTTCTTGATCAAGTGAACCTTCCATGTCATCTAGTGATGTATGGTATGTTGATTCAAGAGCCACTTGACACATTACCGGCCACAAATACTGGTTTACCAAAATGAGGGACACACCTTCGAAAAACCATGTTTCATTAGGTGATGATTCTTCATACATTGTACAAGGTGTTGGGAACATTTATCTACCCCTTGGTTCACAAAATTATATACTCTCAGATGTTCTATATGTCCCTTGGTTGACAAAGAATATTCTATCAGTTAGTCATCTTCTAGATCACAATCTGAAGATTGACTTTGATACTCATTCCAACAAGAAAATGAATTTAATTAAAGACAAATCACGAGGCTAAAAAATTGTTGTAAAATAATCTAATGTGGGACATATGTTCAAGCTTGATTTTGTCCACAGAGATGATCAGGAACTTGTGGCTAAGAATTCTACCTCCACACAATTGTGGCATCGAGACTTGGTCACATCAGTTTCAAGTATCTCGAAACACTTCGCTAGTATAACATGGTAAAAGGATTTCCATCTCTCCATAAGGATACAAATAAGTGTCCTCACTACCTAGCAAACAAAAACATAGAGATTCATTCCAGAAAATTACTTATCAAGCTCATGGTAAGCTTGATCTGGTTCATACCAATCTTTGTGGTTTGATGCAACCATGTCATTAAGGATTTTAGTACTTCATGATTTGTGTTGATGATTATTTGATAAAAATGTGGATATATTGTCTTCATAATAAAAGTGGATAAAAACTGACCTCCCTAGACTCCCGCCTTGGGAAAACGAAGACTAGGCATGAGTATAATATTGCAGCATTCGGGCCATAGAGGAATTCATCAAGGTCATGCAAGAAGTGTTTCGCATCTCAAATGGTGTCCCGATTACTCTTTGGGGCAATGAGAAAGAGAGTAAAAGAACCAGAGAGGAGCTCGATAAGACGGATGCTGCTCATATGACCACGCTGGGTATGTATCATGCTTGGAAAAAGTAAAGATGAGTATTGATCAAGCGGCCAAGAAGTAGTCCGGTTTACTACCTTCTTCTTGGCCGTAGGCTTGCTTGTTTTGTTGCTTTCGTTGTTTCTTTGTTAAGTCTCGTTTGTGTTCTTTCGTTTCTAGGCTTCGGTGTTCTTTGCTTTGTAACTTTTGTGCTTTATACACTTCTCTGCTCCTCTCTCTTATTCAGCTTTTAGGCCTCCTTTTGTACACAAGGGTATAGTCCCTTTCAAAAACTATTTACCAATATTAAAAAAAAAGTGATGCTTTTGAGACCTTCAAAAAGTTCAAAGTGGTTGTAGAGAACAAGACTGGTCATCACATCGAGATCTATCCACTCGGATCGAGGGGAGAATTCACCAGTAATGAGGTCAAATCCTACCTACAAGCTCACTAGATTCATCGAAAAATGCCTCCTCCACACACACCACAACAAAATGGTGTTGTTGAGAGAAGAAATCGTACTAATATGGAAAATTACATGATCGATGATTCTAAATTGACAAGGACATTTTGGTAAGAAGTAGCAAAGACAACAATAAATTTATTGAATACACTGCTTCACAGTTGCTCTTAATGGAGTAACACCACATGAAGCATGGTCAAAGCGGAAGCCATCTGTTGCACACCTCAGAGTATTTGGGTACAAAGATAGCATGCACATACCCAAGAAGAACATAAAGAAGTTGGATATGAAATCACAAAAACTCATCTTCATTGGCTACAGTGAAGAGACTCTTTAGGTACAAATTGATGGATTCAAAGACCAGGAAAGTATACACCAGTAGAGATGTTGAGTTTTTTGAGAAGAAGGAAGTAGAGACTCCTCCTGGAATCACATGATGTATATTTTTCACCTATTGTAAAAAAAAGCTAGTGTTCTCGTAGAAGATGAAAGTGTTGATGGGGATGATGGTGACGATCATTTAGAACCACGACCTAATGGAGAATTACAATGTATGCCTAAGTGGTATACTAGCATGATACGAGATGAAAAATTGGATTCCCACCGGATACATCCACCACTGGACCACGAACTTGCAATAAATCATGAGAAGAAGTAAATTTTGCTTTGATGAGTAGATTTATGGAATTTGATGATCCCTCTACACTCCAGGGAAGCCCTACGGTCAAAGCTTGGAAAGATGCCATGGAGGCTTTGAATATAAGTTAGTAATGAAAAATAACACTTGGCAACTTGTCAATATTCCACTAGGGAAGAAACCCATTGGTTTAAGATGGATATTCAAAACAAATTACAAAGTAGATGGGACCATAGAAACGTATAATGCAAGACTAGTAGAAAAGGGGTATGTAAAAAAAGAAGGCATTGGTTATGAGGAGACATTTTCTCCCACAAATAAGATCAAAACAATCAAGATGATCTTTGCTCTAGATACATAGTTTGGTTGGAAATTCCATCAAATGGACGTAAAAGTTCCTTTCTAAATGAAGATCTACAAGAAGAAGTCTACATGACTCAACCTAAGGGATATGTTGTACTTGGAGAAGAAACAAAGGTATGTAGACTCGGAAATATCTATATGGCCTTAAATAGGAACCCCGAGATTGGTACATCAAAATTGATGAGCATATCATACAACATGGATTTGTCAAAAATCCATACAATCTGAATATGCACCTCAAAAATAAAGGGGGTGAGAGTGTGATTTTTGTTGTTTATATAGATGATCTAGTCATCATTGGCAATTCAAGTGAAGATGATTGATGCAACAAAGAAAGATCTTAATCAATCATTCGACGTGATAGATATTATGCTAATGCCCTATTGTCTTGAATTGGAAGTATGACGAAAAGAGAATCACATATTTGTTTCTCGGTTTAATTATACCAAGAAAATGCTCAAGAAATGCGGGATGATGGATTTCATACCTATTACTACACCTATGGAGATGAGACTGTAGTTATCTCGTTCACATCCATCTCTTGTGGTAAATGTAACTCTCTATCGGCAGTTTATTAGGAGTCTCATTTACCTCACTTATAAAAGACCAAATATCAGCTTTGCAGGGAGCTATATATCCAAGTTCATGCAGGAACCCATAGTTTTTCATTGGAAGGCAACAAGGTGGATCTTGAGATATCTCAAGGGAATAGTGGATCTTGGTCTAGAATATAAGAAGAATGATCAATTCTTCTTGACTGGATATTCAGATTCAGATCATGCAGGAAACATTGATGACAGAAATGTACTTCAGGATTTGTATTATTTTTGGGATTTGGACCGATATCATGGGAAAAAGAAAGAACACTTTGTTTCTCACTCTTCTATAGAAGTTGAGTATTGTTCGGTAGGTGAAGCTATTTGTGAAGTGATAGGGCTAGGTCACATACTTGAAGAACTTGGAATACCACAAGAAAAACCGACCACCTTGTATGTTGAAAATGAAGGTGTTCTCAAACTTGTTCACAATCCAATTTTTCATGAGAGAACAAAGCACATCAAGGTACATGTTCATTTCATATGCGAGCATGTCTTGAAACACAACAGACGACTTCAATTTTGTCCAATAGATGAAAAATGAGCGAGATATTTTCAAAAATTCACTCATACATGACAATTTTGAGTTTTTCAGAGAGTTCCTCTCCTCATCTCTTGAGAAAATGCAAAATTAAGGGAGGGAATGTTAGGCTAAACATAATTTAATTTTTAGTCATGCATTACATTTACTTTTTTACCTTAGGTAATTAGTTGGTGTATTGTTTATATGGTTTTATAAAACATATTTGTCATATTATTCATGTAGGTTTATTTGTTACATAGTTGTAACTGAATACATTTGTTTGTATTAAATTATTTGTGCTTCCCAGATGTATTTTGGAAGCTATTGTAATCAGTTTTATTGTTGCACTTGTGTAGCTTATTCTCTGTTTGTATCCGGTTATCCAATATCTATAAATATTGTAGCCTACACTATCAGATGTATCTGCTTTTTCCTACATATCAATAAACTTATCAGGCTTCCATCCCTATTCCATAATTACAATGTATACATTGTTCCACTCTTTGAAAGGTTATTGTGATGAGAGAGAGTAATGGATTTTCAAAGAAGATAAAAGATGAAGTCATGTTAGTAAGGGTGATGATAAATTTTAGAAATAAAAGAAGATCATAAATTATAAAACCATGGATTCAATACCAAATCTCTCTATTATAACTTAAATACAAACCTTGGATTGAATGGACAAGGGATATAAAATATACCTTCACTTACCAAAATACAACTCCTTTGTGATTATTGTATTTTATCAAGATGATTGATTGATGTTAGTTAGTTCAAATGTTGAGTTTTTGCATGAATTTTTCCATCACCTTCCCTTATAGGATTGTTGATTTATTTATGAAGGATTATGTCTTGATTGATGACCAAGTTGGAAAGATCTTGGTGTGATTCTCATCTCATTCATTACTTGTTTCGTATATAGGATGTTGCTCAATTTATAGAGGCAAAATAGAGGAATGGATGTCTAGGAGGATGCCATGTTGGTTTTATATCAATGGTGGAGGCTAGTTGAGAGGATGAAAGGTTCTAGATATCAGATGGATTTTAGGAATTATAAATTCATGGAAGGTAGTGGAAGAAGAAATTTCTATAGTTGGATAATTTGAAAAATGTGGTGGATGGTTCTAGGATTAGATTAGTAACTTCTAAATGTTATTAGGGAGTTAATGAGGGACTAGTGAGTTGACTTGTAGGAAAGGCTAGGTTATTAGGCGAGGGTAGGTGGCTAGGAATATAAAATTCCTAAAATATGAGAGCATGTTGTAAGTGGTAAGTAGGAAAAAATTAGGTGACTAATTGGGAAGATAGTAAAATGGGATAATGGGTAAGGTTAGTTGGTGTAGGATAAATGTTAGGAGATTAGATAATGTTAGTAATTGTGATGAATGAGTGATAATTTCTAGATGTATACATTTTTTTCTTCATTGAAGGGTTATTATGATGAGAGTAAGTAATGGATTTTCAAAGAAGATAGAAGACAAAGTTGGATTAGTAAGGGTGATGCCCCTTGAGGGTCTTGTGTGGAGAAATGAAACAAATAACCACTCAAAAGGAGGATAACAAGTTAGTATATTAGATGAAATGTGATGAGAATGAGATATGATGTGGCTAATGATATATTATGGAGGATTTCCTATATTGAGTGGTAATTGATAAATTTACTAATAGATAGATAATTAATTAGGAAATGATATATGCAAGGAGAAACTTTGAGAATTTATGACCCTGGATGTGCTCTAGTCAATGGTATATAAAAGGAAGAATTCATTAATGTTTGATTGATTGATATATTTTTAAAGCTACAAGATTGAATATGCCCTAGAAAATGATGTATGCAAGAAGATATGGATTTAAATTTTTTTATTGATGTATTAATTGATTGATTAGATCAGATTATTGATAGAATGATGATGCCATAGGTGAAGATGTATGTGAGGGAGAAATATTGATAAAGTTATAATGTTGGATGTTTACTATTCAATGATATGCGAAATGGGAAGTCATAAAATTATTTTGATAGAATATTAGATATACTATTTGAATAATTTATTTGGATTGGAGTTAATTAAATCAATCATTGTTGAAATGGATGCAAGAATGATTAAGGAGAAAATATCTGTGGGAGTATGATATATGTGATGATGATGTGATTAAAAGATATTTTTTTAGAGGGATAGAAATAATGAGATATGATGGGGTGATATGATGCTCCTCCTAGGTGGTGAGGAGGGAGATATGGTTAGTGATGGATAGTTAGGGTAGATATGTAGTTAGGTTGGATGAATGATTTTTGATAGAGAGAGATGGTTAGCTTAGATGAAGGTTGGTTGTTAGATTGTTGATAAATTGGTTGGTTGATAATTGATGGTGGGAGATGATGGGAGAGGATGATTATGATGGGGGTGGTTTTCACCATGTTGCACAAATTTCCCATTATTTTCATCATTAGAAACCTTATTGTTGTGGTATAGAGCAGGATGCACCATGATATGGAAAAATATGATGAAATGATTGACATATGCCCCAAACCGAAATATGTACAATTGTCTTCATATCATTGGATGGAATTAAAAAATAAAATATGCACAACCACCCTCATATAGTTGGAAAAATAATGATGTAGCCGAAAAATAAAAATACTAAGATAACCAATAATGAAAACAAACTAGCAAAACACAAGCACACATAAAATAAAATTGGATGTCCCTTGTTCAATTAAAGATTTGTGTTTTAGTGATAGAGAATGACATTAATTAATAGATGTTCCCCAAATAAGGAAGTATCTCGAGGGGAGTGAGATTGGGAATGATGCATCCTAGGAAAGTTATAATGGTTGGTTTTTTTGAGGATAATTTTTTAAACCAGATTTAGGACAAGGAAAATGATTTTGGATGCTTGTTTTTTGTAATTTTTGGATTATTTAAATTTTTATGATTATTACAAATTTTTAGGTTATTTAGATGGAAACAAAAGGGAAAACCATAAAGGGAGAAAACCCATTTTAGTGTCGGGGGCCACAATGATAGTGGATGGAAGGATTTATGATGGAACAGATGAGAGGGATAGAGAGGATTTATGATGGGATAGCTGAAAAGATTCAATATAGGATGTAAAGGATATGGTAAGATGGAAGAAAAGATTTAGGATAGGATATTCTAGGGATAGTTTAGGATGGGGATGTTATGAAAGAGATAGGAATTTGATCTTCCCTTAAGTTTACCGTAGGATGATATGTGCAAGATGTTTAGGATGTTATTGATGAAGGGATATAATGGATAATGTACATGTAGACACTAAATCACGCACTTTGGGTATATATCTAGTCTTGATCACATACCACTATTCATATGATTCCTAAGTGAGAAAAGTACTAATTAATCATTATCTTTTGCCATCTTTTATTGCTTTCTATTTCCTCTTTTGGTATTACACTCCTTCTTGCCTAGTCTGTCTTTTCATACTTTGACATTTTTCACTGGACACCGAGCCTAGCTAGGATGCTAACATCTAGGCACCCCCATCCCCTCTGGGTGCCCCCGACCTCTTTGTACTTTTCTCACATCTTTTGGGTCTTTTCTATCCATTTGGGCATCTTATTTTCTTACTAGTCATCCTTTTAGTGGTTAATTACAAAATTCAACCAAGGGAATCATATAAATACAAAGTTATGTGATCATAATAAAGGACCAAACATTAAGCATCTATTATCTCCACCTAAGGTTGCATTTAAATAAATTTACAAGAGTATTCAAGCATCCATCTAACATCCACACAAGGGCAAGGGACTTCATTTTTTTGCAAACACTTCATAGCGGGAATTCCATTTTTCCATGTACACATCTATCTACTTTTTCTACATATAGCTATTGCTTTCTATCAAGTGCAACATGTAAAAGATCCACCCACCCACACACACACACACACACACACACACACACACACACACACACACACACATGCATAACTACATGGAGTCTGAATTGTAGTGCGGTGACCAAATCATAAGTTCACTCAATCAGTGACCATCGGGGTCATTTCGACTCCCCATTTGCATATTTGTATTTTTAGGATTTGATGTGTTTTAGGGTTTTGCGGTGCTTATTTCTTATTGTAGGTTTAAGGTGAATAAAAAATAAGTGCAACGACATATATGTGATCAAAGGTGACAACCAACAAACATCTTGAAACCCTTCAAAATCAGGTTTCACAAATTTTGAGTAGTTAAGGGCAACTAGAATAGGTATTTAGCACCCTAGGCACCCCGACCCTACATACATGCCCCGATCCTAACATTTTGATACTCCTATAATTTTCTAGGTATAGTTATGACATCATGCCTCTCTGCTCCAATAATTTTCCAGCTATGCATACCTTCAACATCACTACAAATTAGCTAAGCATTTTTATCTCTTTATTTTTAACTAGGGTTTCAAATTTAATTTTCTTATTTTCTTGGATCAAAGTTTTACCGAGTTATTTATATCATTGTGTTGGTACATATTTAGATTTAGCACTTATTTATTTCAATATTTTATTAATCAATGGAGGATGATTTATGGTACTTTGGAATGGATAAAGTGGATGAAATATATAACTTAGATGTTAGGGAACATGGGAAAAATGTTACCCTTAGCCATGATAATGATGGTTGAAAAGGATTACAAGTTGGATTAGGTGAAAATTCGAGTCATCAACTACCCATGAATGTTTAATTTAGGAAAAATAGGATGTTGGCATTGTGGATGTTTATGATTATTATTTTGACATAAGATTGATGATGAGAAAGAGATGAGAAGGGAGGAAAAAACTAGAAGAAAAGAGTTAGAATAAAATAGGAGTGTGATCGAGATCTAAAAAACACCTAACAACATAATATCCCTATGTCTTGTCGGTGTGATTGTGATGGTTGATTATTGCTTGAAGTGAATACTTTATGGGTAGCATCTGAATATAAAATAAAAATGTGTAGGAGTGATTGATTATGTTAGATATCAAAAACCGAGAGGAGGGTGAGTCAATCATGATTATAAATTTTCATCTTAATGCCAAATTTAAACCCTTTAATGATGTGTAACTTTAAAACTATGAGCATTCAATCAAACATATGTCATGCAAAATAACACAATGCACAAAGATTAACGTGGGAAACCCTTTTGGGAGAAAAACCCACCAAAACCATTTCTTATATTACACAAAGCAAGGACTTGCAAGAATATTACACATCCTACAAGATTTTCAGTTGAGCACCCACTCAACCTGACGAAGCACCCACTTCACAACTTCAAGCACCCACTCGAAGATTTTCTGAGCACCCACTCAACAAATTTAGCAAGAACCCACTTGCAAGGAGTAACAAACCCTAATTTAATCAACTATAACTGATATTTTGTAGGAACCTACCCATAAGGAGGCTACAACCCCCGAAAATGCTAAGCTATAACTTAGACTTGATTTACATGCAAATTTTGATCATCTAGTTACAACAATTGCTTGTACAATAGATTATGATCACCTTTCTGTATCGATCTGTGTTCTTCTTTTCACTCTCTTCTACTCATCTGAATCAATCCCTTTTTCTCATTCAATATGCTGCCCTGATGCCATTCTCATATGATAAATCAATGTTTCATCGGTCTTCTCTCCTCTTTCCTCTCTCTTTTCTTCTATTTCTCTTTCTTAGCTTGATTGCATCGTATTATCTCTCTTGAAAAACTCTTCCTTAGCTCGAATACTTCTTTTCTTACTTGAGCAACACCAAAAATGGCTCCAAGTTCAAACTATATTCTCAATTGACCCATTCCTTTCCTTTGATTTGTGTGTCATGTATCTTCCTACTCTATCGCCTGAGAATTCAGACTATTAAATGCATACAGCTAACTCCATATTTTGTTTCTTCTATATTCAGCTTGATTACACCATTTTCCATGCATGTGTAAGAGCAATTTATTAGCTGTTCCTAAAAATAGATTTTCCCATATTTTTAGAATTTTCAACGTGACCCAGATGAGCGAGCCATTTTCTTCTTCAATATTTTATTTCTCCTTGAAACTTAGATTCTCATAGAAAATTTCAACTATATTTCCCAAGGTCAATAAGCATTAAATGATGACAGCTTTGGAACAATAGCTTTATTTTTTCTTCATAGAGATCAAGTCGTATACTTAGATGTAATGATCTGACAATTGAATCACCATCGATTTTGGAGAACTAACTCTCACTTGTTCATGTTTGAATCAAATTGATTGCCTTCAACCCTTGTCTAGTCCATATTCTATCATTTCACAGCTCTCCTTAGCTCCTCCGACTTTCTTCTTTATACATAACACTTGCCTTTGTTCAAAAACATTTCTCCTTCCTCGGTAGCTTTTTTAGTTATGCTTAGATATTCTATGCTTCTCATGGATTTCCAAATGTCTTGCAGCAATTCTCCTTGTCCAATGCCTTTCCATGGCTTTTTTTTTTGTATGAGACTCTATTATTTTTACTTGCGGCTTTTATATTCTTCTGCATGGTTTCCATAGTCCTTCAAAAATATCCTTTTATTCGTGGCTTTGCTTCAGAATTCCTTATATTGGAGGCTTTGCCTTTACATCTACGGCTTGATTAATCTCACTCACAGATATAATCCTTTGGCTCCTTTATCTTTGATGACTACATTCCTTTACCCACAACACTCACTAACCTTTCGAGGATTCTTCTCTGACTCTCTGACTTCATGCAAACTTCAGCGACTACTTAAATACTTTGGCGGTTATCTCTTTATGTCCATGATTTGCACAAAAAATTATTAAGTCCCTTAGGACTTATCCTTGATCATCCTGAAGCCTTTGTGAGTTGACACTACCAATCAACCTTCATCTTTCTCACTTTCTCACTTTACCAATTGAATCCTTTTGCCATCAATGTAGCTTGACATCAATAATCCATCTTGACATCAATGATAACACATGTGATAAAGACAAAGGTCCAACAATCTCCCCCTTTGTCATTGATGGAAACACCTTAACATTTCAATGTCTCGAGAAACCTACAACCCTTTTGATGGAAAAATAATACTTGCATACTTGGTTTTCGTATCTCATTCTTTCTATATGATTGGCTGGTTTCTAATTGTAGCATTTCTCCCCCTTTGACAACAATGACAAAGGGCCAACCATGCCACATGAAGATGAATATGATGGTAAGATAGATACATCATGTGCTTACCTCAATAAGATCCCCCTAGGATTATGTTTTTGGTCAGTATATTCTAGTATGTCCGTGGCAATACTCCCTTTGATTTGATGATACCAATTGTTAACACAAGCTAGCATACTAGCTCTCAATAATAGAAATACTAGTTGACATTGATTAGGAGCTGATAATTCATGATATTTCTCCTTTTCCTTTTCTTACACTTTCTAGTTGTTGGTGGGATTAGGAATGACCCCCAATTCATTCCTTAAATGTTCAAATGTGGCTTTTGGCAGTGGCTTAGTCATAATGTTTGTAATCTCTTATTTTGTGCTCACATATTCTAGATTGATTTTCTTTTCATTCACTTGTTCCCTTAAGAAGTGATATCTAATAGGTATATGCTTAGTTTTTGAGTGGAACACTAGGTTATTGGAGACACTTATTACACTTGTATTGTCACACAATAAAGGAATTGGATTATCGATTTTACCTTGTAGTCTTCCAAGTGTCTGCTTCATCCATAGAACTTGAGTGCAACACATCTTGATAGCTATATTATCTACCTCACATGTTGAGAGTGCCACTGATGATTATTTTTTTCTTATCCGAATATCGAAAATTTCACACAAAGAATGCTCCTCCACTTATGCTCTTCCATGTCATCAACGTTGTCTACCCAATTTGCATCTGTATATGTTTTTATGCTGAAGTCATTTCTCTTGGAGTACCATAATCCATATTCAATTGTGCCCATTAGATATCTCAGGATTCTCTTAACCGCCTTGAGGTGTGTTTCCCTTGGATCTTCTTGAAATATTACAACCAATCCTACTTTGCATGATATCATGTCTTGATGCGGTGGAGTAGAGTATACTTCCTATCATGGATCTATATAAATTTTTGTCTACTTTTGGTGAGTCATCATCTCTTCTCAGCTTACATCCTACTTCCATTGGTGTCCCAATAGGTTTGTAGTCTTCCATCCTAAAATTTTTCAACATCTCTTTGATGTACTTGGTTTGGGATATGAATATGTCATTATCTGATTGATTGATCTATAGTCCTAAGAAAAATGATAGATATCCCAGCATTGACATCTCAAACTCTTCTTTCATCAAGTTTACAAACTCATATGTCATCTTATCATGATCTCCACCAAATATGATGTCATCTACATAGACTATGACAATGAGAAGATGTTCTCCTTCTTCCTTGATGTATAGATTACTATCTGCAACACGTTTTACGAATCCTTTCTCAATGAGGTATGAGTCTAATATATTGCAGCAAGATCTTGGAGCTTGTTTTAATCTTTACAAAGATTTCTTTAACCTACACAAATAGAATTTATCTTACATTACTAAAAATCCACGAGTTTTTCAATGCATACCTCTTCATCTAGAAAACCATTGATGAAAGTTGATTTCACATCCATTTGGAACACTCTGATCTTTTTGTATGCCATGTAAGCCAAAAATAGTCTTATTGCTTCCATTCTTACCACCAGTGCAAATGTCTCATCAAAATATATTCCTTCCATTTCTCTATCCTTTGCATATACTAGCCTTTCCTTGTTTCTTGTCACTTCTCCTTTTTCATTTAGTTTGTTTTTGAATACCCATTTAGTTCCAATCACATTTTTTTCATGGTCTAGGTACCAATTCCCATGTTTCATTCTTTTCAATATGATCTAGTTCTTCATTCATGGCATCTACCCAATGTTGATCCTTGCTTGCTTCTGCAACATTCTTGGGTTCTATCATTGACAAGAGAGCTATGTCTTCATGGTTCTACTACTCTTTTAGCCTTCTTCTTGTGAGAATGCTTCCATATTTTTTTCTAATGATATAATTTGCAAGATGGTCCTTCTTGAATTTCCTAGAAGGTGCCTTAGTGTCTGCCTTTCTTCCTCTTCATCTTCTTCTTCACATGGATTGTCCATTTCATCATCATCTTCTTGTTCCTCATGATTTTCTTTGTGTTGGGTGTTGAATTTGGTGTATTGTGTTTCATCCACCTTCACATTGGTGCTTTCAAAATATTTTGCAACCACTTATTGTAGCACCTATAAGCCACATTGACCATTGAGTAACCAAGGAATATCCCTTCATCACATCTTGAGTCAAATTTTCCCAAATTGTCTTCATCTCTTTTGATATAGAATTTTCTTCCAAATACTCTTATGTGCTTTACATTGGCTGGTCTCTTCTTCCACAACTCATAGGGAGTTTTATCACTATTTATCCTTAGTTGGGATTTGTTTAATATATAGATTTTATCAACTGCTTCACTCTAATAAGCTGTCTAAGATTTTGGGTTCATTTAGCATAGTCCTTACCATTTATTGCACAGTCTTGTTCTTCCCCTCAAAAACACCATTTTGCTGAGGTATCCTTATGATTGAGAATTGTCTTCTAATTCCATGTTCTTCACAAAATTCATTTGATCAAAATTCTCCACCCTTGTCTGATCTTAGGCATTTGATATTTTTTTTCTTCTCATTCTAATGAGTGCATTGTTTGGCTCATTAATATCATTTCTTCAGACCGGAAATACTCTTTGTGATATGACTTATTAGTATATGGGGATGTTTTGTGTAGTCATATCTTAGTAGGTTGATGCATTTTCCTTTCTATTATTTATGAAAATTGTTTATCACATGAACCTCCTACTAAATATCTTTATGAGATCAAATGTGATGATGTGTGTAGGGAATGATGGAAGTTACTGGTGGATAAGAAGCTCGAGTTTGAAGCATGCGGCTGAAGACTGTTTCCATCGAATTGACCTATTAGCTTGGGCTTGACTCTAACGGCTCGTAGGAATCTATGAGTTTTAATTGATATTTGATGAACAGTGTTTAATGCCGTCTGATATGGTGGATCTTGTAACCAACATTATCTATATGAAGACTTTGTCTTCAGAACTTGGGTACCACTTTTTGATTGTTGAAGGAGATTATCGCATCTTTCGGATTTGTTTTTGATGTGTTATGAATTCATTTTGAATTTAATGAAAGCCACGGCATTTTGAGAAACAAAAATTTGTTGATCACTCTATCTTGAGGAAGAGCAAGGGCCCACTCAACCGAGGAGATACGAGGTTACTTTGAGTTCATGCATACAGTCCTTCGATTAGTTTTACTACAATTATCATTTGATGAGCTTTACATGCATGCTTTGATTAACTATCTTTACTTTCTCCATTACCGCTTTCACTTAGAATAGATTCTTTTGTTATGCAAATCTAGTTCATGAATAGTCTTGCTTTCTGCTAAAAATTCCATTTATTCAGTTGTGATTTAATTTGTTAAGAATAAGTGTGTGAATTTATAATAGAAGATTAGTTGCTGAAATTCCTTTCATTGCACATAGTTGAATTCCATAGACTTGTATTTAATTTCCGTAGATTTTAACTGCACTTCCATAGAATAGTCACTAAAACTAAGCAACCCCCAAAAGACTCAACGTATAATTGGTTCTCCTAGACTCCATTGCATATTACCTAGGACACAGTTTAGAATGACACTGACAAAGATTATGTCAGTTAAATGATTGGAAGAATACAACGACCCATCATTTTTGGTGCCATTTCCGGGGACATAACCATAAGCTCCATTACTTTATTCTATATGCTATGGGTGTTAATGGAGTTCATATAGAAACCGGTAGTTATCTCGGACCTCAATTTAAACCAACCAACTTGGATGCATAGGTCATGAGATAACCAAGGGAGATTTATAGCACACAATATTCAACAAATCTCTTTAGACACTTCACAAGAGAGAAACACTGAGAGTGATACAGATTCCAATTCAACACCTAGAACCTTTTCTGAGCATTCTGTATCCTCTTCACATTGTTCTGCAATGGGGGATCTTGGGAATGCTGAAGACCAACCTTTACATACCCCATTGTCCTCGATGCAGATGAGGATGCACCCATGAAAAACATCTCACCATCCATCCTACCCCTCTTTCAAGGAATGACCAAAGAAGACCCTGATCAGTTTCTGTTTGAATTTAAAATCCTATGCCAGACATATGACTACCGAACTGACAATCAAAAACTCAAACTATTTCCCATGATTCAACTAGGTACTCCCATTTGAAAGATTATTTTCCCCTACCTTTCATTGACCAAGTCCTAGACAATTTGGCTAGTAAGAAATATTTCTCTTTCTTGGATGGGTTTAGTGGGTATAATAAAATTAGTATTGCCCCTGTTGATCAGGATAAGACTACTTTTATGTGCCCTTGGGGTACATTCGCTTACAGAGTCTTACCTTTTGGGCTTTGTAATGCCCCCGCTACATTTTAGCGAGTAGTCTTGGCCATTTTTGCAAATCTTGCTAACGACTTGTGTTGAGGTTTACATGGATGATTTCACTGTCCATGGATCCACTTTTGAAGAATCTTTGAATAATCTTGAGAAAGTACTTAGTCGATGTGAACAACACCAACTATCTCTGAGTCATGAAAAATGTCTAATGATGGTTGATCAAGGAATTGTCTTAGGTCACCATGTTTTAGCCCAAGGTATACAGGTGGATCCCAAAAAGATATCAGTCATCACCCAATTACCTACACCAACTAATTAGACTGACATCAAAAGTTTCCTTGGCCATGCAGGTTATTACCACCGATTCATAAAATATTTTAGCAAAATTGCCGCCCCAATGTTTTCATTGCTAACCAAAGATTGTGTTTTTGAATGGTCTTCTCAGTGTCAACAGGCATTTGATTCTATCAAAGAAAAGCTGACAACAACCCTTGTCTTACATGGCCCTGATTGGGGAAAAACTTTCCATATCCACACTGATGCTTCTAATACAGCCATGGGCGCTATCCTTGGACAAAAAGACTCAGAAGATCATATGTATGCAATTTATTTTATCAGCAAAAATCTGACTCCTACGGAAAAGAATTACACTACTACGGAAAAAGAGTTTTTGGTTGTTGTATATGCTTTGAATAAATTTCATCATTACATCACTGGATATAAAATTTTTGTTTACACTGACCACTCTGCCATTTGATATTTGATGAACAAACCAGTGGTTGGTGGAAGGCTCATTCACTGGTTACTTTTGTTACACGAATTCAATCTCACTATTATAGATAAGCTTGGGAAATCTAATGTTGTTGCTGACTTTCTTTCCAGAATGAATGTTTCAGGTGATGAAAAAGTATTCCAAGACCAATTTCCCAATGAACACTTGTTTGCTATCTCTACTAAGACTCCCTGGTTCACTGATCTCGTGAATTATTTAACAACAGGGAAGTTTCCTACCTATTTTACTCATAAGGAAAGAAGGCGATTGGTTAGAAATAGTGCAACATATAAATGGTGTAACGGATTCTTATTTAAATGTTGTCCTGACATGGTTCTTCACAGGTGTGTTCGAGAGGATGAGGTACATGACATACTGCGAGCATGTCATGATGAGCCAAGAGGGGGACATTATTCAGTGAAACGAACAATTCACAAGATCCTTGGAGCAGGGTACTATTGGCCTTCCCTCCATAAGACTATCAAAAAGTATGTGTGGCGGTGATGCATGCCAACAAATGGGAAAACCTACACTTTCTACAAAAATGCCTCTGAACCCTCAGTTGGTTCTAGGACCATTTGAGAAATGGGGTATTGATTTTGTTGGACCATTTGATCCTCCATCTTTCGAGAATAATTATCTCTTAGTATGCAAGGACTATGTCACCAAATGGGCTGAAGTTCAAGCATTGGCATCTGCCAATGAAGATGTTGTTGCTGATTTTCTCTACAACTAGATATTGCTATGATTTGGAGCACCAAGGGCCATTGTATCTGATCAAGGTCCTTAATTTGTTTCAAATATGATTGAAGCTTTCTTAGGAATCTATAGAATTAGGCACCAAAATCATCACCATATCACCCCCAATCCAATGGGCAAGTGGAGGTAACCAATCGAGAGCTCGAGAATATTCTAAGGTGGTCAATACCGATAGAAAGAATTGGGTACCAAATCTTCCTGAGGCCGTCTGGGCCTACAACACGACCTGGAAAACAACTACTGGTTTCTCTCCCTATGAGTTGGTCTTTGGGAAGAAGCCACTGTTACTTATTGAGTTCGAGTTGCGCACTTTGCAAAACAACATTGGAAGTTGGGATTGATTTGGATGAAGCATAGTGTGAATGAGTGTTACATTTGAATGAATTAGATGAAATGCGGATGGAGGCACAACAGCAGACCGAAATTCTATAGCATCAGCGGAAAACTTGGCATGATGCTCACATCAAAAAAGGATATTTCATGAAGGACAAAGGGGTTTTACTCTTTGATTCCCACTATCAGTAGTTTAAAGGCAAGTTGTGTACGCATTGGTTAGGTCCCTATCAGGTAAATCAAGTGTTTGATAATGGCTCTGTTTGATTGATACCGATTGATGGAGACAAACAGACTCTTCTGGTGAATGGGCATAGGCTCCGAGTTTATCACCAACCTGTTGGATAAGAAGACTTTCACCAATGACATTCTGTTACAAACAGACATGCATGCTGAGGAGGATCTTTACCTCTCACGCATGGAGTAATCAATCTCTTACAAATTCAATAAAGGAAGATGATCCTTCATTCGATCTTCTTCCCTTAGTTAGCGATTTTATTGTAATTTCCAATAAATGCAGGAATTTTCATTATTTCTCTGCCGCTAATCATGTTTCATCCCAAATTGCAGGGCATAGGAATCTACAGATATCGGCTGACTAAATGTGGCATGGGTAAGTGCATTTTAACTTGCTAATGATATTTCTATGCGAAACATTTCCCCATGTATTCATTTGTCATTATGACGCCATCATGAAATGATTGTTATGGTCATTTTGGATCTCTTTCCAAATCTAGCTCTATGAATGACAACATAAAAGGAGTAATGGCTCATAAATCACCACATGCTTTGATGTGTCGCACTCTCCAACGTCAGGATAGGTGGCACTTTCTCCTCAACCATGGGATATGTGCCACCACAAAAATCTTAATCTCACACGGGTGGCCAGTCTCATCACTATTTTTTTTGTCACCTTCACTTGATGTTGCGTTACCCAAGGAATATGGTGTCATTTGAAATTTAATGCTTCAGAACCGCTTCTTCTTCTCGTTGTGGTATGCACATCAATCATGACTGGTTTTATCAGACACTAGATGGGAAGTGGAAGAAATGCTCTGCTCTGGTTTTTCTGCTACCATGTATTTCTCACTTTTTGGCTCAGCATGGGACCATGAAAGACATCAGAACCTAGCTTCACCTGATGCCTTGCTCTGGAATTCCACCCTTTCACAGGTATTTCATGATTTTGGATGGTTGGATTTCATTCGACAATTTGAAGGTTTTGATGAGGGCATTGTGGAAGAGTTCTTGAATAATTTTGAGTCCACCTACTCGCAAGTTGGTGGATGGAGAGTTGAAATTACCAGTCAGGTCATTTCTGACCTGTCTGACTTACCAAACTTTGGTTTAAAGGTTATGACAAATGCCCCTTTACAAAGTCTGATTGCTCAGTTCCATGACGAAGGAGAGGCACTCCCAGAGGTCATCCTGACTCCATTGGGTGTCCAAAAGGGTGTTAAGTGGACAAGTTTACCTGGAATCTAGGGTGAGATTGCGAAATGGGTCAACCGGTATTTCATATGCGACAGCCAGGCCTCTGATTTCTGGTGGTGATGCACTCAAAATACTCATTCACCTTAAAAAGGAGATGTTAACTAGGCCCTTTGAGTAAATCTTCCAGAGTACCTCACAGACTCCATCATTAAAGTATGCCAGAAACATCGGTCCAGTGGAGGCAAGTCCATGATTAAGCACCCCAGGTTGATTCATCTGTTGTGTTCACACCAAGTCTTCTTTTAACCGAAGCGGAGGCTCGAGGGATGTGCTGGTGGTAAAGGGTCCAGGCCAAAGCAATTAAAATCTGGTCTCTCTTCGAACCTCGGTCTACCCTTGCATCGGGCCCTTTCCCTTCACATAGCCAAGTAGAGGTAGTTGATGTTCCTGAGCATGCCGACACAGTTGGTACTCCTGAGGGACCATCCCCGTCCATTTCTGATTCAAAAGGCAAGTGTCTCATGGCCCCATCTTCTTCCAAGCAACCACGGTCCCGATAGCTTAGCTCATTTTTGTAGATAGGCGGTTTCTAATCGGAGTCCTTTCCTGATGATACCGCCCACATTCGGGAGGAACTGCATACAGAGGATGACCCGGCCGCTCCATCATCTGTTGTTCCGTCATCTACGGAAATTCACACTGTAACTCTGGAAATGCTTGACACCCAAGTGGTGCCTTCTCACAACTATCTGGAGGAAATCACACTGCTAAAATCTCAGTTACAAGGTATGGAAGAAACCACCCTTTTATTACAAGCTGAATTTACACAAAAGACAGAGAAAAGTTCAGGAGATTGCTTCCCTGCAGACTTGAAGTAAGTTGTTTAAAGTGACAACGTGATAAGATTCTTACCCTCTTGAATAGTTTCCAACAGTTGTCCCTTCAGGAAAGGGAATTGTGGAAGGAAAATCAAAAATTAAAAAAAGAAAAAGAATCTATGGAAGAGGAAAAACAAAAAGTAACATCTATCTTAGACTCTGTCTGTCCTTTGGCCATCAAACTACTATCCTGTAGGAAACCCTCCTCAGTCTACAACATGTATGTCCAAGAACAATTTTATTCTTGGCAGTTATTTCAATTGTGTTCTCAAGCCCCTCACGAAATTCCCGATGGCCCTAGTTTTTTATCAGTTTACAAGTGCAGTGCTCAAAAATTCAAAATTTTCTCTGTGAATTTTATCTACATAACATGATAGTGACCAATGTCCCTGATTTCTTGATCAACCTATTTGTGGGTGATTTTCAAATTAAAGCCTTTCAGTCTGTATTACAGAATCAGATAATTTGGAGGTAGTAAATAGACAGTTTCAATAACACTGCTCAGTCCATCGATTTCACATTCGCCCAACTCATCATACAGATGTCGCCCTGTGGAAAAAAATCGATCATTTTACTATCAGGCAGGGGTTGGGGTGAATACTTCTCAGATTTTGCTTCAGTGTGTTATTGATTTTGAAAATTATAGTTAGGAGAATTTTGGGGCTGCTTGGCAAGCTTGTGATAGGAGATGGGATACTTTAAGCCTGCCTTTGAAATGTAGGGAGGTTCTCTCTCCCCAGAATTTGAGCTAGAGCATGCGCAGGGGTGATGCTCTCATCACCATTATCAAACAAACTATAGAGAAAACTAGCCAAAAATACACTGATGAATGGGTAGGCCTCCAAGTACGGCCTCCACTCCTCTTGAGCCCTCTCACGACTGGTAGAACAATGCAGCACAGTCCCATGACAGTTTCACTACCTGGGTGGAAATTACCTCCAATACTCAGGGCTACAAGAATACCACAAAGCAATACGCTGATCAATTCGAGGAGTATGACATGGTTGAACAACTTGGAAGGTGAGCAGGGCATAGATGAGTTGCATTGGGACATGCAACAAGTAAAGTCAGGGGGAAAATGATGAGTGCATTGTTTGGCTCATTAATATCATTTCTTCAAACCGGAAATACTCTTTGTGATATGACTTATTAGTATATGGGGATGTTTTGTGTAGTCATATCTTAGTAGGTTGATGCATTTTCCTTGCTATTATTTATGAAAACCATTTATCACATGAACCTCCTACTAACTGTCTTTATGAGATCAAATGTGATGATGTGTGCAGGGAATGATGGAAGTTACTGGTGGATAAGAAGCCCGAGTTTGAAGCATGCGGCTGAAGATTGTTTCCATCGAATTGACCTATTAGCTTGGGCTTGACTCTAATGGCCCATAGGAATCTATGAGTTTTAATTGATATTTGATGAACAATGTTTAATGCCGCCTGATATGGCGAGATCTTGTAACCAACATTATCTATATGAAGACTTTGTCTTCAGAACTTGGGTACCACTTTTTGATTCTGAAGGAGATTATCTGCATCTGTTCTGGATTTATTTTGGATGTGTTATGAATTCATTTCAAAGTTAATGAAATCCACAACATTTTGAGAAACAAAATTTGTTGATCACTCTATCCCGAGGAAGAGCAAGGGCCCACTCAACCGAGGAGATACGAGGTTACTTTGAGTTCATGCATATAGTCCTTTGATTAGTTTTACTGCAATTATCATTTGATGAGCTTTACATGCATGCTTTGATTAACTATCTCTACTTTCTCCATTACCGCTTTCGCTTAGAATAGATGCTTTTGTTATGCAAATCTAGTTCATGAATAGTCTTGCTTTCTGCTAAAAATTCCATTTATTCAGTTGTGATTTAATTTGTTAAGAATAAGTGTGTGCGTATTTTATTTTACAATAGAAGATTAGTTGCTAAAATTCCTTTCATTGCACATAGTTGAATTCCATAGACTTGTATTTAATTTCCGTAGATTTTAACTGCACTTCCGTAGAATAGTCACTAAAACTAAGCAACCCCCAACAGACTCAACGTATAACTAGTTCTCCTAGACTCCATTGCATATTGCCTAGGACACAACCCTAGTTTAGAATGACACTGACAAAGATTATGTCAGTTAAATGATTGGAAGAATACAACGACCCATCACATTCTATACTAGTTCCTTGAATTTCTTAAATTTGTCTAAGGCTTCTAATTTTTTTAAACATGCTACCCATGTCATCCTAGTGTAATAATCTATTAGAAGCATAAAATATACCTCACCATTTATACCTTCAGTTCTGGTGGGTCCGCAGAGATCTGTATGAATCAAATCTAGAGGTCTAGTTGTAGAATATTATTTTGATTTGAATGATTTCCTTGTTTGTTTTCCATGTAAATAAGCCTTGCATAGAGTATCTGTGGGTTTCACAATCTTTGGCATATGTCTGACACAACCTTTTGCACTCAATTTTACCATATTTTCAAAACTCACATGCCCCAATCTCCTGTGCCACAACTAGTCAGTAATCAATCTTACTTGTGAATAATTTTTCATTGTTTATCTCATTGAGAACATACATGTTGTTCTTTGTCTGCTTGGATTTTACAACTTTCTTTCTGTCCTTCCATTGATAATATCACAACCCTTGTCATGGAATATAACATTGTATCCCCTTTTGCACATTTGAATTACACTCAATAGATTGTGTTTAAGACCTTCAACATATAAAACATTTTCAGTTATGGTTTTTCCATTATCTAAACTCAGAGTTCCTTTCCCAACTATGTTTGTTGAGTTGTTATCACCAAATCTCACAACACCTGATGCATTTTTAGACAAATTAATGAACTTAATTTTGTCACCTGTCATATGGCTTGAGCATCCACTATCTAGATACCATATTTTATCTTCATTTTGTACATGAAATGTGGTTTGTACTATTGAGCACGACTCTTTTCTCTTGTTCTCATATTTCTTTGCAATGTATACCCACTTCTTTTGCTTAGGAGGATCTTGTTTGTTTTTGAAACCACATGAATCTTCTTCTGATAATGGTGATGGACATCATTGTAGCTCAATCTGGTGTAAGATGGGCCAAAGTTTCTTCTATAGCCTCTAGATAATTTTCTACACTTTGCAGCCTTATGTCCAAACTGATTACATGAATAACAATAACCATAAAATGAGTGTGTGTACCTCATAGCATAGGTGATTCTAGGAGCATAAGTCCTTCTTTTTGTGGCATTGATAACTTCACTTGTTTTTGGTGGATGAGGTGCTAATAGTTGATGTAGTCTTGTTTTCTTCATTCTTTGCAGGCTCCTTTTCTTTACTTTCTTCTTTGAAACCAATTCTAGACTTGTCATTTGCATCACGTTGGCTACTCAGTATATCAGTCAAAACACTTGAGCTCTTTTCAAGTTTTTCATACACCTTTAGCTTGTTGCTCATTTGTTCTAACTCAGCTTTTAGTTTCTCCAATTCTGAGTTCAACTTTGTGCACTCATCCTCCTTTGATTTGTAGGAGTTTGAAATATTTTCAAGTTGTGTTTCCAATTCCTTAAGCTCATTAGCCTCTTCTTCTTCTCTTTGATATTGTCTTCCTTCAAAGATGCAGATTTTTCTTCATAATCCTTTAATGTACATCTTAGCTTCTGATTATTTTTCCTGCACAATCTCAACTCTTCAAGTGCACACACTAGTTTAGAATCAAGATTCAATGCAACTTCTTCTTCGGGGTAAGTGCAGGAAGTTGATGGACAAATATAGAGTCATCCGTGGACATCATATTGCAAGGATTATTAGCTATACACGCACTCTAAATTAGAAAAATTTATATAAATATGAATCGTAGCATTCGGAATCTAGTTTCTAAAATACTATTTTTTTAAAAAACGAAAAGTTTAGCTATATTAAACACTTAAAATTATATGACTTAGTTTTTTTTTTTGAAAAAACTTATAAGATTGTAGTCCGTTTGCCCTACATTTTGGATGACCAAATCTTGTTATTTTTTTTTCCTTTGGTGAAACGTTAGATGTAGTTGTCTATCTTGGGATGGATTTTATTTTGTATTTTTTAGCAATATTTTTTTATGATTTTTTCCATGAAAGTGGTCTGAAAATATTTAGAAAACGGAGCACTTTCTATTTTCCCACCATAACTATATCAAAAAATATCAAAATCAAATATTTTTTTTTTTTTTAACGTGTATAGAATTTTTCCACGCTTGGGATGGTATAAGTTTTATCATATTTTGATAAGCGAAACAAAAGTTATAGTCTTAAACGTAGACATGAACATTCACGGAAAAAATGTCTTAAAGACCTATTGTTAGTAAAAAATTATAAAATGATATTTATCTTATTCTATTCACTTTAAAAACAATATTTCTACGAAGCTAAGAGTCTCCCCTACGCGATGACACCATTTTTGTGAAATGTTTTCAGTTTTTTAGCATGGTTCAAGTCTTTGGAAGAGTAGATTTGAGGTTTTTTGACCTTTTACACTTCATAATGACCTTCCATAGCTTTGGTTGGGGAAAAACAAAGATTTTCCGAGGCTTAGGTTCAGCAGATAGATCCGTGATCATGGTTTATAAAGCGCGATCGCGGTTTTTTAACATAAACCGTGAGCGCGCTTTATAAACCGTGATCATGGTTTATAAAGTGTGCTCACGGTTTATAAATCATATTTACACACATCCCAATGTCTCAAATTACCATGTGATTTTTACTCTCTGACCTTACCGTATGAATTACTTATGAAATTCTGTCTTTTTCTACACATTTTTCTTATCACCGGAAGAAAAACATCATGGGAGACAAAAAATGAAGTCAAAAAGGAAGTCATTAAGTAAAAAAACACCAAACGAATTAGAGGCCAACAAAATTCAAAATGCTGAGCGAATGCGAAACTTCGTGAATCTAGAAGAGGTTCATCTTCAATCCCAACTATTGTAAGCAATGAAGAACTAGGTAATGTTTCTCTTCAATGTGTTGAAGTTGAATTAAATACTCGTGATGAAGAAGTTTTTACTGTCAATGTTGAAGAAGAATTAAATACTCATGATGTAGAAAATGTTGAAATTGAAGGAGACAATGAAAATGTGAATAAGAAAATTCATGTTGAAACTGTAGACAAGCAAAATTTGACAAAAACACCTCCTAGGATTTTACGTAAGAAACCTAATTTTTATTGAAATTGATGAAAACATTTTGAAACCAATGTCGAAAACTTTCTGAACAACAAATCAAAAGAAAAGCCACTGAAATTTGGGATAATCATTTTGAAATTTTAAATGATTCTCAAAGATGTCATTTGTTGGTTAGTTTGATGAAATTGATTAAAATGAGACCTACATTAAACACCTTAGGATTGACAACATCTAATATACGTGGTCAAACCTCTACAATTGTTGAAAACCTTCATGATGCATATCACACTGTTGGTGTCAAGAGATGCACTAGGGATAGTAATATTGTGCGTCGTGTACTTGCTACTAGTGTTGTAAGTGAATCAATAAAAAACAACGTTTGATTACGCAAACAAGTCGAATGTTGCAAGTTAATCAAAAAACTCTAATGAAAGCAATTGAAAGACGTAATATCCTTCAATCACTCAATAATGTCCGATTTTGGGCATTTTCTGCTAGAGCACCGTAAGGACAAAAATAATTCTGATGCTATAAGAGAAGTTGTTATTAAATTTTGGCATGATAACACTAGAGTTTCACCTAATACAAGAGATGTTATAAAATGGAGAGTTGGTTCTACTAATCGTGAACCACATCCAAAGCATTTCTTAGATATGACTCAAACTCAATTTTTTCGTAAGTTTGAACAAGAGAATCTGGAAATTAAAATTAGTCAACGTTTTTGAAATGTTGAAACCATTCTATGTGAAAATCAACCATGCTCACACCACTTGTTGTTGTAGGCAACATGTTGAATTTGTGATGCATTATGCTAAATTTTTACGTATTCATTCTAATTTTCATTCTAAAACTATGTTATCAGAATGTGGTGTTCAAGTTCCACCAATATCTTCCAGGGATTTCATTCCTACTATATTTTGTGAAAAAGAAGTTGGACAATTTTTTTATAGTCAGGATTGTTTAGATGGAAGTTGTAGTACATGCGGCGGATTACCTAAATTGGAAAGTTACATCCATGAGAAAATTGAAGGTACAATAGGACATAATTTAGTTGAGTTTGATAAATATAAATCAGTTGCATACCAATTGAAAGATGGAAAAGAGTCTAAACGGTGTGAGCTAGTTACAAAACAAATGCCCATTTTTCAATTTATGAGAAAATTTAAGGATGAAATTGTTTATGAGTATGCGAGGCATACACATAGAGCTCGATGGTTGGATGAACAATTCAAGCTATGCAAAGACACATTTCCTATTGGTACTATTGTTTCAGTGGTCGATTTTGCAGAGAATTACACATTGCAACCACAAATGGAGGTTCAATCACAATATTACAACTCAGTACAAGTTGCCATTTTTGTGCATATAGCATTTCTACATTCTCCTGACAGTACAGAGAATGATCAATTTTTTTAAGAGAGTACCACTTTTATATCAGTGATGATCGTACTCATTCTACTGAATTTGTGCAAGGGTGTTTCCAGTTATTTTATGGAAACTTGTCTGATAGGGACATCCACTTCAAACAACATTATATATGGTCAGATAATTACACGTCTCAGTTTAAGAATGCACAAATGTTTTATTGATGAGTAAAATGCACGTCAAGATGGGTGTGCAACATATTTGGAGTTTCACTGAGGCTGGACATGGAAAAGGAGAGCATGACGGTGTAGGGGCATGTGTGAAAAGAGCTCTTGCAAGAGAAGAGTTGAAGTACAAAGATGGTGCTAAATTAAAAGATGCAAAGAGCATAGTGGAATGGTGTACTGACAACATGGCCCGAGGTTCTCAAGAAAATTCCACAGTTTACAGATATTTTTGGTTGATAGAGGAACAACATATTGCTAACTATGAGGATTGTATGACACTCACTGGGTCCAGTGATATGCACTCATTTTATAGCTCAGACGCTACTTCATGGGCCATATGGACAAGAAAGTTGACATGTTTTTGTGCATCTTGTATCGAATTTGTCACTTGAGTGTGATTCACAAGAATGGGTGGAAGGATGGATTTGTAGGCCTCTAACTCCACTTCCTAGTTATCAACCTCCACAAGCATTACGACTTGTTTCTGCAGATGAAGTTACAACATCTAAGGACTTTGACAAAATTTTGATTTTGGTGCGACAAGGTATTTATGGTTATTTATTTAATTTTTGTATTGAGTTATGTCCATTGAAATTTTAATATGTAATTTAAATTTGAGTTGTTCAACCTTGGTTATTTTTTTAGGACATGTGTTTGCAGTAATTGCGATAGAAGACAATGAAGAAGGAACAAACTATTTCTTATGTCGTTGCATCGAGGAAAGAAAGAAGTTGACTTCTCCTATTATAGATGGCGAAGATATTGAGTATCCTACAGGTCAGTGGTAGTTACTGGAACTTGGCTTCGACGGTATCCATTAAAAACTCCTCTTGTTTGGGTGTTTGAAGACTTTGAGACACACAGAAAATACTCTTATATTCACATCTAGTTCTAGTGACAAATATTCAGCTGTATAGATATCGAGGAAGGCCTAATAACAAGATTCTTTGGAAGGTTCGAGAGTCAGATCATGAAGCAATCTTGTCTGCTATTCAGAGTAGATCCGATCCTGATGGTTCATTGGAATGAATTTACAATGCTCATGTCTGGTATATATAATTTCTTTTCAATATATATATATATATATTTTTTAGTTTAAAGATCTAGATTTAAGTTTGAATATATTTTATTTTAAATTTGTGTATTTTGTACATATATAGATAGTATATGGTTTTGATTTGAAACTTAAATTTCTTTGACTAACACTTTTATGTTTAGGTTAGTGGTGCCAAAAAAACTTCCACCTTCACGTGGTTGGCACTATTAGTAGAGAATTTTAAATTCTCGAAGCTAAGAGAAGCTTTCATTGTTTGAAAAAGTTGTAAATTTTGAAAAAGTTGTAAATTTTGAAAAATGTTGTAAATTTTGAAAAAGTTGTAAATTTTGAAAATATTGTAAATTTTGAAAATGACTCCTCCCCAAGTGTTTACAAGACCATACCTACGCATGTGCACCAAAATGAGAAGGAAAAAAATGAGAAAGGCTATTGTAGAGGGTCTCTACGCCGAGGTGTCGGATCAGACGAGGCCTCTCTAGGTGCCACGAGTCCGAGTAGTCACCCGTCGAAGTTGAACGATATTTTGGTCTCAGGGCTCTTAAGGGACTACGCCCAATGAAGTAGCCCGGAAGCAACAACCCTTTCATGCACCAAAACACCATCTCCTCTAGTGTTCACCTGGCCACCCGAACATGCCAGCGCAGTCGGTTTGGTGCCACGACCCACCGTTTATAAAATATAGTGTTTGACAACCTTACACTAGCTCCAACTGCACTATTTCACGCGTTTGCAAATAGTAAGACAGCGAGAGCACCAAAATGAGAAGGAAAAAACTAAGAGATTCTATTACAGAGGGTCTCTACATAAAGGTGTCAGATCAAACAAGGCCTCTCTCTAGGTGCCACGGAGTCCGAGTAGTCACCCGTCGAAGTTGAACGATATTTTGGTCTCAGGGCTCTTAAGGGACTACGCCCGAACAAAGTAGCCTGAAGAAACAACCCTTTTCACACACCAAAACACCACCTCCTCTAGCATTCACCTGGCCACCCGGATGTGCCAATGTAGTCGGTTCGGTGCCACGACCCACCGTTTGTAAAATATAGCATTTGACAACCTTACACTGGCTCCAACTACACTATTTCACACGTTTGCAAACAATAGGACAGCGAGAGCACCAAAATGAGAAGGAAAAAAATGAGAGAGGCTATTGTAGAGGGTCTCTACACCGAGGTGTCGATCAGACGAGGCCTCTCTAGGTGCCACGGAGTCCGAGTAGTCACCCGTCGAAGTTGAACAATATTTTGGTCTCAGGGCTCTTAAGGGACTACGCCCGAACGAAGTAGCCCAAGCAACAATGACCCTTTTGTGCACCAAAAAACCTCCTCTCTAGTGTTCACCTAGCCACCTGGATGTTTCGGCATAGTCGGTTTGGTGCCACGACCCACCGTTTGCAAAATATAGCATTTGACAACCTTACACTGGCTCCAACTGCACTATTTCACGCGTTTGCAAATAGTAGGACAGCGAGAGCACCAAAATGAGAAGGAAAAAAATGAGAGAGGCTATTGTAGAGGGTCCCTACACCAAGGTTTTGGATCAGACGAGGCCTCTCTAGGTGCCACAGAGTCTGAGTAGTCACCCGTCGAAGTTAAACGATATTTTGGTCTCAGGGCTCTTAAGGGACTACGCCCGAACGAAGTAGCCCGGAAGCAACAACCATTTCACGCACCAAAACACCACCTCCTATAGCATTCACCTAGCCACCCGACATGCCATCACATTCAGTTTGGTGCCACGACCCACCGTTTGCAAAATATAGCGTTTGACAACCTTATACTTTGGCTCCAACTGCACTATTTTGCGCATTTGTAATGTAGGACAATGAGAGCACCGAAATGATAAGGAAAAAACTGAGAGAGGCTATTGTAGAGGGTATCTATTCTAAGGTGTCAAATTAGATGAGGCCTCTCTAGGTGCTACGGAATCTGATTAGTCACCCGTCGAAGTTGAATGATATTTTGGTCTCAGCTCTTAAGGGACTACGCCCGAACGAAGTAGCTCGGAAGCAACGACCCTTTCGCGCACAAAAAACACCTCCTCTAGCATTCACCTAGCCACCCGGATGTGTTGGCACAGTCGGTTTGGTGCCACAACCCACCGTTTGTAAAATATAGCATTTGACAACCTTACACTGGCTCCAACTGCACTATTTCGCGCATTTACAAACAGTAGGACAACAAGAGCACCGAAATGAGAAGGAAAAAACCGAGAGAGGATATTGTAGAGGGTCTCTACACCAGGTTTCAGATTAGACGAGGCCTCTCTAGGTGCCACGGAGTCCGAGTAGTCACCCGTCAAAGTTGAATGATATTTTGGTCTCAGGGCTCTTAAGGGACTACGCTCAAACGAAGTAGCCGGAAGCAACGACCCTTTCGCACACAAAAACCACCTCCTCTAGTGTTCACCTGGCCACCTGGACATTCCAGCATAGTCGGTTTGGTGCCATGACCCACCATTTACAAAATATAGTGTTTGACAACCTTACACTAGCTCCAACTGCACTATTTCACGCAGTTTGCAAAAACAATAGGACAGCGAGAGCACCAAAATGAGAAGGAAAAAACCGAGAGAGGCTATTGTAGAGGGTCCCTACACTGAGGTTTTAGATCAGACGAGGCCTCTCTAGGTGCCACGGAGTCCGAGTGATGCCAAAAATCACAAAAATGATGTCTAAACGAGATGAACCCAACTTAAAGGTAAATCCTTTTAATTCAACATACCCATTCAGTCGAAAAATATTTAGAAACCCTCTTCTCACAAGTCAAAGACATGGAACCTTTGGTTGGTCATAGTGGAGAAGAATCTAATTCATATGAAGACCAAAACAAATTAGATCTATCTTTCTTTCATGAGCTCCTTTACTACAATAGAGACGAAGTACTTGCAAGAGTCCTTGAGTTAGGAGGTAGACTATTACAAGAGTATGAAGTGGTGATTAAGACCATGAATCACAAAGCAGAAGATCCAAAATGACCATCCCTCATAGAAATGGACATCCATTTTAATACAGGTTATTCTTCCACTTCAATAAAACGTAAAAAAAATGTTGAGGATCACCCACCAAAACCAACAAGTGATTCATGAAAACCTTACTTTAAGGCTTCACGTAGATTCAAGATTGAACATAGTCACAAAGACTCACCTCCTCCTAGATTTTATGATGAATATGATCCCTTATTCGAAGAGGAGATCATTCAAAGACAAATACTAAAACTCACTCAAAATTTAGTGACCTTAGGTTACTTGAATAGGAATACATGCAAGGATAGACTCAAGATATAAAGTTAGGTGAATTTCACATTTATCCATCTAATGAAGAAAATTTCAAAGTTGCTAAAGTGAATAGACCAATATATCACCCACAAAGGAAAAAATGATTCAACAAGAGTTGCATTCAATGAAGAATACGCTAACCACTTTACAAGAAAGAAATGTAGGACACAATAGAAAATATCTATACAAAAAGCTATTTCCTTACCCATTTGATAAAGATATGTTGCTACAAAAATTTGCAAATAATTTAGACATGGTCCTAATGAGAAGATGGGTATATTCAAATAACCATATCCTAACCATGGAGATAAAAAGAACAAAAAGTCAGATCATGGACAAGCTTGTAATGACTATCGGAATACTACCTACATCTATCCAAAAAATGATAAACAATTTTAATCCCTTATAGGATGCGTCCATTCATCTAATGAACAAGTAAATACCATTAGGATCTTAGAGAAAAGTTGTGATGTGGATACAAGACATTCTAGTTTGGTAATACCATTTATCCCCTACCTATTCCGCAACAAGTCCAATACAACTTAATAGAATAATTGGAAAAGACACCAGCTAGAATTTTGATCCTATATCTCCTCAAAATCACCATTGCTCATAAGAAAATATTATATAAAACACTTATGAGTTAAGGGGTGTCGACAAACATAGATCTCACACACCTTCAAGAAATTAGTACACACCTTGACTCCAACGATCATATCTCTTTTCATCAAAATCCAATCCCACGCAATAACCAAGAGAAAAAGTTACCCTTATACATAGAGCTCATTGTAACTCATCGTCAGATCAAAATAGTGCTTGTGGTTTGCGGGTCCTATCTAAACAGATCTGCATATTGAAACTGGTGAAACAACTAGGCCATTCAGAAACTGATTTGGGTCAAAGAACATTTGGTTCCAAATGTACTCACTCCTTGTAATAAGAAATTTCCATCATTGGTCAATCCCTTAACATTGTTGGAGGCAACATATCAAAAGAATGGTCTAGATGATAAATTAAGTCCTCAACATGCCTTATTAATATAAGATCTCTCAGTGTCTCTTTGATAATGATGAGACATTTGCAGAATTCATGGGAATCGGGATTTCTTTTTGAAGGGGATCATAAGAAATATTTTCCCATCAACCTAGATGATTGTGCATACTTTGGATAAAAAGTACAGATGTGTGAACACTTGAATAAAAAGAGTATAAGAAAAATCAAGACTACTTCTGAAAATCCTTGCAAGAAAAACAAACATAAGTCTCATAGTGAAATCCTCTTTGAGTCATTAGTAAACAAACAAGACAAAGAACATATAGAAAAATAATAGATAAATCTTGGAGCTTCACTTTCAACAAAAGAAAAAAATGTTTTCATAGCATTATTATGAGAATATGAATATTAATGTTTTCCATTAGATGCTAAACCCATAAAGCAGAAGTTAAGAAATATGCATCCCAACGTTACACTACTTGTTAAAGAAGAACTGAAAAAGTCATAAATATGAAAACCAACACACATGGATATATATATATATATATATATATATATAAAGAGTGTGCTCCAGACGCACGTCTCTGAAAATATATATGTATAAGTTCATAATGTATGTGTACATCTCGAACTAAGCACGTGTCATAATGTACATATGGGACCACATGCGGTCGTAAAAGGCTATATATATACAATGGACTATGAATCTACTCATGACCACATATGTACATCTAGGTGGACTATAAATCTACTCATGAAACATCTTCCCTCTCTTCGCCCTGCTAGAAGTAGCACGTCCATGACTTGGGGATGTAGTGGAGGGAGATGCCACTACGGATTTCATCCATGTGGTCCTAGGTGTCTCTAAGCATGCCTGCAACCTAACCTGCACATTCATAAACAACAAGTTTTTAACACCCAAAATTTTAAAATACATTCAAAATTTAGAAACTTGTACAATTTAGTTAAAATGCATGTGAAATCTTACCACAATGTCATGATCCCTATCAATTTGTTGTTGACGCGTCACAGGGACAACAATAGACTCACGAGGGGTAAGCTACATACAAATAATTAATTTTCAAATTAAATATTTCACATATACCTACAAAATTTGATATTGTAGATTTAAGTTTAATAAGAAATAATGAACCTCCAAAATTTAACAAATTTAAAAAATTGTACCTCAGTTAGTGGATCTGCAGATGCTATGGCAGTATCTACAGTAGCCTCCACAGTCTGCATATATGGAGGAGTCTCTCTAGCAGTCATAAGCTATACAAAAAACATGTACAAATCAATATTAAAATCTACATGACAGAGGTCCAAAGCATGTAATCCACGTGAACTTCCAGTAATTAGAAACAAAGTGTAAAGAGATTTACTAACCTGCGTAAAACTCATGTGAGGCGTGCCAGTAGCCTCAGTTCCCTGAGCAGATGATGACCCGCCAGGCTCCTGTGTATAAAAGAGAAAAATATTAATACATGTACAACATACACGTGAAACATTATAATAATAATCTAGTGCAATCAAATGAAATTAAAAATGTAAGTTTGTACAACTTGAAACTTACGTTTGAAACACGCCCACCATAGTAGCCAGCATGTCGACGCCGGATGTTTCCTTCACCGGCTCTTGCTATTTAAAATAAAATAAAAAATTAGTTTTTTACATGTATGTACATGACGTACAATCAAATATATATATATATATATATCTCAAACATGTGAATTAAACTATTGTATATATATATATATATATATTTAATTTATTTATTTGAAATTTACCTGTGAAAGACCAATATCAGTGGCACCAGTTCCAAAAACATTCCCAACATCTCATCTATAGAAAAGAAATCCTGTGAACCAGCAAATGATGTCTCGCCTGTAGTGCATACGGCACCACATGATCCACAGTGGTGTGGTGCACTAGAACTGGCACCTCCACCAACATCACCAGATGCAATCTGGTCACTATGTTGGGTGAGAGTGTCAGTGAGCTCCCTCAATGCATGCAATGTATCAATCTCCACAACCTCCTTCACTGTAGGAGGGATAACTGAAGGTAGTGGGGGTTTTGGGGCATGGGGGATCCTAGGTTGACCTACGCGTGCACCAGGTCTGCTCTATGCAGAGCCACCTCCTCGACCAAAAAAGTCAAAAAAGTCAAAATAATTTAGGACCTCATTGAGCACGAACTCACAATATAATTTCTTCAAAAAATAAAGAGGAACCTCATTGTTGTTGCATGGTGGATAATCAAAAACCATCCACCATCGGTCCCAAAAATTGTTTTTGATTCTATCATCATGGCACCAATGGATTGGGAACCGTTTGCAAGTAACTACAGGGGGCATTGGTTCTAGGGTTAGTAAATAATGCACAAATGAGGTCTTTTCCAATTTTTTTGTCTTTGATGGCCGCATGGGATAGTTTATCCGCATACCACCACCTACAGTCACTTCTAAAGGTGTTCCATCTATGTATTTGGTTGGTTGCAGACTCGACTTCGCCAATCAATGTTTGCAATGTATTGGCTAAAGTCATGCGGGATGGATTTGTAGCATGGTTTTGTCTTATAGTTTGAATTAGGTTCTCAATGACAATTTTATTTTCTCGATTCTTCCAATGATATTATCTTGCGTTCCTACTAGCTCAGTGGGGATAGAAGGAGCCACAGGAGGTGGATCTATGTTTGGAGGAGGGTTTTGAGGAATGTTCGGAGGGTTTTGAGGAATGTTCGGTGGGTTTTGAGGAATGTTTTGATGGTTTGCATGATTTTGAGCTTGTCGACCAACTGATAAAACAAGAAAATTGTATACATAAACAAACATTTCAAAAACCCATGAAAATGCAAAAAAAAAAACCTAAAATGCAAAAAAATGATTACAATCGGGACTTACCTCCTCGTCTTGGCGGCATGGTTGAATCTATCGCTATCCAGAAGTCCGATGAGCAATTTTGAGGTGGTATTAAAAGCACAAGTGAAAAATGTTTAGGAAAAATCATGGTTTGAAATGAAAAATGAGGAAAATAAGGAGTCACGGGACTGCTAAATTTTGTCTCAGAGTTCCACGATCACGGTTTATAACCGCACTTGGTTCTAAACCGTGATCGCGGTTTTAGGTTTGATAATTACCGAACCTAGAATTCAAGAACCGCATCATCGGTTTTAATCATGGTATGTAAACCATGATCACGGTTCCTTTATTTCAGGTTTTTATGTCCACGGAATTGTCCACCAACTTTGTGCACTTACCCTTCATATGAGTCTACGTAGTCACTGCATTATTCCCTTTGGAGCTGCACTCCTCGGATGTATCCATGGTCTTTAAAGTAAATTTTACCTCTTCAACTTAACCTAATAAGAAAGATAATAAAACTTACCAAACCTCAAAATGGTGGGGTTTAGAGGTACCCATGGATGTGGATGGATGATGTTTGATTATTGTGCTCCGTGTATCCAATGAGTTAGTTGTCATCCTGCAAATAATGCTAAAATCATAGACACTACAAAAAATACTTATTATTAAAAAATAGTGTGTTTCCTAGAAAAGGCCATTCCCTAAAAGCCAAAGGACTTCCTTGCAAGGATGTCAACATGTTGTTTACACAATCAAGTGGCTTTGAAAATGAAGCCTAATATAATGGACAATAAATGTTCTGAAAAATTTAGATTTTATTACAAACATTTATATATAATGGATGATGAAATATGAGAGATATAGACTACGACTCAAAATTTGGAGTCCAAAGATGTGTCGAAATTTTTAAATGAAGGTGAATCTTCCCCTTCAGTAAAATTAATGTCTTCAGGATAGTCTTAATTCTCATGGTCCTAAAGTCATCCCTAAAGAAGTCAAAAATATAATCAGGCTCTTCCTCCTCTATATCAAAATCAAATTATTCAATCGGTTAGATCTTCGGATTCGCTTCAAAGTTTAATTCTTCTTGTTGGGCTTCATACTAGTATTTGAACCATGCCAAGTCAACTTGAAGGCATAAAAATTTGAAATAGGCCTCCCAAAACTCATCCATGGCCTCACGAATCCTCTGAGTGGATTTGAAGATGTTTTGTAATTGGTCTAAAGGGGCTGAGTGAATTGCGCACAATTCCAAGTCGTGGAGAATATCGTATTGTTCCCAGTGTAGGGGATGACAAATAAAAAGTACTGAATGAATTCTAGTTATCTCATGTCCTTTTCCACCTAAATCCATCTAAACAATTATTTTTCATAGTATGTTAGCGTTAATAAAAATATATAATAGAAAAGATAGATAAAACTAGATAAATGTTATAGGTAAGAAAAATGTGCAAGAATCGTAGGAGATTATGGAAGATATTGACACCTTAATAAAATTTTAATGTTTTGATCAATATTGTTTGAAGCTATAAACTCTCAAAGGAATAAGTTGAGTTAATAAATGAAAAAATTGATTTGAAGAAGAAAATAGGATTTTGCAGGATATGATCTAACTTTGAATGTGTGTGAAAACGGAGCTTGAAGTTTGACTGATGATTTGTTGGTCTCCCAGTAACTCCAAAATGATTACTTTACTTTCTCAATGAATATATATGTTGATACCTGGAAAATAACGTGTTGATGTTGATTGAATATGGCACTGATGAAATTTGATAAAATGCTTGAGGGTCGAATATGTAAGCGAGATGATCTTGTAAAGAGGCTACGATTTACGCTTAAATAATTGTTGTCGATTTAACAAATCACCGGAATTTTCGGCCATTTAGAATATGTTTACAAATTGGTGAAACAATTTTCTAATTCAAGTTTTCTTGTTCGTGTTTTTGGGAAATGGGTTTGTTGGTTGATTTTTAAAGTTTCATGGTGTCTAATGAGGTGTTAAGGAAAGAATTTTATTAGTTAGATACATCCTAATTTATCCTAGGTTTGGTTAGGATATGTATTAGGTTGTTTGATTAAGATATATAAAATGTATGAATATTTGATCGTGATAATATAAGATTTTGATAAGAATTTGATAAGATAATTAGGGATTTATAAAAACACCTATGATTGAGTGTCGGGATAAAGATTTAGGGAAATTTTAAATAATATTTAGGAGCTTACTTAGGTGAATTAAAATATCATGGGATATAATATTAATGTATACGAGGAAATATTTTATTTTATCATGATTAATGTAATTTGATGATATAATTAAATGGGATAGTTAAATGAAGTTAGGTGAGTGCAAATTTTTAGTGTCTCGCATTTTCCCTTTTGTCTTATGGCCCTAATACCACAGCAAAGCATTAGACAAAAAAATTAAAATTTGTATGGGTGATCCACAAGGAAAACATGTGTTCATGTGTTATGTGTTTCATAAAAATTTGCCCCAATCCTAGGGGTTACCGAAACAAGATGTGCTACCGACGAGTCAAATGATAGGGGAACCAAGGGATTTGACACTTATAGACATATGACCCATAAAATTAGGCTAAAAGGATGAGAAATAAAATTGATGGGGGTGTAAAAGGGAACGCGTCCCATAGATGAATGATGGACCCCGACATAATATTTGTTGGTTTTGTTAATGTTTCAAGGACTTGGGTCCATTTAAAATTGGACACACTTGTGAAAAAGTGTGATTGCCATGATTTAGGGAAAATGGGAACATATGCCAATAAGTTATGATTTGTAAGTGATTAGAGGAAAATTTTCAATGATTAAGGGAATCGCCAATGATTTCCTCGATGTAAAAATTGGTCTATAAAAATCCAATTCACAGGCTTATTTCACCATACAGTGAAAACAATTTTTCAAAGCAAGTTACACTAGGAAAATGTATTTTTGAGGATAAAAAGGTGATTTTTGGATGGGATGGCAAGTTCAAGCGGGTAATAAAAGCCCACAATGATCGAGGTAGGTGATCTACCTCGATTTTTCATTTTTATAGATTTTTTTTGGGTTTTAACTAGTCTTTAGGGTTGTAATGGAGTTTTGGGGGCGGTGTGTATTCCTTGGGGTAAAATCAAAAGGATCATTTGGCGATTCATGCATTTTCCGGTGATTGAAGTGAATCGTTAAAGATTCACCTGTTTTATGGACAGTTTTTATTTTTGTGGTTATTGTCATGATCTTTAAGAAATGTTTTAGGGTCTTACATAGTGTTTGTAGTTTTAATATTTATATTAATGTTGGATGTAATTGATATTGATCAAATTATGTTTTGTGACAACATTAATTTTGATATCCAAGCAATTTTGTTAATTTCCTTTTTCCTTCGAATATGGAACTTCATTTTTAGATGGCGATGTGTCATTTAATTTTGATGTTTTAGATGTTGTTGGTATTTTTAGGTGATGATGTTGATGTTGATGTGGATGAATTTTTGATATGTTTTGAATGATTCTTATCATTTTATTTTAATAATGAAACTAATGTTGATTTGTTTTCATTTTGCGGTGGATGCAAAGTTGACACTTTGTGATCGTATACCATTGATTTTAGATGAGGTGAGGGATGATATGTCGATGATGATTGGGAGCATGTTGAGGCCATAGGATTTGGTGCCATTAGGCATTTTCATCAATTACACAGGTCTCGAGTCTTATGTTGGCCTTGTTAGAGTGGTGGAATCCTTCCACCAATACTTTCTAGTTGCCTACTGGTGAGATCACGATTACTTTGGAGGATGTACACCACATCCTGAGGGTACCTATCCGAGGAGAGGGTGTATATATCATTACTAAGGAGGAGAGGGATGGGGTGATGACTAGGTTATATGGAGTAGATGCAACCGATGTTAGATATGAATTAGGAGCATTTTCCTATGGCCATCTTTATTCACCTGACATAGAGGGTCGTACTCAGATGACCATGATGATGATGGCCATCATTTGTTATGCTCTACTAGATTCAAGAGGTGCTGCTTCCTTAGATGATGGAAAGAGTTGTGGCCAGATGATGGAGCATTGTACCATTTTTAGTGGGGTCCTACCCTACTTGCATAGATATACAAAGAGTTTTGGGCTTGGAAGGTCCAAAAGAGATATGGTATTGATATTGCATTTTTACTACAGGCTTGGGCCTTCGAGCACATTGTAGTTTCTTGACTAGTGGGATTACCCTATAGGATTGGTGATGAGCATCCCAGTTTCATGAGGTAGAGGGAGGATATCGATCGAGGTCTGAAGAGGAGGAGGTCAGGATAATATAGAGAGATATTGATGGGGTTATAGGTAGGAGATGTGTTATGGAAGCCGTATCTAGATTTTCCTACCCGGCTTGAGTTTACTGGTTTCTTGGTTAGTTTTCAATAGCCTATATGGGTACATGCTCACCAACTAGGTGAGAATGAGCTACTCCATTTTGATCATGTGAGGAGACAATTAAGATTTGTGTAGGGAGTGCTAGAGGAGCCCGTATAATATAGATGGGAGGATGTAGACACATAGACCCCTAGGGAAGTTGTGATAGAGCCCGAGGCTATGGTTGATCGACAGGGGGCCATGGGTCCTAATGATGATGGTAATATTGTCTCGATTGATGACACGGAGGTTACCCCTAAGTATACAGTATAATGGTGCCGATATTGAGGAGATTTGACAGGACTTGGGTTTCAAAGAGAGAAGTGTAGAGAGTTAGATGGGTATGTGCTCGGGTAGTAGAGAGGAGCAGTGGCATAGGAGGTAGTGGAGGGTGCGAGAGGATGATAGTGAGGAGGAGGGTGATGATGATGTAGCTACAACTATTATAGTAGTGATGATTGAGAAGGCCATAGTTGAGGGTGAGAGAGATGTGGCTAGGAGAGAGAGGGATGACCTCATTGGTATTTGAGACACATTGATCACTAAAGAAGATAGTTTGATCACCAAGCGGGATGGGCTTAGTGCAAGCTGGTGGTCTAGGATATTGTAGATAGAGATCGGTACAAGGGTTAGAGAGATGGGATGAGGAAGGCCTTAGGGATTACCAAGCCTTCTATTTTTGGTGCAAAGTTAGTTGATATGGCTCGAGAGCAAAGGCCGTGTGGGAAAATACTTGAGGTTAGTGGAGCGAGGCCACATGCTAGTGGATAGAGGCCACCTACATGGGGTCTGGGACAGTTTCTAGGGCTCACTATGAGTCATTGCGGGCTGAGTTACAATATTATATTGATATGGTGACTCATGATTTTCCAGATGTAGTTTTGTATGCCGACCATTTGTTCAAGATGGATGACAAGTCCTAGTTCCATTGCAATGAGTGTGGGTCACCCACCTTAGAGACCTGAGCAAGTGGGTGATAGATGAGGGGGAGATAGAGGAGATGTTGGTGTTATGGGTGGTGTAGGAGTAGCTAGAGGTAGAGGTGCTCAGGGAGGAGAGGGTAGTACAACCCCTCGTTATCACTCCCTTAGATATTTTTAGTTTACTGATTCATGATATATAGTTATATGGCTCATGGAAGCCAATTTTTGTATGATGTATTTTGTTGACATGGCTCTTAGAAGCTTATTTTTGATATTGATGTATATGGATTTGATCGATATATATGATGATGATGATGAGGTTTTATGATCTATATTGTTTTTATCTTTCATGTGTTGATCTCAATATGTATGGTGATGTATGTTTTTAATTTGAATGTGTGATGTTAGATGAATTTTGATAAATATATGATATGATGTTATGTGTTTGGAAAACATGGTTAAATTAATCAACTTAAAATATGATCTTAAATTAAATTTATCAAAATGTGGCTCAATAAAATAGGATAAACATGAAATGATTGTCCCACTTATGGATTTGGTACATACACGATGGGTTTTGAAAGCTTGAATGCTCTTGCACTTATAACCTTTAACAAATGTTAAATATGACTATCAATGGATAGTTACACAATACTTAATAAAATGTGGGATTAAATGAGTGCTTCTTTATTAGGACATGAGAGGGGATTTGAAATGTGTATAAGTCCATGAGGGGAAACAAATTCTCCTTTTCCACATGTCTAAAGAGAGATGCCCAAATTTATTTTGATTTTGAAGAAAACTAATCAATGTGAAAGGTTTTATAAGGAGAAAGGATGATTAATGTGGAAACCTTCCTAGGATGCTTTTGATATTAGTGTATTTATTTCAAAGGTTGATCAATGCGGGAAGCCTTTTTTATGGGTAGCCATCCTTCAAGGGTATGGTCTACACTTTTGATTGGTAGTTGTCCTTCAAGGGATCAATCTACTTTTTACTTTTGATTATTTTTTATGGATAGCCATCCTTCAAGGGATTAGTCTACCATTTATTTTGACTTTTGAGAAATGCATCCAAATGATTTTAATACATATATTTTTAGCTAAGGTAAAATCCATAATAAACTATTTTGAGGAGGGGGAAAATATGCATATATGTTCTACACATTCATACCCCATGTCATGTTCCTTAATTGATATATAGGTGGATGGGTATAGTGATTCAAGGGGTTCCTTTTTAGAGAAGAACTTTTCCATAGAGAAAGATGCAATGAACAGAGCCATGGTGCTCATCTTTAAGGTGTTTTTAGGATAATGATAGATAACCACATGCTTTCAAATCACTACTATGATATGATGGATGGTTTTGATGGGATGATAAGATGTAACTACTATCTTCATGATCATCAAATATTTAACAATATAAAGGTCATAAGTGCAAGGAATTCCAAGGTTCTGCTTTAGGTTCACCATCAAGAGAAGTGAGATGGTACACTCCTGTAACCCATATTTATGAGTAATGATGTATGGACCAATCCAATTGGGGGAAACTTTCCACATTTACTTTGTTCTAATTAAGTGACATTTTGATTTTCTTTAAGCACAAGATCACCAACTTTAAAGTCACATTCTTTGATATGTTTGTTATAATATTTTTAATGTGTTTCTTATAAACTTGATGATGTTTAAGGGCCATTAGATGTTTCTCATCTAACAGTTCAAGTTGTGCTAAATGGTCTTGTCAATATTCTTCATCGGGATGAAGTCCTTTGAGGGATACACGAAGTGATGGGATTTGGATTTCAATAGTACAGGTATAATGGCTTCTGGATCCATAAACACGTGAATAGGGTGCATATACACCATAGGTGTGTGGATGCTAGTCGATAGATAAAAAAGAGAAATAAGATTTGGATGTGCAATTCCTTCCTACATCGTTTACCATTTTCATAAGGATTTTGTTGAGTGTTTTATTAGAGGCTTCATCCTATCCATTTTCTTGGGGATAATAAGGTGATGAAAAGCTAAGTTTAATGTTGAAATTTCACAGAGCTTTTTTAAACTTCTTTATTTTAAAAGGATTTTCCATTATCTGTGATAAGTTTATATGGGATGCCAAAATGACATATAATGTGTTGATATATGAAATTAATAATAGGTCTGATTTAGTTGATGTCAAAGGGATAACTTCAACCCATTTAGTGAAATATTTAGTAGTTATGATAATGGAATGATGTTGTTGAGATGACTTGGGATTGATGGCCCCAATGAGGTCTAATCCCCATTGGGAGAAAGGCCATAGGTCCTGAGTAGGTTATAATGCTTGACTGGGGACATGGATGAGATCTGAATGAATTTGACATTTCACACATTTCTTAACATACTCACAACAATCCTTGGTGATAGTGGGCTAGTAATACCCTAGCCATATAACATGTTTAGCGATGGAATTTCCATTGAAATGACCTCCACAAATATCGTCATGGAATTCTTCAATGGCTTTGATTGACTCATGTGATTTAAGGCATCTTAACAAGATACCGTCAAAACTTCAATTTATAAATTATACCACCAATAATGATGAAACAAGTGATAGCGCATTTGAAGAAATGATCGTTTAGCGTTACGTGATAAATCATGGGATTTTGGATTCAACGAGATAATCGTAGATTTGAGTATACCATAAATCGTTGGATTATCGTCAATGATATTGATAGGAGGAAGTTCATTTTGATGTGAAGGGTGATCTAATCATTGAACAATAATGGATACTTTAGTATTGTCTTTTGACTCTTATTTTTAATGGGATGAGGGCTCTAAAGAGGCCATTATATCTGCAAACCTATTAGAAGACCGTGGGATGTCTTGGATGGTGTAATGATCAAAAGATTTGAGAATAAAGTCAACATTGGCTTTATATTTTTGTAGAATTTCATTTTTACACTGATATTCTCCTTTGACTTGACTAATAACAAGTTGTGAATCTCCATAGATGTCTAAGATGTGAACACCTAGAAGAATTGTGGTGGTGAGACCCATGATTAAAGCTTCATATTCTACCATATTATTAGTGCATTCAAGTTGAGTTTAAATGATAATGGAATAGGAATACCCCAAGGAGGGATAATAATGACACCAGCTCCTCCCCTTCCTAACATTTAGAACCATCAAAGAAGAGAGTCATCTGACAGGGATGAATTCATATTCATCGACATTACTAATGGATTCATCTAGAAAATACTCATGAGGAAGTTGATTATCTAGTAAAGGAGCATCAATGAGCTGATCTATAATGGCTTGGCCTTTAATAGATTTTTGTGATATGAATTCTAGGTCAAAATCAATCATAAGCATAAGCCATCGAGTGATACGATCACTATGATATGGTTTAGAGTGTATAGTTTTGAGGGGATTGAAGCTAGTGAAAACATACATTTTATGATTAAGAAGGTAATGACAACTTGGAAGTGGAAAAGTATAAAGCACAACATACTTTTCAACTTCGATGTAATGGGTTTCATATTCATGGAGTGTGTGGATGATATAATATACGATTGTTCTCATCCTACCTATCACGGTGGGAAATCATGGCTCAAGAGCGTGTTCTGAAGAAGATATGTATAAGTAAAATGGCTCTCCTTCACATGGTGGAGTGAGAAAAGGTGGTGATAAGAGATAACACTTAATTTTGTCAAAGGCCTTTTGAAAATCAGAATCTCAATAAAAATTTATGTCCTTACGGAGGAGGTGATGAAAAGGATGATAACGATCAGAGAGTTGTGATATGAAACATCATATGGAATATAATTTTCCCTAAAGGCTGCATAGTTGTGTGATATTAGATGGTGGAGGCATTTCATTAATAGCCTTAATCTTTGCTAGGTCCACTTCAATATCTCAGATAGATATGATAAACCCTAAAATTTTACTAGTGAGAACATAAAAACACATTTTGTGGGATTGAGGCGGAGAAAATATTGGATGAGATGAATAAATTTTGATTCAAGGATGGTAAGATGATCTTTGCGTTGTTTGGACTTTCCTAAAAGGTCATCAACATAATCTTCAATTATTTTATGAATGAGATCATGAAAAATGTAGGTCATGTCTCATTGATAGGTAGGTACTTGCATTTTTAAGGTCGAATGGCATAACACGGTAACAAAAGGTTCCCAAGGGTGATGAAAGAGATTTTATGTTGGTTGTCAATAGTGATAAGAATTTGATTATATCCTAAAAAACCATCCATAAGGGAAATCATTTCATGACCCACTGTCAAGTCAACGAATGATCTATGTTTGGAAGGGGAAATCATCTTTCAAACAAGCGAGATTGAGATCTCTAAAATTTGTGCATAGATACGTAACTTACCCGATGCTTTAGTTACAAGAACAATATTAGAAACCCATTGTGGATAATCGATAGGTATGATGAAATTAGCAGATAAAATATGTTGTAACTCTTCCTTAACAAGAAGAGCTATGTGGGGATGCATTTTATGGATTTTTGTTTAACTGGCTTAGCATTTGGATATGTGACAATATTGTGTACTACAATATTTGGATCAATTCCAGGCATATCAATATATGACCAAGAAAAGGCTTGATAATATTTTGATAAAAATGAGGTGAAGTCATCTAGTTCCTATAGATTTAATGATTGGCCAATTTAACTATACGAGGATCTTGAGAGGTTCCTAAGTTAACATCAATGGTGGATTCATTAAGGAGATTTGATGTTTCAGATGGTAAGGTTTTCTAAAGGAAATGATCCTCAACTCCCATATGTGAAAGGATGTCTTGATCATCATGACACAACAAGGACATTTATAATAGGTGAATCTTCCTCAACCATTTCTGGCCAAAGAAGAGGTATTTGTTTAGTGATGTGATTAGATTGATAAGTGAGTGGTCCTAAAGATATAGTATTGACTAAAAAAAATTATATGGGATGGGAACAACGTCGTCTAAGTCCATAGGGTCTTCAGGATGTTGGTGATGATGGGTTTAGTTCAGTAATGAGCACAGATGTAGCCGGTTTGGATGTAGTAGCCTCAAATATTTCTGAATTAAATTTCTTATAACCTAAACCATATTTTTCATAAGTTTTAAGGAACATTGGATGACCACATCATGTATTCCTTGTTCATAACGTCCAAGGCCAAAACCTCTCCATGCACAATGATGAAGATACATACAAGAGAAATTTGGATTATCTAAAGATTTGAAGTCTAATGTGAAAGGCATGGCATGGTGTTGATCAATAGTACAAGATGAAGGATGATCAAGTCCCCCATAGAAAAATTTTTTTAGATAAGTTGGACCGTAAGAGATAACATCTCCTACATTAGGGTCATACATGGGTTGTTTTTTGAGGGATTTTTTGTGAAGGAATGTGATTAAGCATGAGGAGATGATATCCATCCAACGTGAGGCATTGTACAACATCACTAAGGGAAGAATCATCTGGTAATTTAGAAGAAGGAATAGATGTGCTAGTGGAAGCTTCATTAGATGACTCGATGTATTTGGGAATAAGTATGTCATTTGGACGATACATCATGTAACAATCGATGAAAGGATTTGGGTCTAATGTGGGAACAATTAATGTTTGACCCTCATGTTCATACTTGAGACAATGATGAAGAGTCGATGGAACACACCACATAGTGTGTATCCATGGGCATCCTAATAACATATTATATTGAAACTCTCCTTCTATGATGTAGAAGATTTCTAGAGATTTTTACACCAACATTTAGTGGTAAGATGATGGTGCCTAATGTGGGTGTGATAGTGTCATTGAAGGATCATAATAAGACTGGTGTTTGGGTGAAAATGGTATTGGGTAGTTTAAGTTGATCAAAAAAAGGAGGAGATAATGTTAATAGTGGCACCACTATCAATCATTACTCTTTTGATATAGACATCATTAATTTGAGATGTGATGAAAAGTGGTAAGTCATGATCTTCCAGGTTTGAGGAAGGTATTTTGGATGGTTCAAATGATATTTGAAGATGCTTTGAGAGCTCCCACAAAGTTTGTAAAAGATGATGGATCATTTGAAGGTATTTTTATTGATCGGAGGGCTTCCATCATTGCTTGTTTTTGAAGTGGTGATGTTTGTATCAGTTCATATAATGACATTTTAATAGGAGCTTGATGTAATTGTTTAATGACCACCTTTTGCATCATGGTGGATGGTGAAGGTGGTGCAACGAGGATAGAAACCTTGGTCTTTGGTGACATTGTTGGACCAGATGTTTCAGAGCCACTGGGATGGATAATTTGGTTTATCTAAAGGAGGGGTTACTTTTGGTGGTGGAGGTATAGCTACGTAGGTTTTATCTCTCTTAGGTTGAGATGGGTCTGTGTCATATTTTTGAATGAGTAGTAATATGTATAACATCGACTTGATGGGAAGGTATTTTTGACATGGGTTCCTTAGATTTTGATAAAGGTGATGATGATGCTGATGTTAATGTTGTATATGGTTCAAAGGAAGAGAAGATGTCAATGTTGTATGTGATTTAACTAGAAGGAAGTCAGATTTACTAGTTTTGTGCAATCATGTGGAAGGCTTTACAATCCTCAATGGAATGACCTCATGTTCTATGATATTCACATGAGGCAAGTCATACCAAGTTTCCATCCTCGTGAGTTATGATGGTTTGAGAGGTGGTAATGTTATGAGTGATTGTTGAAGGAGGTCTTCCAAAATAGTTGCATAATGCCCTTTTGGTGCATATGCAAATGACGATGAGTTTTAGATATCTTATCTTCATGGAAGTAAGATTTTGGTCAGGGGTTGTCGTTTTATTGGCTGCGAAGGGATCTTGGGTGTGGTGATGGATGAGGGATGAGAGCTACTTGTGGAATCTTGATAGACAGGTTTTGGACTCAAATAATGGGGTGATTCCTAGGTATAAGGGATCTAGGACCACACAGGGATTTTGATATGGGGGAACATAATAGGGGCCTTTAAAATCTTGAATGGTGTCTTGTTTATGAGGTCCCATTGTGGAAGTTGGGTAGGTATGTCTTGGCCTTGGCATGACAAGAGGATCACTAAGAGTGGAAATAGTCTTTCTAGGAGGAGATGGAAGAAAAGGTGGAGGGCCATGGAACGGTATGTTTCATTATAGTAAGGACTCCTAAAGATATGGACCATGCCTTGTTTGTTAGGTCCTTTTGAGGTTTTGGACATACTAGGTGAGTTTATTGAATTTGATGCTAATGGAGGAAGAGGAGTTTGAATAACATGATTAATGTAATCCAAATGATTTGTGGGTTTTTTTTTCAGATTTTTTTTTTTGTAGGAGGAGGATGAACATGGCCCAAAGTTGGTTTAGGTGGAGATGGTTGTGTTAAGAATGTTTCAAGAGGTATCATAGTTATGTTTGCAAATGAGGGTGTAGTTATAGGGGTATCTACACTAGAGGGTGGAATTGGTAAGGAGATAGGATTGGTAATGACTTGTGACAGTAATGGAAAGATAACAGAAAAGGATTTAGTAGATATAGGTTTAGGTTGAATGAGCATCATCGTTGAGTGTGTCATCGTTGATTGTGTGGATGTAGATGTTTCTTTAGTAGGTGTGTTTGTTGGTTCAATAGATATGGATGTTGATTCAGTAGATATGATTGTTGGTTCAATAGATGTGGATGTTGATTCAATAGATATAGGTGTTATTTTGGATTCAAGAACATGTTTTACTTTAGTAATGGAATTTAATGGTATGATGAGTATGGATAACATTTGTTTATGGTTGATCAATTGATGGAGGATGATTTGGAAAGGGTTATTTGAATATGTCAAGATTTTGGTTTGGGGGTGCATTGGGGTTATCTAAGTGAAGTTCACCCTTATCAATCAAGTCTTGAAGAACATTGCAGAATGTATGACACCTTTCAATATCATGTCCTTTGACCCTATGGTATTTTCAATAGTCATTGTCCCGATACCATGAGGGCTTAGATACGAGATGTGTCGATAGGTCGGATAGGAGGGAGAGTTATCATATTTACAGCTAGTAATTTATTAAAGACCACACTATAAGTCTCTCTAATTGGTGTGTAATTACGTTGTGGATGGGAACATTCAGTAGTAGGATTTTATTTAGGAGCTGAATTGACTACTACATTAGCAGCTGATTTAGATTTGTTAGGACTAGAGGATGACTTAGATGGAAACTCAGTTCATGGTTTCTTAGGTCAAAGTGAAGCTTAACATGACCATCTTCTAGAGCACGTAGTTCTAATTTATCGCCATAGTAAAGGCTTCATCAAAGGTCTAGAATGATTGAATTTGTAATGTTGACAAAATATGTTTGGTGCATGATCAATAGAAAACTTCAATCAACTTAGTTTGTGGTAATGAAAAGGATAATTGATTGATTATACCCCTCCAACGGGAAACAAAATTAGCAATGGACTCATCCTTAAATTGTTTAATAGTGTAAAGGTCATTGATGGTGACTTTGTGGGATATGTTTATAGAGAAGTGTTCTAAAAAAATTATGCGAGTTGTGTGAAGGAGAAAAGGGAATATTGCAGAATGCTATTGTACCAATCCAAAGCAGGGCCAATGAGGGACATAGGAAAGGTTCACAACATGAGGTCTTGATCATGAGCTATTAAATAACATGCATGATAAAACACACAAATATGTTGTTGGGGGTCTTCCTTACTTTGTAGAACTTAATAAACTTTGGAAGCTCCCAGTGAGGAGGGTATGCTTTATATGGGACTGATGGGTGAATGGGTTCATTACAAATTTGATCGTAAGAGAGGAAATTTTTAGGTGCAGATGAGGAAACTTCTAGACTTGATATACGGTTCATAAGGGCTTGAAGAGGGTCAATCTATGTTGATTGTTGTGAAGATGGACCAGGTTGGAATGAAAACTAGCCAAGATGTGAGTATATCTGGTAGTTTTGAGGAATGTTTTTTGTAAGGGATGTTTTGTATGGAATATTGTATTGTTTTGGAATGTATTTCGGGAAGGAATGATTTTATGTTGTGGGATATTTTTTTGAGGGATATATTGTTGAGAAGGGATATTTTGTTAGGGTATATATTGTTAGGAAGGAATATTTTTTTATTGTGGAATGTATTATTGAGATGGGATGCTTTGTTGTAAAGGAGTAGTTTGTTGAGGGATGTACTTGTTGAGAAGGGATATTATCTTGTTATGGAAGAGTAGTTTGTTGTGGAATGTATTATTGAGATGCCAAGGGTTGCGAAGATTGTATATACTGATAAGGAAATGGTTATGAGTAAGGAGGTGGTTGTTGAAAAACATTGCACAGAGGATGATGCTTTTTTTGTGGAATATATTGAGTTGGAGAATATTGTGGTAGAGAAATTAACGATAATGATTACTATAGTATGTACTTGTGAAATAGGGTGTGTGGTGGTAATCGTACTAGTATTGATCGAGAGAGGACTTGATGCCGAATAGACATGGTAATGTAATATTTTGAATGCTGCTAATAGGATGAGGTAGAATAGTAGAAGCAATAATGGAACTCATTGGAAGTTTTTGGGTAATGGGAGATGCTAGAAGGGTGGATAATGAAGCACTAGTATTGCTTTGTGGAGGTTTTGAACTAGTAGAAAGCTTAGGTGATGATGTATGTTGTTGGGTGGTTGTGTCTTGAGAGGAAACCATATGAAGACTAAGAATAGGAATGGAAGATGTTTCAGTTTGACTCAAAGGTAGATATGAATGTACTTGTTGGATGACAGGTTCCTGATTTGAAACAAGTCTTACATTTATAGAGGAAGGATTGTATGAAGATGATGGTTTAGGTATAGATTGTTGGTTTAAATCAATAATATGTGTAGAATCATAAGCACTTAAAAATGGCTCAAATTCAAGTTGTCGTGAGGATCCAAAAAAGGATTGGGATTGTGTGAGGATGGATTTAGTGTAAATGGATGGATTTGAACACCTCGAGCTTCCAAATAGGCATTAAGGGAAATGAGGTTTGAATCCAACATTTCTTTGAAAATAAGATCTCCTCTTTCAAAGAAAGCGGTTTTAGAAGATTCTGATTGTGATCTGGGGGAGTATGGTTGTTCAGTGTCTTCTTGTTTAGATGTATTGAATTCTTGACTGTGAAATTGACATGTAAATTTAAAAGGCATTGTCTCATTTCTTCATTATATTGTTCTTCTATTTCATTCCAATCTCGTTGAGCATTAATTAGAGGATTTGATGTAGTTGGTTAATGGAATGGGTTTTGTTGTTATAACAACATGGTAAATCATGGTGTAGATTCATAATGGAAAAAGGTGGAAGAAATGGTGTAGACAATGGATTAGATAAAGGGATTTGTTGTTGTAAGGGTGTGGACATTGGTTGAGACATTTTTTAAAAAATTGGTTGCAAGCTTGTTGTCTTGTTTATACCATAGCAAAATACACACACACACACACACACACAAGAATTATATAAGAAATGCACTAAAATGGGTTGATTACACACAACAAACAAAAACAAGTAGAACCAATTTTTAAATTTTATTGATTTAATTATAAGGTAAAATGTGCAAGATGGTTAATGAGGGTCTAGGAAATGAAAAACTAAGGCTAGTTTCGGGTATATTTAAGGGCAGAGTCCTCGATATACCTAAATATACGTGAGGACCAAGTCTGTACTTCTATCGATATGGGTGTGATATTGGGGCCTACCCCTCACTTCATGGTCCCATAGTGATAAGGGTGTCAAGTGCTTAGCCAATATATATGGATAGACAGATGATTATTCTAAGCTAGAACACCGAGTCAACTTCTCCTCTTGGTGATCAAATCCAAGAAGGTATCCACATGGGTAGGAATTTTTTAAATGTGTTTTGTGTTTAAGTAGTTTTGTTGTGTGTGGGGAGAGAAAAGTGAATGCAAAAATTATCCTCCTAATTAATTCTATGTGAAATAGGAAGGATGATTTTTTTAAAACCCAAATCAAAATGTTGTTTTTGATGAAAACAATCAAACAAAATGCAAAAATGAAATCAAAAAGAAAGTTTTTAGGAATCATCGTAATATGCTCTTTTTTAGCAATGTTTAAAGAAAGCAATCCAACAATCCAACGCATGAGCTTTCTAGAATCAATCACTTACAAACAAGTTATGAAAAACAACAAGCAAAAATTAGCAAAAAGAAGGAAAAGAAAAAGCTGTTAGGATTTGAAAAATAATCAAGGAAATCGTAGGTGATTTGCCCAATCGTACGTGATTTTTACACACAAAATCATAAAAATAAAAAATATATACTATTTTGATAAAATGAATCAAAGAAATAAGGGATAGGGTCCTACCGTGTTTGCCAATATGTTTAGATTAAATTTATCTCTTCAACTTAACCTAATAAGCAAGATAATAAAACTTACCAAACTTTGAAATGGCAGGGGTTTAGAGGTACCCGTGGATGTGGATGGATGATGTTTGATTGTTGCACTCTATGTATCCAATGAGTTAGTTGTTGTCCTGCAAATAACACTACAATCATAGACACTACACAAAATATTTATTAGTAAAAATAGTAAGTAGGTTGCCTAGAAAAGGCCAGTCCTTAGAAGCCAAAGGACTTCCTCGCAAGGATGTCAACCTGCTGTTTACACAATCAAGTGGTTTTGAAAATGAAACATGATATAATGGATGGTAAATGTTCTGAAAAATTTAGATTTTATTACATACATACACACACACACACACACACACACACACACACACACACACACACACACACACACACACACACACATATAATGGATGATGAAATATGAGATATATAGACTATGGCTCAAAATTCGAGTCCAAAGATGTGTCAGAATTTTTAGATGAAGGTGAATCTTCCTCTTTAGTAAAATCAATGTCTTCTGGATAGTCTGAATTCTCATGGTCACTGAAGTCTTCCCTAAAGAAGTCAAAAATATAATTAGGCTCTTCCTCCTCTATATCGTAGAATCATATTATTCTGAATCGGTTGGATCTTCGGATTCAACTTTAGAGATTAATTCTTCTTGTTGGGCTTCATATTGGTATTCAAACCATGCCAAGTTAGCTCAAAGGTATAAAAATTCAAAATAGGCCTCCCAAAACTCATTTGTGGCCTCATGAATCCTCTAAGTGGATTCAAATTACACAACATGGGACCATCTCTCAAGCTATGGGACTTGTAAAACTTGAGATGGACCTCCAGAGAAAGCCAGTTCTTACCTCCTAATCTACCTACAACAAGCTACTCCAGTGCAGAAGAACCTATTCTATCCTAATCTAACCATTCCAAGGGGACAGAGAGAGAGAGGAGAGGGTGAAAGAGCCCACACTAAGTGGTGATACACTAGAAAAGGAAGTGGATGATCACAGACCCAACTACCTGAAATAGAGAGAGGTGAGTAGAGGAGAGGGTGGACAGAACACACCATAGACCAGAGATAGATTTCACACAGAACACCACTTTGAAACCCATTAAACACAGCTCCCAGGACCTGCAATAGACATCAAAATTATGCATAGTATACCCTGTGACAATGAGAGGTAAGGAGAGACAACAAAATAAGCCAAGGATGGACAAATGCATCACAAAACAAATTTTATTGCTCCAAAATGTTACACAGTGCACCATCAGTGGGCAAGAGGCAAGAAAATGCCATTACAAATCCATGAGAGGAGGCTTAGACTCCACATTCAACCCTAAGGAAGAAAGGGAGAGGGGGTAGAAAAGAAACACCGACAAACAACTTTACAATATTACTCGACCCTTCTTTTATAGATTCAACATAGAGGGAAGAAAGAGAGAGAAGTGGGAAAACCATTTTGGAGCTCAACCACTACCATCAATGTCTCTTACAAAATCTGCCCCCAAATCTGTCTTGACTAAATCAATTTCTCATTTGGTGCCTCGAAGGAGGAGGAAACGACGGATCAGATCAAATCCGATCTAGTTTTGGGAAAAATAGATCTTGCATTAATGGCCCAAAGATGTTCCTAACCTTTCCAAACTTAAAGTCTCGATCTCCATGGCATAGACGAGGCTGAGATATTTCCAACAGTGTCATATTTGCTAGGTCTCGAGCCCTGAGTCAAAAGATATGGCCATTTGAAATTTGGGTTGGGTCCGTACAAAATAGTGGGAAAACAGTTTGAAAACGGGTCCCCTTTTTAAACTGGACATGTGGAGGGTTGGCGCATGTCTAAGGGTGGCCTCTGCATTTTTCTTTTAGAGTGGCATGGTGTTGACACTTGGCTTCTTCCACGGCCTGCTCGATTTCCTTATATTTTTGGCTAAGTTCCTTGCTCGGCGGGTCATATATCTTGACTGGGGACATGCGGCGGCCTGGCGCTTGTTTGAAAACCTTCCCTTTATTTTTCTCTTGAGTTGGCACCATGTTGACACTTGGCACCCTCCACTAGTTTGTCTCAGTGTTTGACTATTCAACCCAACCTAGCCCCCTTTTGAAACAGGACATGTGGAGGCTCTGCACTCATTTAAAAACCACTTAAGATTTTTCCTCTGAAGAAGCGTCGAATTGACACGTGGAAACCTCCGTAGACTCTTAGAATTTTCAACGACCCCTCTTACCTTTTCAAACCTTAGGCTACATGGTGAGATGGCACTTTCTTGAGTCTCCACTTTTGGATTTACCCTTGGAGACGCGCAGAGTCAACACGTGGCTTCTTCTGTGACCACTTTTATACTTAGCCTTTTTTTAGGCCCACCTTGTCTGCCTCTGACTTTTAGCTTTGAATCTACCTCCCTTTTGGGCACGGGACACATGGGGACCCGACACTTGTTCGAGCTTTCCTTTTTGGGTTAAAATTTTGAGAAGCGTCGTGTTTGACATGTGGCTCTCTCTGTTGTCTCCTCCATACTTAGTCAATTTTTGGACTCGTTTTGAACTATTTTGAGCCCAAAGACTTCGAATCTTCATTGTTTCTTCTCTTTCTTTCTCCTGGCTTCTTTGTGACACTGCTCCTCTTTCTTTGACCCTGTTATTCTATTTCTAAGCCCACTTGTAACCTGTTAAATATATTTAAGACACAGATTCACTCGATAGAGCCATTTCTTCTCTTTCTTCTTCCATAGGGTCTTTTAATCTTTTGCAAGCCCCGTCATTCCATTGTTGAGTCCTTCTGTGACATGTTTGCAATATTTAAACGTGTTTTCTATGGTTCTTTACTGTAAGTCGTGACTAATCCAATACTTTTCTTGGGGGTGAAGTATGGATAACACCGGTTTTGTAGGAAGGTGAATTTTTTGGGGGTTGTATGTAAAATTTTTACCTGATTTTCAAGTGGTGTGAATGAGAAGGCTGCAGACCGATTTTCACCGATTTTCAAGTGGAGATTTGTTGTCATGTGTCAACAAGTTTGTTTTCATGTGACAACAAACCTCTTGTCATGCGTCAACAACCTTGTTGATGCGTGACATGAGGTTTGTTGTCCCGCGACATCAACCTTGTCAATACATGACAACAAATCTTCTGTCACGTGTTTATAGCCTCTGCCCTCTAGTCATGTGACAAAAAAATATCTATGTCACACATCAAAAACTCTCTATCATGCATCTTCTTCCTCCACACTCTTGTCACGTGTCAACAAACTCTCCTGTTGTGTGTCAAAAACTCTCTGTCACGCATCTACAGCCTCCGCCCTCCTGTCATGCATTTATTGTACTTGATAATACATATGCCCCTAGGTGGTATGAGTGAGCTAGTAGTGTTCTACTTGGTGAATAATCTAGGATTATATAGGGGATATTTTCAAGGGTAGGCAAAGCCAACCCCTAAAAAAATTAAACTGTAATTTTTAGGCAAACAGTCACCGACTCCGCTTTAAAATTTACCTTTTCAATTTTTTCAAAAATGGAATATTCACCACTAAAATTATCTTTGTATAGTTCAAGCTATAAAATCTCAAAGGAATAAGGTGATTTAATAAATTAAAAAATGACTAGAATAAGGAAATAGGATTTTACATGATATGATCTGACCTTGAATGAGTGTGAAAAATGGAGCTTGAAGCTTGAATGATGATTTTTTTGTCTCCCACAAACTCTAAAATGATTCCTTTACTTTCTCAATGAATATAGATATTGATACCTAGACAATAACGTGTTGATGTTGATTCAATATGGCACTGATGAACTCTGATAGATGGCTTGAGGGTAAAAAGTAGATGATCCCGTAAAGAGGCTACAATTTAGGCTTAAATAATCATTGGCGATTTCAAACATTTAGAATATGTTTAACAAATTAATGAAACAATTTGCTAATTCAATATTTCTTGTTTTTGTTTTTGGGAAATGGGTTTGTTGGTTGGTTTTGAAAGTGTCATGTTGTCTAATGAGGTTTCAAGGAAAGGATTTTATTTTTTAGATACGTCCTAATTTAGCCTAGGTTTGTTTAGGATATGTATTAGGTTGATTAAGATATATTAAACATATGAATATTTGATTGTGATAATATAATATTTTGACAAGATAATGGGGGATTTATAAAAATATTAAATGGGATAAATGGGATAATTTTGATTAAATGGGATAATCATGATTAATGTAATGTGATGATATAATTAAATGAAGTTAGGCGAGAGAAAAAATTTAGTGTCTACACATGGCCATAAATAGACATTTAGACTGATCTTCATCATGTTCATTCTCAAAGCTACCTAGGTTACTAGAATCAGAATCACTTGATTCTTCTTTTGAATAGAAGTTTCTTTTATTTTTGAAGAACTTATTCTTGATATTTTTCTTCTTATACCCAGTTTCTTTTCTACTATCCTCTTCATGTTCAGCTGAGATTCTTTATTTTTATTTGGACATTTTACAAAAAAATGACCTATTTGTCTACATGAAAAGCATTTGAAAGGAAGTTTTCCTTTATACTTACCTGAGCCTCTTTTCAGTCTTCTTACAAACATTGCTTCAATATTTTCATCATCCAACTCATCTTTTGAAGTTGATTCTTCTTCTTCTTCTTACTTTGACTGAGTTTCTTTCTTGACCTTGAATGCTACTTCTTTATTGGTAGTTTTGGATCCAAAATCCTCATTTCAGTAGGTGACAGAGTGCTCTGTAGTTCATCCATCGTGAGAGTCTTCATGTCTTTGGCTTCCTCTATGGCTGAAACATTTGAATCATACTTTCTAGACAAGGATCTCATAAATTTCTAAACAATGACTGATTCTTCTAACTTTTCACCTAGTCCTATGATCATGTTTATAACTTCATTTGTTCTCTACATGTAGGCCGTTATACTCTCATCATCATTCATCTTAAAAATTTTGAACTGAGATCTATAGGTCTACAAATTTTCTAGCTTGGCCTTTTCATCTCCTTCATAAATACTATGTATTTTGGTCCATATCTCTTTTATTGTTGTGTAATGCATAAATTTGATCAATTTTGTTTCAGTCAGGCCACATAAAATGACGTTCATTGCTATTGAGTTGCATTCATATTATTCCTTATCTACTGACGAAGTAATTGGTGTAGCTAGAGGATTATATCCTTTCTCAACACATTCCTAGATATCAAAACCAAGTGAAATCAAATATTTCTTCATCCTTATTCTCCAGAATGCATAGTTTATACTAGTGAAGAGTGGTGATTTTGACAGTGATAAACCACCTTGTTCCTGATTTCTTTCCATGCTTATGATAAAATGATCTCCTTGAAGATGTTAAACTTATTCTATAAGGACGTCGCTTTGATACTAATTGTTAGATATCACAAACATTAATAGGGGGTTGAATCTGTGCAGATTAGAACTCTTTATCTTAATGCCAAATTTAAACCCTTTAATGATGAGCAACTTTAAAACTATGATCAGCCTGTTTCACCTAATTCTTAGATGTTTCTTTGAAAATGACGAAACAGATAGGGTAACGGGCATAGGAGGAATACCTATTGAAATGTTGGTTGATAGGTTGTTGCGCACGTGTTGACTCCTTGATCCACAACTGATTGTGAGAGATTCCTTTTGGTTGGGAGGAACTACCTGAAATAAAAAGCAAGACCACCAGAAAGAGTTAAACAATATATGCAGTGGACTACCTAGCGTATGCTAGATCTAGGAAGTGTGATACTTCCTGCATTGTCAATCCACTGTTTAAAACAATTTAATGTTGGTAATAAAGTAAATCCTATTGTAGTTAAAATGATTTAGGTATCTCATTTAAAACACAATAAGAAAGATCTAATCTAATAGGCTAGGTTAAAATAAGATTTGAAGGTCAAGTACGGTTGCGGGTCTCTGCAGATCTGATAGAGGTCTTAGGTAGGTCACAGGTGAGTAAGGGTGATGTGGGAATAGGTAGGTAGGTTGTTGTTCTAGGCTATGTTGGTAGATACAAAGACTGATGCTGGTTAAGGGTGACTAATGCCGGTTTGTGAGAACAGGTGCCGGTTACTATGGGGTACTGGGAATGTCACAGAATGAGCTTTAGATCTCCCTTATGATTACACAAAGGACTAGGTTGGTCGAATGAGGTATTAAGTTGTTTGGATGGGATTTGGCGATATTTTAATAGGGATATGGAGGGGTGAGTATTAAAGGAGGTCAGTGGGTGGCTAGGAGAACAAAGGATGAAAATATAATGATGAAATAAGTGAACCAGAGGATTATTTTTTTTACTTACTTGGAATCTGGTTCTGGACGTCTGTGAGTGAGGATTGAAGGTGTTGATAAGAGGTTGAATACTGCAGAGGATCACCAAGCATTGGGGAGCTCTTGCATGGGCTGCATGGGCTCTCCTTCTTTCCTGATAGGATCAAATCTATGCTGGGAGTGAGTGCTAGATGGTTGTTGGGTGAATCCTAGATGTATGTGTAAGAGAAAATACTTGATCTCCTTCTTTGCATGCTTGTTCTCCTTGAAACTTGTTCTCAAAAGATGTGATATCTCTCAGGAATATGCCAACATAAAAATAAGGTTTTTTTAGGAATTAAAAGGTAACTGACTACGGTTAAGGGTAACTGGCATTGGTAAGGGTGGGATTTCCTAGGTTTACTAAACTAGGCAGATCCCCTTGATTTTCTGGGATCTTGTTTTGTTTTTCCTGCGTATTAGACTAGAATCTTTCTTCTAACATGTGGGAATGTGGTTAGAGGGAATGTAGGCATTGATTTTTAGGGTTTGGGTAGGTCTTAGTTAGTTATGGCAACTTACTAAGAATAGGTCTTAGGGTGAGGTGGCTAGATGAGGTGGATATGTGGGAATTATCCCAATTAGGATATTTAAATAATAAATATGGTGAGGATAATGAATTAATTTAATTTAAATAATTAAATTAATATTATAGTGGGGTGAAGGGGGCCATGGTTAGGTGAATGTGTTCAAGGTATTTATTTGACAGGGGACCAAGGAGAGTGTGACCCATTTTTGGTGTCTACATAGTCAACCAAACATATGTGACGTAAAATAACATAGTGCACAAAGATTAACGTGGGAAACCATTTTGGGAGAAAAAACCACCAAAAATATTGATTATATTACACAAAGCAAGGACTTACAAGAATATTACACATCCTATAAGATTTTCAGTTGAGCACCCACTCAACTTGTGAAGCACCCACTTCAAAAATTAAATCACCCACTAGAAAATTTTATGAGCACCCACTTAGCAAATTTAGCAAACACCAATTTGCAAGGAGCACAAACCCTAATTTAATCATCTACAATTGATCTTTTGTAGGCACCTACCAACAAGGAGGTTATAACCCCTAAAATGCTAAGCTATAACTTAGACTTGATTTATATGCAATTTTTGATCATCTAGTTACAAAAATTTCTTGTACAATGGATTATGATCACCTTTCTGTATCAGTATGTGTTCTTCTTTTCACTCTCTTCTACTCATCTAAATCAATCCCTTTTTCTCATTCAATCTACCTCCCTGATGCCATTCTTATCTGATAAATCAATGTCTAATCGGTATGATCTCCTCTTTATTCTCTCTTTTCTTTTTTCTCTTTCTCATCTTGATTACATCATATTATCTCTCTTGAAATGCTCTTCCTTATCTTGAATACTTATTTTCTTACTTGAGAAACACCAAAAATGGCTCCAAGTTCAAACTATATTCTCAATCAACCCATTCATTTCCTTCGATTTATGTGTCATGTATCTTCCTACACTGCCGCATGACAATTCATACTCTTAAATACATAAAGCTAACTATAGATTTTGGTTCTTCTATATTCAACTTGATTACACCGTTTTCTATGCATGTGCAAGATAAATTTATTAGTTATGCCTAAAAATTATCCCATCTTTTTTAAATTTACAACGTGAGCAAATGACTGAGCCATTTTCTTCTTCATATTATATTTCTTCTTGAAACTCGATTCTCATAGAAAATTTCAACTATATTTCCCAAGGTCAATAAGCATTAAATGTTGACAGCTGGAACAATAGTTTTATTTGTTTTTTTGGAGATTAAGTTGTATACCTAGCCGTAATCATCTAACAACCGAATCACCATCAATTTTAGAGAACAATCACACTTGTTAATGTTTGAATCAAATTGATTTCCTTTGACCCTTATCCAGATCCATATTCTATCATTTTGTGGCTCTCCTTAGCTCCTATGAATTTCTTCTTTGTATTGCAGGTATGTGCCTTTGTTCAATGACATTTCTCTTTCCTTGAAGGCTTTTTAGTTATCCACGACTCTTGTATGCTTCTCACGAATTTCCCAATGTCTCGCATCCATTCTCATTATTCAACACCTTTACGTGGATTTTTCTTTATACGCGTATCTATTCCTTTTACTTGCATCTTTTACGAGTCTTTTGCATTTCCACAGATTCTTCATGTATTTTCTTCTAACTTCCTTATAATGGCAGCTTTGCCTTTACATCCCGAATTCATTAATCTCACTCGCAGATCATCCTTTAGGTCCTTTAGCTTTGGTAACTACATTCCTTTATCCGAAACACTCACTAATCTTCCACAGATTCTTCTAGAGACTCATGGCTTCATGCAGACTTTGATGGCTACTTTAAGACTTTGGCGACTATCTCTTTATGCCCACAGTTCACACAAAAAATGATTAAGTTCCTTATGACTCATCCTTGATCATCTTGAAGCCTCTGTGAGTTGACACTACCAATAAACCTTCATCTTTCTCACTTGCTCACTTTACCAATTAAATCCTTTTTCCATAAATGCAACTTGACATCAATAATCCATCTTGGCATCAATGACAACACATGTGATAGAAAAAAGGTCCAATAGATTCTAATAGGTGGAAGGAGGGGTGGGTATAAATCAAAGTTAATTAATGCATTTTTCCATTTCCATCCAAAAATCTATATCCTTGATGGAGATGCATTTGATTCTTATCACAACATTTCTCTACTACCATTCGAGCATCCATGTCCATGGTAAAGATATATTGGAGAAAACCCTAGAGAGAGTTTGGAGATGGATTTTGATTTTGGATTTTCAATTGTTTTTTTTGTTTTTTTATTTATTTTGAAAATATATTAAACATTCTCCTTAACAATCTCAAGGGTTTAAGAATCATGAGTGGCTTGATGGGGGAGTGGAAGTTAGTTTTAGAGATGAAAATGGTTATCTTCAACAAATACACCTGAGGGTATTCACAAAAAGTTGATTAAGTGTGTTAAAGTTGTTAGAACTATAAGAGGACAATCACACTTGAATTTTCTACCTAATAAAATACAAAGGTCACAAAACTATAGTAGAGACTATTGAATTATGATGCATGTGAACAAGATGATCAAAGTTTCAATTTGAAAAATTGTGATTCAATTCATCAATGATGCATTGGAATGGATTTTATGCTAGGGATGTGTGATGTGTGAAGTTATGGGGTAAGAAAAATAATGGTGATTGTGAAGGAAATAAAATAAATGTGTAGGTAATGAATTAATAAATAATTTTAAAAGATGTTTTTTGTTTTTGGATTTTTGGGTTTAGATTTTGATGTGTGTATTTGATTTGTGATTTTTACGGTGGTTTTATTTCCACTATGTGGTGTTGATTGTTTGTTTTGTGTATTTTGGATCCATTAGAACAAGAAGGTTTAGCTTCCTTTTTAACATAATCTTGTATGTCCAAGTTTATGCCAAATCCTATAAGCGAAGTCTCATGATGGGATATCCTTACATACCCCCATAATGTTGGTGATTCTTTGGTTGTTTTGAAAGAATTCAAATGGTGTGTGATTTTGTTAGATATGTTTGAAGGGGTCAAATATTTGATTATGGATTTGAATGGTTTGGACAATAGTGTTGATAAAAGTACTTGGTGGAAATAAGGTTACAAATAAAATGCATTTTGATGTCAAGAGAGGTATTTTTGGTGATATGTTTGTATCCTATTCCATAATGACCATGGTTTTGATGAAGGGAAACATGTTCATGGATTCCATGTTTATGGATGCGTAGGCCTTTACCTTGATGATTCATTAGGGTTAACATATTAATGGTGATAGGATATGCATTGGATTGATACAATGTTGTCATCATTAAACTGGAACAAGGAAATTTTTTGTTTCCTCATTTACTTAGGAGGTCTACCTTAATAAAGGACGAGGTGTCGACTTTTCATGGATTTTGATAGATAAGGGACATTTAGAAGTGGAATGATATTTTGATGGTGGAGAATTCTTGGAGAGTATTGTGATGCATCATAAGTTGTGGATGAAGTGCCACAAGAATAAAATTACCTCACACAATGAGGTTTTGGACATAAGAATTTAAGTACATGTATCGATTGGTCAAATTTTTGTTTATGAGATGGAAATCAAAATAGTGGTTTTATTGATATAAAAATGGTTTTGGCATGTTCCCATCATGTGGTTTGATTTATAACACCTACTTTTTTAGCACTTAATATTACAAATTAAAAAAAAACTCCCCAAATTAATGCTAACTTCAATTATTTAAATGTACAACCTAACATTTAAATCCAGCAACATTACAATTACAATTCTTCAGATAACAAATCAATTTAGCATGTGCATAACTATGGGTCATTTAGATCCACCGATCCCCCATAGATTACTCTTTAGAGTCTCAGATACTGAGTATCTATTTAGTATCCTTCTCGACATTAATTTACAAGTGTTAATTCTAAGTGTCTACTTGGAATTCAGTTAATCAAATCCCATCCCACATTTCACACTTTTTTTTAAACTAGGTGAAATTAAAAGTGTAATAGGTTACATTACTTTGGAATTTTTTAAGATTCACACATTGCATTCTCGGTTTCTTGATGACATGTCCATCAACAAAACATATACCAAAACCATGCCACTTGATTCCATTATTAGAATTGAATCGATTAATTAGTTCGATTTTTATAAGCTACATTCAAGGTATAAAACATGATCAACTTGTGTAAAGAAGTAGATTTATGCCAACTTAGATTTCCTATGGGAGATAAAATTCTTATGTAATGACTTGTGTCATTACACAACCAATTAGTCCCTATAGCCAACATAAGTTGGTACCGAGGTGACTTATTTGTTCAAAGTAAAAACTTTAGCAACTTAAGCGTACCAAAATTCTTTAATGGATTGTGGGAGATGTAATATGTAGAGCTTGAGGGAAAAATTAGGATATCTACTATATGGCGTATTCATTTATTGACTTACGTCATTAAATGGACACTTTAAATACAACAACCATCCAAATTTTGTCTACCTACTTCCATTTATTAGGAACATCTTAATTCTTAACTTATTTGATTATAAATAAATTAGTTTTACAACAAGTTTCCCTTATATCACAAAAATGCATTAATACATATAAATTCAATCCTAAGGTCCATAAATTAGTTTCGATACTAGATCAAAATCATCTTCAAAATTATTTACTTACATGAATTATACATCTTAATCTAATTTATGATAGTTTTTATGTTTCTTTAAGTCCATAATTGATTATTTATCTACGACATTGTCATAATAATCCATAAGTACATTTTAATCAAATGAAATAATTACAAACACATATAATAACATTAGTTTCATGCATATAACTTCATAATAAATGATTCTCAATCTTTTTCCATATTATTTTATAGCTTAGTAGATCATATAGCCTTAATTCAACATAGCCACTTAAGGTTTAATCACATAAGTATAACTATTCCATAATTGATCCACAATTAATAATATGATATTTCATATCTCATTAGAAATAATATTACTTATACCAACATGCTTAGTATTTTGCTAATTTTATCAAGTAAAACTAATGATTAATACAATCAACATTGAATCACGTTATAAATAATTACCCAATATAAATACAATATCAATATTCCTTTTCTAGAATAGTACAATAGTTTTTAAGGATAATATGACTTTCATCCAAATAAGACAACAAAGCATAAGCTCGCTTTTACAAACATGTCATGCAATAAATACAACTTGAAATCATAATCATCATATTGAATCAACATAGTATTTTTAAATCATTCTCTAGAAAGTATTACTTTCTACCATCTGTAAAAATGTTAGAAAATGGTGAGTTTGAAAGAACTGGCATGAAAAGGTCATCCACCTTATCTTTACAATTTATAACACTAAAATATCTTAATGATGAAACTTTCGCAGCAATGGAACATTAAGAGATAAATAAAAGAGACCGAATAAAATTTCCTTTTTCCTTCCTTTCGAAGAAACAATAAGATTTAAGACTATCTCCAAAGAATGATCATATTTAAATCAATAGATAATTTCTAACTAAAACTTATAATAACTCTCAATTTATCATGTAATTCCCTAATTTTCTATTTCCTATTTCTACCCAATAGGTATATTTATATGTGCACAATGGACTACAAATAAGACTTTGTTTCTAGATGTCAACCTCATAGTATATTCTTTAATACAATCAAGAAGAATAATAATTAAAACATAAGAATTCACATAATCATTGTGGTTAAAATTATTTCAGATCCACTTATCTAACATGTAACATTCAAATTCACGGGAAGGTCTATTTAATTCATTATGATAGAACTAAAATAGAATTACCTTACTATTTCCAAAACTTCCTTAGTATTTCCGAAGTCAAAATAGACTTACCTTAACAACTCATAAAAGGTAAAACTCATCCTAATTCAACCAACATAATTATCATTACTAGATGTTTACATTTATATGGAATATGTAATATGGTTTAACCATCAAAATACAACCCACATAGTCGACTCAAAGCTCAAGAATATTCTATGCCTTCACACGTTTAATACCATGAGTTGGAATCACACATCCCATACCTATAGGATCCCATTAACAAAATCCTAAAAAGGAATAAACCTTTTAAACGAATGCATCTATCCATTCATTTTTAACCAAATAGGATACTCCTATAATGGCTTAGACTCCATACATGTTAAGAATTCTATAGTTTAGTGCTTCTCATATTGTTTTATATTTATGCATTGTAATATGTAAATGTTAATTGTGAAAGTAAATAGAGTGAAAAGTGGGTGAATTACAATTACGCGAAGTAATTATTATAATGTTATGTAAGTTAGTGAAATAGTAAATAATAATTACTAGGGTAATTATTATTTTTATATATGTTAGTAATTTGTTATAACTTGTTTTACATAAAACAACTATAACAAATGTATTTGTTGAGTGAGTTTCAACAACTCGCATTAATAAAGTTGGGAGAAAAATGTGGAAGGAATATTTTGAACTACATCCTAAAATATAGGAATCATATTCCTATATTTATGGCTTGTATTGTAAAGTTGCAATTTAACGAGAATGAAAGAAATTATTATGATTACTTTTTATTGTTTGTAAATTATTGTTATTTTATGTGATCTTTTCTACAACTCCATTTGGATCATCCTCTACATCTGGCATCAGAGAAGGATTTTCAAGAGATAATGGATTTTTAATATGAATTGAGGGGCAACCACACCATGTTGTTTATTTCCTTGAACTGATAGGAGATTTTAAGAGAATATACATGTTTTAGAATAGAGATGCATTTATAATATCAATTATATCTCCATTGTTGTTTTATTATTGTGTTTATATTGTAGAGAAAGTGTGCAGAAGATAGTGGAGTGAGTTTTTCTACATTCAAATCTAGTCTGATAAATATTTTTCATTAACATTTGTATATGAAGTTATAACCAATATTCATCGAGGTTGGAAAAAATTCATCTTGTGTAGTTATCGTGGATGATTTCTTAAATTTTTGCAATCTAAAATTAACCAACTTCGAACACATGTTAAAAATGCAGATCTAGAAATATCGATTGAAATTTTATAGGAATCGTGATGATTCTAGACCTACAACAAAATAACCAACAAGTAGGGAAAATTTCCAAAATTTTTGGCTGAGTTTATAGTGATTCTAGATAAATCATCGGTGATTCTATACACCACTAGAAATATCTTGAAACCATATTTTGACGCATTTTACGGTTTGTAAAACGGAGCTACGGTTCTCAAGTTATCGTCAAAACATCATTGGAGGTTGGAGGTAATGGAGGAAGGAGGGAAAAAATGACCTCTCTTCAGTCACCTACGACGGGGCTGCATCACTGGTTTGGGGATAAGTGTGTGTGTTTTTTCCTTCAACATGGTGTGTTGATTTCTAAGTTCATTGTGTTGTCTTATGGAAACTTCACATTGTGGGGGGGAAATGACACATTGTTTCAGTTTTTGTGAGTGATGAATAAATTTATGCACTATCATGGATTTTGATATGTAATCTCCTAAAGAGAAGCAATGATGAGAGTTGAGAAATGTACTGCAACATCATGATATTGTGGTTGTTGGATCCACTGGAAAACCATCTATAGTTGTGGTTGTTAGTAATCCATTGGAAAAACTATCTATAGTTGTGGTTTTGGTAAACGACTAGGATCATTAATATCTTTTTGGTATTTTCCTTGAAACCATCTAGATCATGAGAAAGCTATGAAGCAACACGTTGCAGTATACATGTGTGTTTTCCCCATGTTCACACTAATGTGGGAATGTTAGGAATTCTATGGTTCAGTTATTCTCATATGGTTTTATATTTATGCATTGTAATATGTAAATGTTAATGGTGAAAGTAAATAGAGTGAAAAGTGGGTGAATAATAATTACGTGAAGTAATTATTATTAAGGTTATGTAAGTTAGTGAAATAGTAAATAATAATTACTAGGGTAATTATTATTTATATATATGTTATAAGTTGTTTTATATAAAACAACTATAACAAATATATTTGTTGAGTGAGTTTTAACAACTCATGTTAATAGAGTTGGGAGAAAAACATGGAAGGAGTAGTTTGAACTACATCCTAAAATATAGGAATCATATTCCTATATATATGGCTTGTATTGTAAAGTTGTAATTTAACGAGAATGAAAGAGATTATTATGAGTATTGTTTATTGTTTGTAAATTATTGTTACTTCCTGTGATCTTTTCTGCAACTCCATTCGGATCATCCTCTACAATACAAAACCCATCAAACACTTACAACCGTGCCCTTTTGAATGGTCTATCAAAATCTAAGTTTGACTTTGAGTGACTATACCACATTCTATTCAAGTTGAATGACCCTTTTACCATCTTTAACCGATTCAACAAGAGGGTCCAAAAATCATAACTAGAAAAATGTGACTATGTATATATGTATATACACCAACATTCTTCTAAGCCCATTGACTTATTAAGCCATAAACCCAAAATGGGTTCACTGTAAAAATTGATAATACTTAAATATTCAACTGAATAAGCATTCATTCGATGAAATATCCCAAGAAAAGAAAGTAACATATTCACAGGAGATCCCCTAACTTACCTCGTGACTTCATTCCCTCAAGAGGGTATTCGAGTAATTAAATAGTAATTCATAGGCTTATAATCACATTTTAATGTTGAATCATGTTATGGGTGTTTTAACCCTATTAAAATGAAAAAAACATAATACACACATCCATGATAATTTGTTTACATAATCACTCACAAGGCCTATATCACGGTCGTAAACAAATTACTCGATAAAAGATTTTAGATATTATTTCTGAAAAACACAAACCACCAATCTTCCATAACCTAGATTATCAAAATACTTGAGAAGATTTATGCATATATTGAAGCATTAAAACATTTTGATTCTATAAATAATAAAGATGGGGAAGAGAACGTTTTTGTTTTCATTCTGTAGATATTTGGATAGGATCTCCTCAATACTTTATCCAAACCAGCCAAGTCCAACAAAATCTTCTTAGCAGACTTCCACAAGAACAAAAGAAATCCAACCAAGTAACTATCCCTAATTCAAAACCCCATTTTTAACATAATGGTGTTCTTAAAAAGCCCAAAAAATCTCGCATACTATTTAAAATATATCACGCAGAGATAAAACTAATTCACACAAATATAGCCATCACCGAAATTTCCATGTAGAGCTCGCAAGAGTGAGAAAAGTATAACCAAACAAAATGAACACCAAAAATAGCGTTAAGATTGGCGGTAGCTTCCTAGAGAAGCTTCTCACTTCTCCCCATGCCCGTATGATTGGGATTAATGTCAATTAATGCAATTGGTACCTATTTCTAGTTTTCCTCCTAATCTTCAATTCTCCGGACCATAAGAAAAACTTGGTGTTCCCACTAAACTTCTCAGCTATTCTTCAACATATAGATTACCATGACAATCCATCAAATGGTCCAAGATCCAGTCCTACTTAACTATATTTATGCATAGTTGGCCTTTGGCCTTTTAAAATTTTGAAGTGATTTAATAGTTATGCGTAGGTTGTCAATGTTGTTGCATAGCTCGGGTGGTGGTATGACTAGCTAACTCGCCAAGATCTCGGGTCGGTGCTCAAACAAGCCACCGCACTTAAATCCATGAATCAAACAATCATCCATGACCCCTAAAATGGTCGAGGACCATTAAGGTTAAAATTAGGATATGGTCATTAGACCATACAATATATATATATATATATATATATATATATATATATGTATATATATGTGTGTGTATATATATATATATATATCACCATAGTTATTTCTCAATTCCATCTCGGCCTTATGAACCAGAGTATAATTTTTATATTATACGAGAACCGGAAATTTCATACATTGATATGGTTGCTTAATTCCAATACCCGATTAAGATATTAATAATGAAGTAGTAATTTATTCTTACCATGATTTGTTCTTTCGGCTTATTGTTGCCCTCAAAATCCACCTCTCATTTTCTAAGTCAAATTCAAATATTTTGAGCTCCCGCCCTCTATAAGTGTTCAAGTAAAGTTGGAAGTCTAAAAACATAGAGAAATTCAAGCTTTGAAGTTGTTTAAACTCTCTAGTTTGCACATTTTGATAAATTTTCTGTTTTCTTGTCCGTACATGTGAAAATTTTATTGTCATCCTCATTTGAATGAAATTTTTATCTTTTTATGGCCATGGATCATCAAACCTTGTATTGTTTTCAATTCCTTGGATTGCGAAATAAATTTGAAAATCAGGAACAAAATGGTGGAGTTTTCTTCTTCTCTGCATTTTTTCCGTAGTCATGAATGACGAGCGTTCTCTTCCCCATAAAATTTTGGCTCCATTATCCATGGGATGTGGACATATCTAATTGGAATTGGGTCAGGGAGAACTTTGAGGTTTTGAGCCCCTTTGTAAAAAATGCTAAAAGTCATAAAGTGACCTGCACTTTCCAAACACAAAGGAAAAAGTCAAATATTGATCTCGCCATTGGAAATTCAAAGTGGGGAAGTGGGTTGGTGGAGAAATTTGTGTTTTTGAGCTTTTTTGTAAAAAGGGCTAAAATTCATAAAGTGACCCGCAACCCCGATCATGTAGAGAGTGAAAATTCAAATGTTGAGCCCACATCAAAAGAGTCAAAGCAGGAGGTGGATCATCGGGAGATTTGAGAATTTGAGTCTTGTTTTCATTAAAGGGGTTTAAAGTTGAAAATTAACTCGCATCCGCACTAAACACAAAGGAAAAATTCAAATACTAAGCCCGCATCGAAGGTCAAAGCAGGGAGGCACGCCGACAGAATGATTTTGTTTTTGAGCCTTTTTGTAAAAAGGGATAAAAGTCATAAAGTGAGCCACGATTCCTTCACCAATCAAGTGAGGCCACGTGTCAAGACCATATCAAAAGCGGGTGAGCGGACCAAAAATGTAAAAAATGCCAAATCTCTATAAAGTCACAAAATGCAAAAGGCATCCTCCATGCCCGCTCTAGTAAATTTCTCCCACGTGGATGGCTCTAGTTTAAAGTTTCAAAGGAAAGATGAACGGTTCAAATTCAAAGTTACAAAATGAGTGTAACGGATGCATTATGAAAAGTCTAGTTTTTCCACCATTGGAATTTCTTCGCGAATCAAGAATCTGAACGGACGTGAATGATTGAAAATATTGTAAACCATTTCTTGCTAAAAAAGAAGAAGTTGTAACTGTTTCTTGCAAGATATTTAATGGCTTCTTCACACCATTGTATGGGTTGGAAATTGATCTTGTAAACTCACGAGTGCATTGTACTTAGAGAAAGCAAAGGAGATATCCATTTTCTTCTACTTCTCTCCATTCCCACATTATGTATAACTTCTATCTAAGCATCAATACAAAAGAAGGATTTTGTAGCCTTTTTAATGAGGATATTATAGAAACATTAATTTTGCAATCTTATCTCATCTTGTTGCCATTTGTAGGATTGTTTCTTCTCATAAATGCATGTGTTAAAGTTTCTAATTAATGTGTGCAGAATCTAATTTTCTACCTACATAGTTCTCCTACCTCTTTTCTCACTCCCTTTCCCACATTCATAGCAAATTCCCCCTTACGAGATAACCGCAAGCATTTTTGTAGGGTCGTGGAGTGCCCCACTTGGATCCCCGACCGAAAGGCTACCATAGAAATCCACACTTTCTTGTGCATGCATACACACGGCAATGCACTAGTTAAGTAGAGGACTTAGATTCCCGAGCATTGGCAAGGAATTCACAAATTTTTCCACCTGAAAAATTCCCTCGCTAAAATTTTTTGGCACCGACCATGGGGCATATTTAGTAGCATCCGCACTTGAATGCGACCGCAAGGTCAGAAAATTCAAAATTCAAAAAAAAGAAAAATTTCTAGAATTGTAATGGCTATATGAGCCATATGGATTCAAATCATGGTACTATTGAAAGACCCAAATTTCTTTTCCACATCCAAGAAGACGTTGCTTCATATTTGAGGGAAGCTATCGACATAATAGACAAAGTTCTAATCACTACTTCATTGCACATGAGAATTCGGAACATGAAGAATAACATGTTACTGAATTGGAGAGGCAAAGATAAATTCTAACACCACAAAGAAGAGAATAGATTTTAAAGCTGGTGGATAGAAGATTCACCCAAAAATAGAGACAAGGAGGACAAAATGATCCCATTTTTGAGGAACTTCAAAGGAGACAAAAGCTACTCGGAATCTAAAGGCTTCCTTCTCAAGCAACCGGTCACGTTGGGAACTCCGAGTGTTTCCAATCCTTTGACGGTAATTTTCATACATCAATGAGAACCTTGTAGACTTCACCGACGTGAAGAATGAAGAAGAAGCTAGAGAAAGAGAGGTGAGAGACTTTCAAGAAATAAGAGCTAAACTCGAAGAAATCGAGAGACTTGCCGAGGTAGACGAAAGAGCAGCAAGAGAAGCCAAAACCTTAGCAAGGCTGGAAGCTAGAAATAGAAATAAAATGGGGGATCGTGATTGTGATCGTGAACATGATCATAATCATGAGGCCCGTAGGCCCAATGTACCATGGGGAGGAAACACCACCCACGGCTCTTGCTCAACCACTCCATGAGCTACAGAGAGGCTTGAGAAAAAGCTTCCCAAAATTTAGAGGGGATGGTTCTCAACTCCCTGAAGAGCATGTAGCAACATTTATCACTTGCTTGTGATGTGTTGGGTGTTGAGGATGAATATGTGTCAATCCAAATATTTGTGGAGTCACTTCAAGAGAAAGCTACCGAATGGTTCTACATGTTACCACCGAGGTCTATCACCTGTTGGGAGGATATAAGAAGTGCATTCAAACACAGGTTCAAGAGCATAGAATATTGTCAGGATCTTCTAGTCCAATTGGTACAAATGAAGAAATAAACCTCCGAGTCAATGAGGGACTTTGTAGCAAGATATAACAGAGTGATAAGAAGAATCCTTGAAGATGTGGTGCCTCCTAAAAATAATTTGAAGAGATTCTTCATCAACACCTTACCATCAGAAGTAGGTTTCTTCCTTAGAATAACCCAACCAAGAACATTAAGGGAAGATCAAGACCATGCAATAGAAACCGATGATGATCTAATCTTGTACGGAAAGGTGAAAGGCCCCAATGGAAAGTAAAAGGGTCAAAATTCAAACTCTATCACCACAGATCCGATGTTCCAAAAAATGGCAAATGACTTGGTTGCCTTGAAGAAGCAGCTATCTCAAATCACAATGCGGAATGCTTCAAGGAGACTAAACCCTCTAGATAGGTAAAGGATTTCTCCACCTCCTTGTCGGCTTGCTCTTGAAGCACCACCAATCAATGCCATTTGTGACACCAAAGAGCTAGAGGAGGAAGTATAAATTGATGAAACTGAAGAAGAAAATATGGAAGACTATGAAAACTATCTTGAGGTCAAGGAAGTTGATATGTATAATGGCCTAATTGAGTACGTTGATGATGAATATGAGGATGATGAAGAAGATACAAGTTTCTCATGTGTTGTTTTCACTCATGCACAATCCAGGAAAGGTGCTTCATCCTCAATGGTTGTGGTAAAGGATAAGAAGAATAAAGAAGATTCTCCTCCAGAGGTCACAAAAATAAAATCATTAGCAGAGGATCACCATTACCACCTTCTATGGAGTCAGCCAAAGAAAAACTAGACTCATTGGTTGTTAGGGATCATGCTATTATGCCAAGTAAGTCATCTAATTATTCTCCCAACTCAAAAGTTGCTAAGAACAATTCTCCTTTAAATGTTGTTCCTGCAAAAACATCTAAGGTTCAATCAAAAGCTACACCCTCACCCCTTTTCAAGCCAATTTCTACACCCAAAAAGGAGAATTCAACACTTAAAGTAGCAAAGCATCTACCATGTAAATCTTCCTCCATTTCCGGAACCTCTTCCTCACTCACCATAACCCCATTTGACTTTGTGGAACATGCAAGCAAAACCAAATTCCAGCTCTCAGAAATAGAATACCTACAAACACACCCTACCCAGTTTAACAAGTTCATTAATGCATTTCATGGTGCTAACCCTATATCCTCAAGTCCTAATTATAAAGGCTTACTACCCACACCATCCACACCAACCTCCTAAAACATGATAGCCCTCAGTGCCTCCAAAACCAATAGGGTTGAACCTTTCTACCTGTCACTCCTCATTAAAGGCTTCTAGCTAAATAATTATATCATAGATTTTGGAGCCTCAGACAATGTGATGCCAGCCAAAGTTGCAAATGCTCTAGGCCTCGGCTTGACCTGTAAATGAAACTCGATACTCAATGGAATCTAAAAAATGCCATTGGTAGGAAGAATCAAAGATGCACAGGTAGCACTAGCTGATTTTCCAGACAAGAAGGTGCTCCTAACCATACTGGTAGCAGACATCCCAACATCCTTTGGTATGCTATTGAGTAGGAGTTTCTGCAGAGACCTGGGTGGAGAGATAAAAATGGATTGGTCATTTGTAACTATCCCAGTAAAAGGTGAGATGAATAATTTTCTACCAAGAAAGATGAAGTTTACAGTATGAAAGTCTGATGATCCGAAAGCAAACATTCTCTTTCAAGATTTTGGGCTAGGAAACTACTTCCTCACATCAAGAAAAGAAAAGAAATTGCCACTTCTCATGGAGGAAAAGGAAGATCAAATTTGGAAAATGAAATTTTATGGTAGTCATTCCAATGTGAGCTCGGGAGCTGGTGTAGTATTGCAATCTCCTTCTAATGAGTCGTACCCATTTGCCTATAAGTTGTAATTTGATAATATAAATAACACTCGTAGAGTATGAAGCACTACTATCATGCATGAATGCGGTAGAGGACATGGGAATAAAGAAATTGAGATGCCAAGGTGATTCAGATGTTGTAGTAAAGTAGGTCCATCAACAATATCAGTGAAGAATCCAAGACTCAAATTACGAAACAAAGCGTGGGACTGCATTGAATATTTCTATACATTTTCCATTGAAGCTATTCCAAGGGAACATAATGAAAAGGATGATTCTCTTACAGTTTCAGATTCCCTAGGAACACCTTATCCTTCATTTGGTAAAGAAAAAGTGACCATCGAAATGGCATTCAAGCCTAGTGTACCAAACAATGCAAATCATTAGCAAGTCTTCATGATGATAACCAAATTCTAGCCTTTTTAGAGAAAAGGGATAATTTCAATAATCTCTTCTTTAAAGGAGGTGATATCCAAACCGAGAAGCAATCCCCAAAGAAGAGAAAGAATGAATTGAAGGGATCGATGATGAGGGAGTAATCAAATTGAAAGGGAACAAAATTTCCAAAGGCCTAGTATCTTTAAAAGACCTCTTTGACAAACATGACAGATTCATTCAAGAGAAAGAAAATAAATCTTCTCGGTGCCCAGCTGATTTTGATAAAGAAAAAATTGGTACCCCGAAGAAGCCAAGGATGATAAATATTGGAAAATGTTGCTCACCTAAAGAAAAAGAAGGTTTGTTGCATTACTCAAGAAATACTCGATGTCTTGGCCTAATCTTATGATGAACTCAAATCCTTCCAGCCAAAGGAAATGCATCACTCAATTCCTTTGAAGCAGGGTGTTAAGCCCTTCAGGTAGAAACAAAGGTTGTACAACCCAAAGATTGTTGATACCATCAAGGAGGAGGTAACAAAGATGCTTAATGTAAGGATAATATTTCCCATCCACCATTCAAAGCATGGGTGGTTAACATTGTGCCAAAGGCGGAAGAAGAATGGTGAAATAAGGATATGTGTATATTTTCGCAACCTAAACCAGAATCACTAAAGGAAAATTATCCTCTTCCTATCATGGACCATATCCTGCAAGAAGTCACTAGATCTGAAATTCTTTCATTACTTGATGGATTCTTAGGATATAATCAAATCAAATTGGCAAAGGAGGACCACACCAAGATAGCCTTTACAACACCTTGGGGCACTTTTGCCTACAACAGAATTCCTTTTGGCCTAATCAATGCAGGAGCTACATTCCAAATGGCGATGGATTTGGCCTTCAAATATCTGAAGCATTATATTGTCATATATCTTTATGATCTCAAAATATTTTCAAAGAAGATGGAAGATCATATTTATCACTTGGGGTAGGTACTTGCAAGGTGTAGGAAACATTGAATATCACTAAATCCAAAAAGTGTATTTTTGAGTCACGCGAAGGCAATTTATTGGGGCACATTGTGAATAAACATGGAGAAAACATTGATCTTGAGAGGATTAGATCCATTCAAGCATTAGCCCCGCCCACAAGCAAGAAAGGAGTTCATTAATTCTTTGGAAAGGTGAACTTTCTTCGTCATTTTGTGCCTAAGTTTCTGAGTGATGAAGCACATCACTTCCATGATGAAACCACAAGAAAACTTCAAATGGAACAATGAAGGGAACGCAACATTTGAATAAATCACGAAATTCATTGCACGAGTCTTTGACTCCTTTATCTCCATATTTTAACAAATAATTCATCATGTATTATTATGCATCAGAGCATACACTCTCTGTCATTCTCATTCAGAAAAATGATGAAGGCATGGAAGCACCTATTGATTTCATGAGTTGTCCTTTGAAAAAGCATGAGCTAAAATACAACCAATTGGAGAAGCATGCCTATACAGTGGTCAAGGATGTAAAAAAATTTAGGTTTTACATCCTCAATTCCCATACGGTGGTGATGGTCCCTGGCATTGCAATCAAGTCCATCTTGACATAGCAGGATCCCGAGCTAAAAGAGGAAATTGAATTGCAAAGACTCAAGAATATGAATTGGATATTTGACCCTCCAATATGGTAAGGGGAAATGGCATGTGCAAGTTGATTGCTGAAGATGAAACACTCAAAGCTTAACATGGCGAAGAAAATCGTAAGCTTCTTGAACTTGTTGAATACAACCCACGAGTGTTCTCTTTGTCACCACTATTGATGAGTGGTATGTTGATATTTCATATTACCTAACTTATGGAGAATTCCCTCCCCATCTTGATTACAAGCAAAAGAGAAAATTCAAGCTAAAGGTAGCTAAATTTTTAATCTATAATCATGCACTTTACAAAGGATACCTGGATGGTTGTTTCCTCAAAGTGCGTAGATAAAGAGAAACTTTGCTTAAAGCATATTATGACCAAGCATGTGGTGGAAATTTTTAGCAATGATCACTACACAAGAGATCCTCTGAGGAAGGTATTATTGGCCCACCATCTTTGTAAACACTCAAGATTGGGTTTCTAAATGTAAAGCATGCCAACAGTTCATTGGAAGACCACAACTCGCTGCATTACCACTCAGGCATGTGGTTATTGAAGAACCATTTCAACAGTGGGGGATGGAATTCATTGGTGTTCTAAACCCTCACTCAAGTGCGGGGCACACCTATGTACTCACAGTAACATACTACTTCACCAAATGGGTGGAAGCCATTCGCCAAACAAGCCAACACTAAAACAATATGCAACTTCATCAAGGAGAATATCACAGTCCATTTCGGAGTGCCAAAAAATATTGTAGCAGATAATGCTACCTATTTCTCTTCAAGAGAGATGACCAAGTTTTTATATGGGGAAAAAATCTCCCTATCTCATTCTTTTGACTAATATCCACAAGGAAATGGATAGGCCAAATCAAGCAATAAGAACATTGTGACCGTTGTCCGCAAGCTTGTAAATGAGAATCAAAGGAATTGGCATAAAAGGTTTTACGATGAATTTTGGGCAGATAGGATCACTCCCAAGTAGGAAATAGGTATGTCACCATTCAAATTGCTGTATGGAGTCGAAATTCCTCTCACGATCGAGATGCCAACTATCAAGATGCTACAGGTAATAGAAGATGGTCAGTACAAGGATTCCATTGAAAAGAGGATCCTCTTTCTTGAGAAGCTAGAAGAAAATAGACTCCAAGTGGTGGATCGCATTAAGGATCACCAATTGAAAGTAAATAATATTTTTGATAAGAAGGCCAAGGAAAGAGAATTCAAAGTTGGAGACTTCATCCTACTATGGGACAAGAGAAGAGAACCAAAAGGAAGCCATGGAAAGTTTGATTCATTATGGCTTGGCCCATTCTAGATTCATGAAGCTTGTGGCAAGAACACTTTTATTCTCTCATATTTGGATGGAACGCCGCTGGAATTTCCTCGGAATGGGAAATACTTGAAATTTTATCATCAGTGAAAGCGGGTTGTCCCCCGCCTTGTACCATAGGTGATTGTTAGGTGTGTTTCCCTTTCCATTGTCTAGTTTTGTTTTCCCTTCTATTGTGTGTCATGTGTTTCCTTCTTCTGATATTTCTTTCTCAAAGTTATACATGACTCTGCAAGGCCCAATGGATAAGGCACTGGTCAACAAATTACAGGGTCTAGAGATTGAGATTCTAGATTCCCATGTCATGTCTTCACTATGCTCAGTCCATGTCATGTCCCCAAGCTAGAGCCAGTTGTTTTGCCCTCAAAATCCCCCTCATTTTCTAAGTCAAATTCAAATATTTTGAGCTCCCACCCTCCAAAAGTGTTCAAGTAAAGTTGGAAGTCTGAAAAGATAGAGAAATTCATGCTTTGAAGTTGTTTAAACTCTCCAATCTACACGTTTTGATAAATTTTCTATTTTCCTGTCTGACACATGAAAATTTTATCGTTATCCTCATTTGAATGAAATTTTCAATCTTTCTATGGCCATGGATCGTCAAACCTTGTATTGTTTTCAATTCCTTGGTTTGTGAAAGAAATTTGAAAATCAGGTGCAAAATGGTGGAGTTTTCTTCTTCTCTGCATTTTTCCATAGTTGTGAATGACAGGTGTTCTCTTCCCCATCAAATTTTGGCTCCATTATCCATGGGTACGTGGACATATCTAATTGGAAGCGGGTCAGCAGAGAACTTTGAGGTTTTGAGCCTCTTTGTAAAAAAGGCTAAAATTCATAAAGTGACCCGCAACCCCACCAAACACAAAGGAAAAAGTCAAATCTTGAGCCCGTCGTTGGAAAGTCAAAGTGGGGAAGCGGGTCGGTGGAGTAATTTGTGTTTTGAGCCTTTTGTAAAAAGGGATAAAATTCATAAAGTGACCCGTAGCCCGATCATGCTAAGAGGGAAAAATTCAAATGTTGAGCCCACATCAAAAGAGTCAAAGTGGGGAGGTGGATCATCGGGAGATTTGAGAATTTGAGCCTTGTTTTCATTAAAGGGGCTTAAAGTTAAAAAGTGACTCGTAGCCCCACCAAACACAAAGGAAAAGTCAAATACGAAGCCCGCATCCAAGGTCAAAGTAGGGAGGCGGGTTAGTGGAATGATTTGTGTTTTTGAGCCTTTTTGTAAAATGGGATAAAAGTCATAAAGTGAGCCGATTCCTTTGTCAATCAAGTGAGGCCATGTGTCAAGACCATATCAAAAGAAGGTAAGTAGATCAAAAATGTAAAAAATGTCGAATCTCTATAAAGTCACAAAATGCAAAAGGCATCCTCCATGCTTGCTCTAGTAAATTTCTCCCACATGGACAACTCTGGTTGAAAGTTTAAAAGGTAAGATGAACGGTTCAAATTTAAAGTTACAAAACGAGTGTAATGGTTGCATTATGAAAAGTTTAGTTTTTTCCACCATTTGTGTTTCTTTTCGAATCAAAAATCTGAATGCAGACACAAATGACTGAAAAGATTGTAAACAATTTCTTTCTAACAAAGAAGAAGTTGTAATTGTTTCTTGTAATATATTTAATGGCTTCTTCATGCCATTGTACGGGTTAGAAATTGATCTTGTAAACTCATGAGTGCATTGTACTTAGAGAAAGAAAAGGAGATAGCCATTTTATTCTACTTCCTACATTCTCAAATTTCTTCCATTCCCACATTATGGACAACTTCACATTCAAGCATCAATACAAAAGAAGGATTTTGTAGCCTTTTTTATGAGGAGATTTTAGAAACTTATATTTTGCAATCTTATCTCATCTTATTTCCATTTGCAAGGTTGTTTCTTCTCATAAATGCATGTGTTAAAGTTTCTAACTAATGTGTGTAGGAATCTAATTTTCTATCTACAACATTAGTTCTCCTACCTCTTTTCTCACTCCCTTTCCCACCTTCATAGCAAATTTCCCCCTTGTAGATAACTGCAAGCATTTTCCGTAGGGTCATTGAGTGCCCTTTGGATCCCTAGCTAAAAATCCACACTTTCTCGTGCATGCATACACGGAAGTTGCACCAGTTAAGTAGAGGGACTTATATTCCCAGAGCGTTGGAAAGGAATTCAAAAATTTTTCCACCCAAAAATTCCCTCACCAATAGTTTAATAGCTATGTGTACGTTGTCAATGTTGTTACATAACTCGGTGGTGGTATGGCTAGCCAACTTGTCAAGAGCTCGGTTCGGTGCTCAAACAAGCCACCTCACTTAAATCCATGAATCAAGCAATATGTCCATGACCCTAAAATGGTCGAGGACCATTAAGATTAAAATTAGGATATGGTCATTAGACCATATAATATATATATATATATATACATATATCTACATATATCTACATATGTGTGTGTGTATATCACCACGCTTATTTCTCGATTCCATCGACCTTATGAAAAAGGAGTATAATTTTTATATTATACGTGACCAAGTAATTTCATACATTGATATGGTTGCTTAATTCCAATAACCAGCTTAAGATATTAATAATGAATTAGTTATTTATTCTTACCATGATTCATTCTTTCTGCCCCATTTTACTAAGGCCGCTTCCTTCTTACATTATAACTATAATTTTGTATCATCATTTAAACAACTTAGGTTAACAACCATTTATATAGATTTTGCATCATATCTCTACTAGAGACCAAACACAAAAATGAAATATCACGGTATATAACTTTTGATATGATGATTACAAAAACTCATTATCAACCTGTTATCATTTAAATTTTCTAGCAATATCCAAAAGCATAACTATGTTTGCGGTCAAGCACCATGAAAAAGGCATATTATTCCTACAACAAGATAAAATATACACTCATCCAAAATGAAACCAGTGAGGTATGACATGATTGTTGGATGAATGATCATATTTATAGTTTTTAATCAATGGAATATAGTTGTCAATGATTCACCTAAAAGTATGAATTTTCTTTTCTTGGTTATATGTTGTAATGCTCAGTCCCCTTAGACCATTTTTTTACTTCATCCTATTAGTTGTGGACATGTTATCTATATCATAGGACATTTTGACAAGTACTATGATACTTGGCATATTGACATTTGGACACTATTGTTTTGGCACTTCATGAAAGGCTCATTTTGGATGGTATTGGTGTATATATATTTGCATATGTGGATCGCGATGAATTTTGTGATGTGGGGATTCTTAGGATTTACATTGTTTCTATTAGTCATGGATGTGATTATATGATGATGATGATGACAATGTTATAATATTCATATCTTTTGTGAAATTTCTAGATGTTGAATTTCTATACTAATGAAATTGTGCTCAATTGTGTATATGGATGTTAATTATGATGATGATTTGTTATTGAATTGATATAAATTGAGTTACGATGTTAATTATATGTGCAAATGTATGATTTTGTAATATTTCTTGGATGCATTTGATGTGCGTGTGAAGTGTACCATGATGAATAAGTTCAATTAAATTAATGCACACGGGGACCAAAGTACCAATAAACGAAGGATGCATGGGCCAAAACCTCATGGTCACCTTGAGAAACATTGGTTTTGGGTTAGCAAAAGTGGCTAAGCCCTTTTTGTTTTTGTGGTTGTTTGGAATAACTTACCTATCCTATGTGTCCTCCTCTCATGTTGGAGGGTCATCTCACATGGGTTAGGTTTAGAGTTTCATATGTGTCATGCACTAGGGTTACTCAACACCCTATATGTACCCCTTTTCTATTCATTTATGAGCATGCCAAGACACTCCGCTATCTTTCCTCTATGCAAGCTTTGTTTCTGTTGAGCAAGTTCTTCCATTACTGATCAATTTTTTCCTTGCTATCGCTGGAGCTATCATGATTCTGTTGGAGTGCAACTACTTCATGGTGCCTCATTTCTGATTTGATTCTCGTAAACTCTTTTCATGGTATCAGAGCTGCATGATTTTTCGTCACACCAAAAGCTCAAACTAATGGTGGAGAGGGATCTCATCGTGTTAATTAGTTACTACGCCAATACCCTCCCGTACGATGGAGCCGGTATACACCCAATTAGGCTCAATGGCATATTAAGAGGAAGTGACACCAGAATTTCTGGGAGGTCACCCATCCCATAATTACTCCTGGGGTGGCACGCTTATGTGTCCTCCTCTCATGTTGGAGGGTCATCTCACATGGGTTAGATTTAGGGTTAGGTTTAGGGTTTCATATGTGTCATGCACTAGGGTTACTCAGCACCCTATATGTACCCCTTTTCTATTCATTTATGAGCATGCCAAGACACTCTGTTGTCTTTCCTCTATGCAAGCTTTGTTTCTGTTGAGCAATTTCTTCCATTACTGATCAATTTTTTCCTTGCTATCGTTGGAGCTATCACGATTCCATTGGAGTGCAACTACTTCATGGTGCCTCGTTTTCGATTCGATTCTCACAAACTCTTTTCATGGTATCAGAGATGAGATCGGGTAAACGTGCACTTGATTTGTTTTTTTTTTTTGCTATTACTCTTACTTGGTTTCATTATTTTACTCTGCATGCAAGTCTTTTGATCACTATTTTCTAGAAATTATCTTGCTAATATCTCTAACAAGCTTTCTCGAGAAAGTTTTTGTGTTTTTTTCTTGTGCATGTGCAGGTTTTTTCAAAATACCTTGAGAAATCAGAGGTTTTTTTGCTCTTTTTTTGTTGGATGTATCAAAATCCAAAATAGAGATTCCTTTCATTTATTAAAATGGAAGTGAAATTTTTTTAAGATCTCTAGTTTTTGTAGGATATTTGTCTATGCATGTTGTTTGTGGTTGCAGGATCTTTGAGTTCTTCAGTCATGGTTTCTCATCAACGAACTATTGTCTCTTTGACCATTTTTGCACTGTTTTCATGCGCGGCTTGCACTTTTTCATTCATTCCTAGGTGTTTTTAACCTCTGCCACATTTTTTTGCTTGAAGGGGTTGTAAACTCTTATGTACAGGCTATTAACTATCATGCGTGGACTGTAAGATCATTCCTAGGCGTTTTTCAACAACACAACCACGTTTTTTTGCTTGCAAGGAGCTTTTCAACACACAGCCACGTTTTTTTGCTTACAAGGGTGTTTTTCAACACACAGCCACGTTTTTTTGCTTGCAAGGGCATTTTTCAACAACTCAGCCACATTTTTTTGCTTGCAAGGGCGTTTTTCAACACACACACTTTTTTTGCTTGAAAGGGCATTTTTTTGTGTTGGCAATGAAAAACGTGACTGTACACTCCTGTGCACAGCTGTACACTCATATGCGTGGCTGTACACTTAAACCAGTCGGTTTGGTAAGTTTAAATTCATTTCTTTCTTTTAATCTTACTCAAAACAAACAAAAAAATGTTATTTTTTCCAAAAACGAGCCGTGTTTTTTAATCCATGCTCAGTTTTTTGTCTGGTAAAACAAATCAAATCTTTTGGTAAGTTTTTAAAAACATTTCTAACTTTAGAGTGTTTTTTATATATATGACAAGTTTCTAAAACCATTTTAGCAATTTGTTTTTAGAAGTTTCATCAAATATTTAAAAGATCTAAATTAAAATTCTAATCCTTTTTTATCTTTTTTAGATCTTAATTATTTCCTGAAATTAATTAGATTTAATTTAATTAAATCTATCTTTTATTAATTTCACATTATCTAAACACAATATTTCTTTGGCATTACAATTTGGTTTTTGGCTTGTTGTATTTTTAACCTTCCATCGAGTGCCGAAGACGAAGGGTGAGGTCCGGATTGGCAGGTGGCTAATCCCCCCTCGCAATACAAACAAACCCTATCTCAAATTCCATGTTATTTCCAATGAGCATACATACGACACCTTTTGCATGCATTTAGGTGCTTTTTAATCCGTTTGTAGGCTTATTGGCTTTTTCTCATCAATTGCGGGAATTGGTTTTTGCTATAACTTTTGACTCGTTGCTCAGTTTTGAGCACTTCTTTAGTCAAAGTTGCATGTTTTTTCACACTCTAGATGATGGGATCATTAGCTTTGTAAACACACTAATTTTATAAAGTGCCGCATTCTAGGGGGTGTCTTTGTATTGCTTATTTCAGCTCATTTTTTTAGCTTTGTTCTATTCCTTTTTCATGGACTTGTGAGCACGTCCGCCACAGTCTTATGACAAAGGGATTCTTTCATGTGATGTGAGACACTTTTTCTCACCACCAGGGTTGGCTTTTGCCTCCTTTCTATTTTTTGCTTGTGCTTGTTTACGGTGTCCTTTTTTGTTGTGCTACACGAAACATTATTGTGGTCTCCTCTCTTGCGCGTTATTACACTAATTGCAAGATGAGTTACCAAGTGTTTCAAACCACATGCACAAACCTGATTGTAATCAACGCACTAACCTATAAAGTGCCGAAAGAAGGGGGGTTGTTATTGTCTTGGGTGGTTGTGTTTCTTTTCTGCATTTCTTTCTCTCTCTCTCTCACTATGGATGCACTTTTAATTCCTTTGCTTACGCCGTTCAACTTTTTCAAATGGAGATCAAAAATAATAATGAAACTAAGGGGTAAAGGGTTATTCCACATCACAATGGGAACTGAGACTAAACTAGATGATGAACCTAAAAATCTAAGTGGTTAAACCGTAGTGATAAAGCTTTAGGTCTTCTTTGCATGTCCATTTCTCCTGACTTTCTCTTCCACATTGAGGTGTCTGAAACACCTACATCTGCGTGGAAAATGTTGGATGCGATGTTTGGACAACTAGATGACATGAGAGCGCATGAGTTAGAAAACAAACTACTAGGGTTAAATCCTAGTGACTTTGAAAACCTACAAGCCTTCTTCTCGAAATTTGTCCACATTAGATTATTGTTAAAATGATGTCAAGTAGAAAAGAAAGATTCTCAACTGATCTTGTCGATTCTCTCTAAGCTAGGTCCCGAATATTCTGTCTTCGTGTCAACTTTCTATGCTACAAAAGCTGCTTTGGGCAATACTTGGACAATGCCCTCCTTTGACTATTTTTTGTCCCAACTCATTCGAGAACAGACAAACTCATTCAAATGGGGTCTCTCAAGTCCAAGTCACATGCCCTTGTAGCAAGTACTAGCAAGGGAAAGAAGACTAAAAAGAAGAAAGAAACTAAGGATCAACCTAAGAAAGAAACCAAGATCAAACCTAAAAATGACATAAACACTTCGACTTTTGAGCCTAGGGCGTAGAAAAGTAAGTATCTGTGTTCCTATTGCAAGAAGACTGGTCATGACGAGCAACACTGCTTTTAAGAAATGATTGATCACTTATCTCATTTACTTGAGAAAAACAAAATAAGTGTTCTAATCCATAAAACAAAGTGCTCCAAAGGCCGAGTCTTCTCACCGCAAAAGGTGCCGAAATGATAAGAAGAAAGGAAAGGCCCTTGTAGCCAAAGTTACTCCTTCATTGACATGGATTTTAGATTCCAAAGTGCCTCACACCACTTGGGTTCTTTGCATGTTGATTTTTCCAACATCGAACCATGTGGAATGTCCCAAATCACGATGGGTAATGACACGACAAAGTTGTCGGATTTCTCGTAGTGGATCAAGAGAGATGGATGGGGAAAATAACCAATTGTTGAGTGTTCCCGATCTCTCTACCAATCTCCTATTAGTTTAACAAATTACTCACCTTGGTGAAGGAATTTGAGTGGAATTTGGTTCTAACTCGGTGATCATTCATGAGCTTAACAATGACACTACAATGGCTAAGGGAAAGGTAGATCACCATTCATGGTTGTATAACTTCTCCCACTTTATTCTGATTCTATGCCCACTACCTTGCTCACTCATGCAAATGAGGTTAGTAAGCTATGGCATGAGTGTTTTGGACATCTAAATTATCGCTACCTTGAACAATTAAGTCAAAACAAAATGGTCAATGGGTTGCCTCGCGTCAAGTTTTCTAAGGGTATTTGTGAGGGTTGTACCCTTGGAAAGCATCCTGAAAAGAACTTTGACAAAGGAAAATCCTGGAGAGCCACTCGTCCCTTGGATCTTGTTCATAGCGATGTTTCTGGTCCATTTCCTTCTCCTTCATTTACTAGAGCTCTTTATGTGCTAACCTTCATTGATGACTATTCGCGATATACTTGGGTATATTTTCTTAAGCTTAAGTCTGAAGTCTTTGAACATTTTTAGGACTTTAAGGCTCTTACTGAGAAACAGTGAACGGTCTATTAAGGTTCTTCGAACTGACAATGGAGGTGAATATGTAAACAATAGGTTCATGGATTTCTATACTTCTAAAGGGATCTCTCTCAGCAAAGCATACAAGTGTATTATAGCCCTTTGCAGAATGGAGTCACGTAGAAAAAGAAAGAACCGTACTTTGAAGGAGATGGCCACTTGTATGATTCACTTGAAGTCTCTTCCTCCACAGTATTGGGCAAGTAGTGAATTGTGCAAATTACATTCAGAACCATGTTCCACACAAGGTAGTAAGAGGGATGACACCCTTTGAATCTTGGTTTGGATGCAAGCCTGATGTTGAGCACTTTCGAGTCTTCGGATCCAAGGCTATGACTCAGATTCCCAAAAATAAACGCAAGGCCTTGGAACCAAAATCCAAACCTTGTATCTTTGTAGGGTATCCTGATGGCGTGAAAGGATATCGATTGATGAATTCTACTTCTCATGAGCTATATATTGAGAGAAGTGTTAAGTTTGATGAGTCTTCTTCGACTTCTACTTCTCCACCTATTGAGGTTCTTCAGCTTGCTGATTCAGATTCTGACTCATCAGATGATGATACTATTGAGTGTGCTCCTCTTCTGGATCCTCTCGACCATCAGATCCTTGGGTCTTCTGATTCTGACAATAGTGATGATGAGGACTATGTCCCTTCTCACTCAAGTGAAGAATCTTCCAACTCTGAGCCTGATCCTCCTGGTCCCCTTTGGGCCAAGAAAACTTTGCAAAGTGCTGGAGATTTAGTTAGAGATACTTCATATATGAGACGTACTCACTCATATTTCATTAGACCCCACTCTTTCTTACCTTTGCTTCTGATCCACAGTCTTTCCGGGAGGCTTCTGGTATTCCTGAGTGGGATTCTGCCATGGATGAGGAGTATTCCTCTCTCATGAAGAACGATACTTGGGATCTCACCACTCTTCCGAAAGGAAGAAAAATCGTTCGGTGTAAGTGGGTTTTCCAAACAAAGTATGGAGTAGATGGAGACGTCAAAAAGTTTAAATCATGATTAGTAGCTAAGGGTTTCCCCCAGATAGCTGGGGTTGATTATACAGAAACCTTTTCTCCAGTTGTGAAGATGACTTCTATTCAACTGACCCTAGCCATTCTTTGCAACGAATAGATGGAAAGTCCATCAAATGGACATTAAGAGTGCCTTCCTTCATGGTGACCTAGAGGAAGAGATCTATATGGAACAACCTCTGGGTTATGTCTAAGATTCCTCCCACGTTTGTAAGTTAAAGAAGTCTCTTTATGGCCTTAAACAAGCCCCTCGGGCTTGGTATGCCAAGATGGACTCCTTCTTACTTACATCAGGGTTTACTAGGTGTCACTCTGATCCAAATGTTTATATTCTATGGCAAGATAACTCCATACTCATTCTTGTTCTATATGTTGATGACTTGTTGATCATAGGAAGCTCTTCCTCTATTATTGATTCTGTGAAGATCACCTTAGCCAACAAGTTTTCCATGACTAACTTAGGTCTGCTTCATTACTTTCTTGGGATCTAGATTTAACAATCTGACTCAGGAATCTTGATTTCACAACCTAAGTATGCTCTTGATTTGCTAGCTTGGTTTCAAATGTCCGATTGCAAGTCTTCTCCTACTCCTTTTCTTTCCGGGTTAAGTTGGTTTCAGATTGCTCTACTCCCTTGGTTGATGGTACTCTTTACCGACAGTTAGTTGGGAGCTTGATCTACTTGACTCACACTCGACCGGATTTATCATATGCTTTGTTGGGATCGTGTCTAGATTCATGCAGGAGCCACATGAGCTGCATTAGAAAGTAGCTAAACGGATCCTTCATTATGTTTGTGGCACTTATGCTGATGGCATACACTATCATGGAGGGGTTGATATTGACTTGATTGGGTTCACAGATTCTGATTGGGCCGGTGACTTAGATCATCGAAATCTACTTTTGGCTATAGTTTCTCTCTTGGTTCAGGTCCTATTAGTTGGTCTAGCAAGAAGCATAATGTAATTGCGATATCATCTATAGAGGCAGAATATAGAGGAGCAGTTAACGCTGCCACAGAAGCTATTTGGCTACAGGGTATTCTGACAAAGTTTGGCATCCACTTTTGGCAGCCTACCATTATCTACTATGATAACACGAGCACAATCTCTATTTGTATAAATCTAGTTCAACATCAGTGGATGAAGCACATTGAGATCCATATGCACTTCATACGGGAGCTTATTCATGATGGTATCATCGACATTCAGTACATTTAGATAGCTAATCAGATTATAGATTTATTCACCAAGCCCTTCACTGAGATGAAGTTTCTTTACTTACGGTCTCTTCTTGGGGTGAGGTCTTCTGCAAATGCCCATCTTCTTAGGGCTATGTAGTCCTTCTTTTCTTCTTCTTCTTCTAGGAATATTGTGTTTATATATGGACACCTTATCAGGCCTTTAGTTGTCGAGCCCCATTGACACATCTTTCTTAGTTGTTTAGGAGTGTCTTCCTCTTTCGTCTAACTCATCATAGCTGTTGACGTTACCCCCTTCTTCATGAAGGGGGTGTTAGTGTGAGTTATCCTATGTGTCCTCCTCTCATGTTGGGGGTCATCTCACATGGGTTAGGTTTAGGGTTTCATATGTGTCATGCACTAGGGTTACTCAAAGACTCTATATGTACCCCTTTTCTATTCATTTATGAGCATGCCAAGACACTCCATTGTCTTTCCTCTATGCAAGCTTTGTTTCGAGAAAGTTCTTCCATTACCGATAATTTTTTTCCTTGTTATCACCGGAGCTATCACGATTCCGTTGGAGTGTAACTACTTCGTGGTACCTCGCTTCCGATTCAATTCTCGTAAAATCTTTTTAGATTTGTTATTGAATCGATATAAACCGAGTTACGATGTTAATTATATGTGCAAATGTATGATTTGGTAATATTTCTTGGATGCATTTGATGTGTGTGTGAAGTGTACCATGATGAATAAGTTCAATTAAATTAATGCACATGGGGACCAAAGTACCAATAAACGAAGGATGCATGGGCCAAAACCCCATGGTCACCTTGAGAAACATTGGTTGTGGGTTAGGAAAAGTGGCTAAGCCCTTTTGTGTTTATGTCGTTGTTTGGAATAACTTACCTATCCTATGTTGTTCTCCCCATTTGAAATTTACCCTTGAATTTTGTAATTTGAAATATATTTAATTCTCCCATTTCTTATGTTTTGATGTGACATTTGTTATGACACTTTTGGTAGGTGGATATCATATTTATGGGTCCCAAAATTCAAAGAAATTATGAGGGGTCGGATTTTGGCTTTGGGAAAGTTTTTGGACAACCTAAAGACCACCTAACCTTGTCCTTACCACTTTAATTAAGCCCATACCCCAAACCCATCAAGGGTAGAGTATTTTGAAGCTTCATTTATGATTTTGACCCTTTTATGGCTCATTTTTCCTTGATATTCATTGCACTTGATTTTCCTTGTTTGAATTAAATTGTTGAAAGATTTATTGCTTTTATTATTGATGTGAAATTTTGAGTGATGGATGTAAATTAAGCTTTCTTTCTTGACTTATCATTTTTGGTCATTTATTTTTATTGGATTTTGTTTTGTACTCTTGATTTGGGGAGTAATTGTTGTTTGACTCAAATTTTGGAGGAAATCAATTTCCTTGGAGAATGGTGTGTACCCTTGGGTGAGATAGAGTGAATACACCTAGTTAGCATCTATTTAGAGCCAACTCACCATCTCCCCTTGCAAATTCTATAAATAAGTTGTATGTTTTGAAAATGGGGTTGGCTACACACACTATCCTTCTTTTGGGGAGTTCTTGGTGCTTAAAGTAGCACTTGGAGAAGATTGGAATTCGGGGTAAGTGAAGAATTTTTCTTTGGATCTAAAATAGGGTCTTGATCCCTCTTGTTGGTGCATTATTGTTGTGTTGTTTAAATCTTGAAATGTTTTATTTCTTAATATATATGGTGTTATTTGGTTTATATGCTTTCTTTGGTTCATTTTATTGTTTATCCATCACATGGATTCTCTTTTATTGTTGAAACAAGTTATGCTTGGGAAGGGTAATAAATCATAGGTTGGGTGTTGAAGGGGAGTTGTGAATGGTTGGTTTGGTGGAGGGAAAATGATATTGTTATCACAAAAACCTATCACCCCGACATTTGGAAATTCAAATCTCTAATTTTTACTAACATTGGACCATCTCTCAAGTTGTGGGACTTGCATACTTGAGATGGCCCTCTAGATAAGGTTGGTTCCTCTTCCTAAACTAGTGCAATAGCTAACTCTAATGGAAGGAAAACTAATAAATACTCCTAATCTATGACTTCCAAGGAGACATGGAGAAGGATAAAGGGTGAAAAGAAGAAAACCTACACACTACAGAGGTGATAAAGACCAGAAAAGGGGAATGTTAGACAAGATTGATGCCTGAAAACAGAGAGAGGTGAGCATGGAGAGGATGGACATGCATCACAGACCAAGATAATACACACAAAACACCATTTTCAAGTAAGCACAACCAGATTTAAACATGCAATGAGAAAAAAATATGCACAATCACCTACAAGCATGAAGAAAGGTAAAAAGAGACAAAAAAACATTTCAAGGGACGAGAAGTAGTCATAAACACCAATTTTTATTGCTCCAAGATTATGCACAATACATCATGTTAGAATAGAGACGTAAAATTCATCACTAAATAGTTTTAAAATGTGAGGCTTAAGATCCACAACATTCTTACTGAAAATAAAAGGGAGGGTAACACCAAAAATGTCCAACATATTTTCAATTGTGCCCTCCTTTACAATTTATAGAGAATGGTCTTGACTTCAACCACCAACAAATGTCATTAATATACCTAAAAATTCATGGAGTCTCCTAAAAATCCCCATCCCTCATTTTCCATTGGCCTCTAGAAGAAGAAAGTTGCACTCATGTTGTCATTTAATGCTATTTCATCTACCAAGAAGTGTTTTTTTACAATCGGGTTCATTTTATGAGATTTTTCACCATCAACACTCCATCAATAACTCAATTTATTTATTTTTTATCCATAGACCATGAAGCTATGATTCCAACAAGTATAATATTTCTCAATTTTATCGAGAAACTTGAAAGTTATGAGCCTCTGAGTGTGATAAGCTATTTATCATTTTCCAGGCTTACCTTAACTTTCATAGGATTGTGTAATAAAATGAGCAGATGGAAACAATAATTTTAATTTTTCCCTTCTCTAATGTTTTTTGTATCATCTTAATGTCCTAGGGATTTAAATATTTTCATGGGACCCATGATTTCCATCAATTTGTATTAGGGGGTTGAGTGTTTAAAATGTTCAAATTTTGGCCATCTCACCAGCTGGCTCACCGAACTGGTCCATTTTATCCACCACCGAGCCTCTTTACCCTATATATTGGGCCACTTCAACACCCATCAAGATCCATGTTGCACTACCCTGTGATCCATGCCAACTCAGTATTGATGTCAACTCATCGATCGTAATGATTCTACCCAATGTATCGATGGGTTCACCTACTCTCCATCCATGTCAACATCCCCATTTTACAACAAATTACGCGCCAATACATTATGTGGGGAACTCATTTGCTCCATGATCATGTGCCACTTATTCCCTTTATATCCGAATCACATGTATCATGCATGAATCACCAACATCACCCACACCATGCCCCAATCTCCTCGTTAGATCCGTAGAGTTCCCCAATCACACATTAAACCCGTGACCATTACCGAGCATGTTTGACCGACCGCACCGGTTGCACCGACCACCCCGTCGGCCAAATCCCATTCATCACATCCATTTTAGGCCCAAACCTATTCCCATGAACCCACCAACCTCCACAGTTCTTACATCATGGTTTTTCAGGCTCTTGGAGCACATAAGGCTCAGGTTCATTTGGGACATGCAGCACCACATCTCTCGCATAGGCTGAAATGGCCTTGCCAAGAACCTATCCTAGTTCACCAAGTTGGCTTAGTGAGCCAACCCAAATATCTTTCCCTAATTTTTAGTTAAGTCCCACATGACTTGGATTTCATTGTAGGGCTCTCCATTTACAAAAATCACCATTCGTTCATGCTTCACATTGCATGAGCTCACTTTGAGATCACCCCCCGACCTCCCATTGCAACATCCAACACAGATACATGGTTCAGGTTGGCTTCAACCTTTGCAATGCAACCCACCATACTTCAACAACTTGATGTAGATACACGGGCTTAACCCTTCTATGTCAACTCACCCCATGCAATATATAGTCGGATCTCGCGATGTATAGCTTAGTTATCTAGAGCTCGTAACTCAAGATCTCTACAATATAGAGCTCGGCTTATCCTTTTGATCAATGCAATGCGTTGTCATTGACAACTCAATAGATCTCAATGTGACCATTAAAACTAGCTCAGTCATAGACAAAAATAGCTTGGGGGTCTTTAATAATCTCGATCTTCTATGTATGAGCTCACTCCAATAGCTTGACTCACCGAGATGAGAGCCAAAGGATTTTTTTGCAAAATAGTAACTCCCTTCAAAAATTTTGACAATTTTTGGATTTCTTTAGGTGTATCATGGATGTATGAAGGTGTTGATGGTGTCCTACATAAAATGCCAATTTTTTTCATTTTTTTTCTAGAAGTGGGCCCCACAGCTCATTTCTCCAACTTGAATAAAAACTTTGAACTTCATGAAAATCTAGAAGAGGAAAAAATCCTCTAATGGCTTCCATCCTTCTTGGAGACTTTGATGATTCCTCAAACACTAAAACCTACTTGTTTTCTTTGGATTGACCTATGGAATCATTAATAATTGCTTTGATTAAAGCTATCCCAATTGTCTATTTTCACCCAAGAGGTGAAAATAGATAACAAATTTGGCGACTCACAGGGCCATCTACCTACTAGATGGGCTGACCAATGACTTGCATACTTATCCATTGGGTATAGAGTCCTTCTTGATTGCCCGTAAATGATTTAAATTAAGAACTTGTACCCCAAGTCACTAAAACACTATTGTTTAAAACTAAAGTTTACTTTTATTGCTTACATTTCCCAATTGAAGTTTGTTTTTTGAGAGTGGAAAATTACTTTAATCTTGAATTAATTTTCCCCATTTCATTCCTATACAAATATGATCTCGTGGGACTACATGGTAGAAACCTAGAGCTGCCCCCAAAGATCTAATTCCTGTCACAACATGGAACACAAACAAATTGATTTCTTGATAAGATGGAGCATTACGTAACTTTTGGAGACAGGATAATTTTGGACATCATGGAACTCTATTAAAATATGATTTTTTTGTTCTAAATAGGCTTCTCGAACATTTTTATTAGGTTTGGAACCATTGGGGACATACAAAACACTATGACCTTTCATCTGTCACCACAAAATGTCCCAAGATCGACTCTCTAATTTTCACAAAGGTGCTAGAAGCTTAGCTACAACTGATCTTGAAGGAATATGTGCATGATGATCATTAAAATATGTCCCATAACTGATTTTAGTTGCTCTGCATTTGAAATGGCTTGAATATTGAAAATTTTTCACGCAATATGAGCCATTTTGTGTAACTACTTATGGGGAAATGATGCATTGCAATTAGATTTGGAGAAACAACGAATAAAATCTATAAACAACAAAACAAAGATCATACATGATGAAAATAAGTCATTTAGAGTGTGCACAAGAACTTATTTTGCTGAAAGAAAACCTACTCCTACCCTACACTAACTAGAGAAATGAGCAACTCAAAACAACCCCGACAATAAAAAGCAAAAAAATAGTTGCCCTTTCTCATAATTTACAGCCATGTAGATGATTTGGCACTAAACACAATTGTAGTTAAGAGTGAAAAATTGACTACAAGATGATTTCCCACTTCACTCATCAAGGTATCAACTAAAACAATACAAACACCTCTTCTATCTTCTCTTCATTGGTTCCAAGAGGAATTATAGCTGATCCTTGGCACTCTAAAACTCACCCTCATGCCCAGGAGTAAGCATGGCTGGTTGTTTCTCCTCCTCTAAGTACCTGATTGGGAAAGGTATGACCTGCTAGATTTAGCCACTACTCTGAATTATAACTTTAATAAGGAAGTCTTCTTATAAGCCTTCTTGGAAAAGGTGATTGTCTATGGGTTGTTCTTCTCTTTGTTGTTAATCTACGTAAAAAATGAAGTTTTTCCTTGATGATTGTTATGAAATTGATGTCATCCTTGATTTTATCTTCCTCCTTGATAACCTCAAACTCCTCCTCAACATGCAACTCAATGTGATTTCTTGCAACATCTAATGGGATCATTTGTGGACCACTACAATCTGCTGAAATTTTTTTCTCACTTAGGAGTTCCTCCTCCTCCACTTGAAGACAAAATTGCTCTTGAATGACTTCCTCTTCTAACATGAATTTTGATAAATCAAACTCTTCAACTTGTTGCTCTTGAGGGCTGTTATGGGCAGCGAGGTCTTCCTGGATGTTCTCCTCCACTATGGACTCATCAACCAAATTAGATTCTCCAAATGAGAGAAAAATATCTCAATGATGTCATCCTCATTTAATGTCTCTAAATCTGATTTCCTTGTTCTCCTCTTCAACCAGGATTGGAGCTTATTCTTTCTATTCCTTTCTCGACTAATTCTAAAACTGATAGATGATCAATAACTTCCATAAATCATGTGCCACTATAGGCATTGCATTCGAGTAAGTAGTTTGTTGATCATCACTTTCTTCTTCTTATTCTACTGCTGCTACAAAATTAGCCTTCACCTCTTGTTCTTGGATCTCAACCTTCATTGGAGGCTTAACCATCAAGGGAATTTTCTTGATATCAAACTTGGCAGCCCACTCTTTCAAGTTTCTTGCCAATTCTTCCTTGCTAAGCTCTTCAATATTCTCCTCTCCTCTGCTGATTTTCTGATTTTTTTCTTCCCAAAATGGATTTGGGACTATAAGAGGAGGGGTGGGTTGGGTTTTAACCTATTTTTATGATGTTTGAAGTGGTGGGGAAGATAACTTCTTTCTTCTTCGAGAGAGGATGCTTTCTTTGAAGGGAGGTGGCATAAGAATTGAGATGGGATGGGAGACTAGAAGATGGAGAAGGGGGTTCCACACTAGGGGAAACATTCAAGAAACTAGACTCATGACATTGTTGTAATGATATAGAATGAGGAAGGGAAAAGAAGAGCTAGGAGCTGGTGGTGGACTTACACATTGACAAGGTTTTCTTGCATCAAGCTTATAAGCCTCTACTTCTCCTATCAACTTTACAAGTTGAGGTAGTAGTTCAACCATGAAATCAAGATTTTTTTAGGGTGTAATGTCTTGGAAAAGGGCCCACCCATGGAAAATGTTCCCTGAAGCCAATCCTAAATGATTTCATCTGAGATGTATCCTAAGATTACACCATATTAGCCTCCATATTTTGTATTTTCTCCTACAAATCATTATTTTCCATATAAATATTATCACCATACGCATATTGTTTCTCTAAAATAACTCCATAGCCAAAATTATTTTGATATTTATCATATGAGTAGGCATACTGTTCTCAATTTTCTCATAACACCGATTTGGAGGAGTTAAGAAATGTGTTAGAAGTGGATTGCACCTTTGCTGATGTAGATGTGAATTCCATGATGGTAACAAAGTATTGATTGCACAACTTCATGAATGGAAGAAGAATGAAATATATGGAAAGAAAATGGATGGAAATGAATGGAAGAAAAATTTACAACTCGTAGATGAGTTATATGGATAAGTGGAGTCGCTAATTATGCCTAAAGGTGCTTCCAAAGTTTAGATTCCACCAAGAGCACAAAAAACTTGATGAAATGAAGATGTAAAGCTCCTCAATCTTGTCCCATTGGGCATGCCATAACTATTTTCATGAAAAATTAGCACCCCGATATTTGGAAATTCAAATCTCTACTTTTTGCTAACATTGGGTCATCTCTCAAGTTGTGGGACTTGAATACTTGAGATGGCCCTCTAGAGAAGGTTGGTTCCTCTTCCTAAACTAGTGTAATAGATAACTCTAATGGAAGAAAAATACTAACTACTCCAAATCTATGACTTCCAAGTAGACAGGAGAAGGAGAAAGGGTGAAAAGGAGAAAACCTACACTACAGAGGTGATAACACCGAAAAAAGGAATACTGGACAACTTGATGCCTGAAAATAGAGAGAGGTGAGCATGGAGAGGATGAACATGCATCACAAACCAAGATAATACACATAGAAAACCATTTTCAAGTAAGCACAACAAGATTTAAACATGCATTGAGAACCAATTATGCACAAATACCTGCAAACATGAAGAAGGGCAAGAAGAGACAACAAAAAAGTTCTAGGGCAGATAAGTAGTCACAAACACCAATTTTTATTGCTCCAAGAGTATGCACAATACATAATTTTAGCAGAGAGAGGAAAGATTCATTACTGCATAGCTTTAAAATGGGAGGCTTAAGCTCCACAACATTCTTACAAAAAATAAGAAGGGAGGGCAACACCAAAAATGTCCAACTTTTCAATTATGCCCTCCTTTATAATTTATAGAGAATGATCCGTGAGAGAGAGAGGGGTGGATCCTAAATTTAACCATCAACAAATGTCATCAATACACCTACAAAATTCATGGAGTATCCTAAAAACCCATCCCTCATTGTCCTTTGGCCTCTCGAAAGAAGAAAATTACACCCATGTTGTCATTTAATGATATTTCATCTACCTGAAAGTGTTGTTTTAGAAGTAGGTTTGTTTTCTGATATTTTCACTATAAAAATACATCAATCCCTCAATTTATTAATTTTTACGCTTACATCACGAATCTATGATTCCATCTAGTATAAGATTGCTCAATTTGGTTGAGAAATGTGAAAGTTGTGAGCCTCTTAGTGTGATTAGTTATTTATCATTTCCTGTGCTTGCCTTCACTTTCATGAGATTGTGCAATAAAACGGGAAGCTAGGGTGAGTGCACCAAGTCAGGGGGCCAAAAGGGGTCTTAAGTGGACGTATTTTTCTAAAAAAAAAAACTTCAACTTGTATGAGTTTTTCAAATAGTTACACTCAAAATTAGAAGATGTTGTAGAAATATGAATCATAAAGATTATGAGTCTAGTTTCTAAGATACTAAATTTTATTGAAAATGGATAATTTTAAGAGGTTCAAACAACTAAAATACCAACAAATGCTCATGTTTTTGTTAAAAACATAATAGAGTGAATTTCGTACTTCCCCACCATTTTTTGAGCACCATTTAGTATTTTTGAAAACCCTCTCGGTAGAAAGATAGCTAGAGCATCTAGTTTGGGCTCCATTTTTTTAGATTTGTTTAGCAAATATTTTTTTATTTATGATTTTTCTAGTACAAAAATTTTATGTTTTGAAAAATAACGGAGCTCCGACCATGCCCCCTTAACTACCTCAAAAATATCGAAAATTAGAATTTTTTTGAATATGTATAGAATTATGCCTAGTTTGGGCTAGTATAATTTTTTTAATTTCGATCACCCAAAAAAAAGATACACCATGAAAGATAGACATATTTACACTTCAAAAAATAGCTATAAAAAGACATAGTTAAAAATAAATAATACAGTAAACATTATATTAGTCGAAAATTTGGAAAATTATATTCTTAGAAAGAAGAGACTCTACTCTACGTAGTGGTATAATTTTATTAAAATGGATCAATTGTTTTATTTTGATTTATCATAGAGGAAGTGTCATTTTTACATTTTCTTGTAAAAACTCACTATTTGTTGTGTTTGTGCAGGTCCATGCCTCAGGCTTGGGGATCCAAACCAGATCCCAAGCCTTGAGCCATGGCTTGGGAAAAGAGAAAATGCAAAACACGTACGCATTATGTAATGCGTACGAGTTACATAACGCGTATGCATTTTTCTTTGTTTTATATATTTTGGCCCCCCAATGTCTCTTGCATCTCTTTCACAGGAATTCTGCAAACATTCTGTTTTTTTCGCAATATTCTCTATATTCTTGCACGATTTTTTAGTATTTCATTTTGTTCCCTACCCCACTAGTTGATTTTTTCTAATCATGGGAGATAAACGCTTCGAGATAAGGACAAGAGGAAAGTAAAGAATAATACACAGGAGCAATTGGAAGAGAAGAGAATAAAGAAATTGAAGAGAATGCAAAAACTTCGAAAGGTGGCAAGGTACATCTGCTATATCAAATGTAGCTAATGTATTAGTAAATTGGGATGAAATACATAATGAAAATGTAGATAATAATGATTTTGAAATGAATAATGATATTGAATTGAATGATAATGTTGGTATGGATGAAGAAATTGATATGAATCCAATTTTTGAACCCTTACTTGAGAATCTAAATGTTAACCCCAAAATTTGTATGAAAACGCTGAATGAAGAAAGTAACCTTGTAAGAGAATCTTCACCTCTAAGAAAACCTCCTTCCATTTCACAAATAAAACCAATTCACTTAATTGAAATTGATGAAAACATTATAAAACCAATTCCTAACAAAATGTCCGAAAAGAAAAGTGACAAGAAAAGCTAGTGGAATTTGGGATAATTACTTTGAGAATTTAAATGACACACAAATATGTCAATTATTTGTTTCATTGATGAAATTAATGAAGATGAGACCTATAATGAATACCACAAGTTAAGAACATCCAATGTTGTTGATCAAAATGCGTCAATTGTTGAAAACATACATAAAGAATACCAAACCGTAAGTGGAAAAAGACACACCAAAGATAGTAATGCTACATGACGTGCACTAACTAATTGTATAGTAAGTGATAAAACAATTAATAAATGCTTGATTAGAAAAATAATTAATGAAAGCAATAGAGAGATGTAAACGCTTGAGTTGGTCAATAACACTAATTATTGGGCTTTTTCTAGCAAACTTCCATGAAAATACAAGAATACATCCGATATTCTAAAATAATTAATTGTAAAATTTTGGAATGAGAACACAAGGGTGTCACCAATAGAAGAGATACAGAAAAAAAAGAATAGGTTCTTGTAATCGTGAATTAGGTGCAAAACATTTCTTAGATATGACTCAAACAGAATTTTTCTCTAAGTTTAAAAATGAAAATACACAAATTAACATTAACCAAAGATTCTTTGAAATGAGCAAACCCTTTTATGTGAAAATTAATCACTCACGTACCACTTGTTGTTGCAGCCATCATGTTGAATTTTCAATGCATTATGATGTTTTTTTTCAAATACGTAGTATTTTGCATACTGAAATCATGTTACAGGAGTGTGGAATAAATGTCCCACAAAAATCTTTAAGGGAATTTATTCCGACAATATTTTGTGAAAAATCAACAAGACAATTTTTTTATAATAAAGCATGTTTGGATGGAACGTGCAATGTATGTGGTGGCTTGCCAAATCTGAAAAGTTGTATCCATGAGGAGAGTACATATTCAATAGGAAAAGAATTGGTTGATTTCACCAAATATAAATCAGTGGCATATCAATTAAAATATGGAAAAGAATCTAAGAGGTGTGAGCTCATTACAAAATAATTACTCAGTATCGTAATATATGGTCAAATTCGAGAGGAATTTTTTTATGAATATGCAAGGCACACACATAGAGCTCGATGGTTGGATGAACAATTCAAGTTAAGCAAGGACACATTCCCACTTGGTACTTTTGTTTCAAAGAGTTGACTTCGTAGAGAATTACACATTGCAGCCACAAATGGAGGTTCAATATCAATATTATAACTCAGTGCAAGTTTCTATTTTCGTGCATATAACATTCATGCACTCTCCTAAAAGCACTGAGAAAGATCGAAAAATATTAAGAGAGTATCATTTCTACATTAATGATGATTGGACACATTCTACAGAATATGTACAAGGGTGTTTCCAGGTGTTTTATGTGAACTTAAATGAGAGGAACATTAGTTTCGATCAACATTACATTTGGTCAGACAACTACACATCACAATTCAAGAATGCATGGATGTTTTATTGGCTAAGAAGGATGCACAAAGAAAAAATGTATAATATATCATGAGTTTTACTGAGGTAGGGCATGGAAAAGGAGAGCATGATGGTGCAGGAGTATGTGTGAAAAGAGCACTTGCAAGAGAAGAGTTAAAGTTCAAGGATGGTGCTAAATTTACAGATGCAAAAATCATTATTGATTGGTGTGTCAAGAATATGGGCCATGAATCTCAAGAGAGATCAATGGTTCGTAGATATTTTTGGTTGATATAGCAACAACATCTGAAAAACTTTGAAGATTGTATGACAGTTGCAGAGATCAAGTGATATGCATTTATTCCGTAGTTCGATGAAAATGCTTGGACTATTTATACTAGGTGCATGACATGTTTTTGTATATCATGCATTGATTTTACATCAAATGAATGTGAGTCACAACAAAGGTGGATGAATGGACTTGTAAACCTCTAATTCCACTCAACACACATCAAGTTCCATGAGCATTACAACTTGCAAGGTCTTCAAATCAAATGACAACATCACCTGACTTTGACCAAGTCTCTGATTTAGTGCAACAAGGTACATACATATATGTACATGCCATGTTTTAGATTTATAAATTATTAAATAGTCAACTCTTAATGTGTTTATAAATTGATTGAATAGTTTTACTTTGTGATACATAGGGCACGTTTTTGCAGTTATTGCGATAGAATTTAACGAAGAGGGAACATACTACTTCTTATCTCATTGTGTAGAGGGGAAAAAAATTGACTTCCACAGTCATTGATGGTGAAGACCTTGAGTATCCCACTAGATTAGTGGTAGTCACTGGAACTTGGCTTCGATGATGTCCTATCAAAAAATCAAACTTTTGGTTGTTTGAAGACTATGGAGTACATCAAGATACTTCACTATTCACATTTGGTCCTCGCAACAAATATTAAATTGATTAAATATCGAGGTCAGCCATCAAACACAAATCATGGGAAGGTTCATGACTCGATCATGAAGCAATTCTTGTTACTATCAAGAATAGAGTTGATCCTCGCAGCTTCATTGGATTAAATTTGTAAAGTTATGTTCTTCATGAATTTAATTTGAATATTTACTTAAATGATTTTGTTTAAATTTTGTATGATTTAAAATTCTATTTAATTACTTACTAACATGTTTATGTAAGTTATTGTGCCAAAAAAGCTTCCACCTTCATATGGTTGGCACATGTTTATTATTCTCAAAGCCAAGTAAAGCTAAGAAAAATTAAATATTAGAAAGTAACAACAAACATAAATTCTCATTTCACCACCTATATTGTAAAAATATCTTATTAAAATTCTCATTTCACCACCTATATTATTCAGTGATTAGCAATAGACAACCTTAGACCGAATCACCTGAATAGAGACGGAGAAAACAATGAGAGGCTTTCATATAGGGCTTCAACATGGAGGTTTCAAATCTGACGAGACATCTCTAGGTGCTACAGAGTCTGATAAATCACCCATCGAAGATATGGCATGTTTCGGCCTCAAGGCTCTTAAGTGACTATGCCCGAACGGGGTAGCCTGAAAGCACGAGAGCATAGGGAACCCAAAAAAATCCTCCACTATCGTTAACCCAGCCACCTCGATGTGTTGGCATAATTGGTTTGGTCCCACGAGCTTCCGTTTGCAAACTACAGTGTCTGGCAGCCCTACACTGACTCAGACTGCACTATTTCGTGCGTTTGCAAACAATAGCACAACAAAAGAACCAGATGGAGATGGTAAAAAATCTGAGAGGATTTTGTAGAGGGCCCCAATGTGGAGGTATCGGATCTAATGAGACATCTTTAGGTGCAACGGATTCCGAGAAATAACCCACAAAGATATGGCATGTTTAGGCCTCACGGATCTTAAGGGACTATGCCCAGATGAGGTAGCCTCGAAAGCACGGGAGTGTAGGAAAAAAAAAAAGCCTCCACTATTGTTCACCAGGCCACCCCGACATGTTAGCGTAGTCAGTTCGGTCCCATGAGCTTCCATTTACAAACTACACCTCTTGCAGCCCTCTACACCGACTCAGATCAGATTACTATTTCTCATGTTTAGAAACAATATAACAACGAGAGAACCGGATGGAGATGGAGAAAACCATGAATTTATTTCATAGAGGGCTTCAATATAGAGCTCTAGGATCTGATGAGACATCTCTAGGTGCCACGGAGTCTAAGAAATCACCCATCGAAGATATGGCGTGTTTGGGCCTCAAGGCTCTTAAGGGACTACACTGGATGAGGTATCCCGAAAGCATGGGCAGCGTAGGGATTAAAAAAAAATCCTCCAATATTTTTCACCAAGCCATACGGATGTGTTGGCCTGCACTTTGGTCCCACAAGCTACATCACACAAAATACAACATTTAGCAAATTTACACTGACTTAGACTACATTGTTTCATGCATTTACAAATAATAGGACAACGAGAGAACTAGATGGATACAGAAAAAACCATGAGATTATTTCTTAGAGGGATTCAACAGAGTTTTGGATCCAACGAGACATCTCTAGGTGCCACGGAGTCCGAGAAATCACATGTCGAAGATATAAGGTGTTTTGGTCTCAGGGCTCTTAAGAGACTACGCCCGAACGAGGTAGCCCGAAAGCACGGGGAGCATAAGGAACCAAAAAAAAACCTCCAGTAGTGTTCACCAGGCCATTTAGATGTGTTTGCGTAGTTGGTTTGGTCCCACATGCTACCATTTGTAAAATAAAGCATCTAATGTACCTTTTTACACTGACTTAGACTACACTATTTCAAATGTTTGCAAACAATAGGACAATGAGAGAACCGAATGGAGATGGAAAAAATTATGAGAGAATTTTGTAGAGTGCCCCAACATGGAGCTCTCGGATCTAACGATATGTCTCTAGGTGCCATGGAGTCTGAGAAACCACCCGTCGAAGATATGGCATGTTTGGGTCTCGTGTCTCTTAAGAGACTATGCTTGAATGAGGTAGCTCAAAGCATGGGGAGCATAGGGAACCAAAGAAAAACCTCCAAGAATATTCACTAGGACATTTAAATGTGTTGGCATAGTTGAATCACTCCCACACGCTACCATTTTCAAAATACAACATCTAAGACATTTTTACATTGACTTAGACTACACTATTTCATGTGTTTGTAAACAATAGGACATCGAGATAACCAAATGGAGATGGAAAACCATGAGAGTCTTTCGTAGAGTGCCTTGACATGGAAATATTGATCCGAAGAGATGTCTCTAGGTGCCACGAGTCTAAGAACTCACTCACAAAGATATGGCGTGATTGGGTCTCGTGGCTCTTAAGTGACTACGCCCGAATGAGGTAGCCCGAAAGCATGGGGAGTGCAGGGAACAAAAAACAATGCTCCACTAGTGTTCACCTGGACACTCCAATGTGTTAGGTGTAGTTGGTTTGGTCCCACAAGCTTCGTTTGCAAACTACAGCCTATGGCAACCCTACAAAGAACTCAAACCGACTATTTCACGCGTTTGTAAAAAATAGCACAAATGAGAGAACCAGATGAAGACAAAGAAAACCGTGAGAGGATTTCATGAGAGGATTCAATTTGGAGCTCTCAGATTTTATGAGACGTCTCTAGTGCCATGAATTCTCGAGAAATCACCCATCGAAGAGATGGCGTGTTTGGCCTAAGAGCTCTTAAGCGACTACGCCTGATGGGGTAGCCTGAAAGCACGGGGAGCATAGGGAACCAAAAAAATCCTCCACTAGCATTCACCAAGCCATACAAATGTGTTGGCCTAGATGGTATGGTCCCACAAGCTACCGTTTGCAAAATATAGCATCTAGTAGCCTTACACTGACTTAGCCTACACTATTTCACACGTTTGTAAATAATAGGACATTGAGAAAACCAAATGGAGATGAAAAAAACCACAAGAGGCTTTCATAGAGTGCCCCGATGTGGAGATCTCGGATCTAACGAGACATCTCTAGGTGCCACATATTCTGAGAAATCTATCATCGAAGATATGGCACGATTGGGCGTCAGGGCTCTTAAGCGACTACACCCGGATAGAGTAGCCTGAAAGCATGGGGAGCATAGGGAACCAAAATGAATGCTCCACTAGTGTTCACCTGGCCACTCCGACGTGTTGGCATAGTTGGTTTGGTCCCACGAGCTTCCGTTTTCAAACTACAGCCTCCGGCATCCTCGCACCGACTAAACCGCACTATTTCGCGTGTTTGCAAATAATAGACATCGAGAGAATCAAATGAAGAAGGAGAAAACCACAAGATGATTTTGTAGATTACCCAAAATTCTTGGATCTGATGAGATGTCTATAGGTGCCACAGAGTCTGAGAAATCACCCATCGAAGATATGGCGTGTTTGGGCCTTAGGGCTCTTAAGCGACTACGCCTGCATTTGACGAGGTAGCCTAAAAGCACGGGGAGTGTAGGGAACCAAAAATAATGCTCCACTAGTATTCACCAGGCCACCCTAATGTGTTGGTATAGTTGGTTTGGTCCCACAAGCTTTCGTTTGCAAACTACAAATTTCTCTCTCTGGCACCCTACACCGACTCAAACCGCACTATTTTACACATTTACAAACAATAGCATAGTGAGAGAACCAGATGAAGATAGATAAAACCATGGCATGCTTTCATAGAGTGCCCCGACATGGAGGTCTCGATCTCGACGAGACGCCTCTAGTGCCATGGAGTTTGATAAATCACCCATCGAAGATATGGCATGTTTGGGCCTCGTGGCTCTTAACCGACTACGCCTTGACGAGGTATCCCGAAAGCATAGGGAGCATAAGGAACCAAAAAGAAGCCACCATTAGTGTTCACCAGACACCTCAATGTGTTAGTGTAGTTGGTTTGGTCCCACAAGCTTCCATTTGCAACTACATTTCTAAGAGCCTCTACACTCGACTCAGACCGCACTATTTCTCGCATTTCCAAACAATAGGACAACAAGAGAATTGAATGGAGATGGAAAAACTGTGAGATAATTTCATAGAGTGCCCTAACATGGAGGTTTTGGATTTAACAAGATGTCTCTAGGTGCCACAGAGTCTGAGAAATCACCCGTCAAGATATGGTGTGTTTGGGCCTTAGGACTCTTGAGGGACTATGTCCGGATAGGGTAACCCAAAGCACGGGGAGCATAGGGAACCAAAAAAAATCCTTCAATAGTGTTCACCAGACCACCCCGATGTCTAGGCATAGTTGGTTCGGTCCCACGAGCTTCCGCTTGCAAACTACATCCTCCTGACAAAATTTACACTTACTCATACAACACTATTTCGCATGTTTACAAAGAATAGAGAGCAAGAGAACTAAATGGATATGGAAAAAACCATTAAAGGCTTTCATAGAGTGCCCCAATGTGTATGTTTTAGATCTAATGAGACATCTCTATGTGCCACGAGTCCGAGAAATCATGCATCAAAGATATGGTGTGATTGGGCCTCGTGGCTCTTAAGCAACTACGCCCCGATGGGGTAGCCCGAAAGCACGGGGAGCGTAGGGAACCAAAAGGAATGCTCCACTAGCATTCACCTAGCCACCCCAACATGTTGGGGTAGTTGGTTTGGTCCCACGAGCTTCCGTTTGTAAACTACAGCTCCTGGCAGCCCTATACTAACTCAAATTGTACTATTTCTTGCGTTTACAAACAATAGGACAACGAGAGAACCAAATAGATATGTAGAAAACCAAGAGATTATTTCATAGAGGGCCCTGATGTGGAGGTCTCAGATCTAACAAGACATATCTAGGTGCCACGAGTCTGAGAAATCACCCATCGAAGATATGGCATGTTTGGGCCTCAAGGCTCTTAAGTGACTACGCCGACAGGGTAGCCCGAAAGCACGGGGAGCGTAGGGAACCAAAAGGAATGCTCCACTAGCATTCACCTAGCCACCCCAACATGTTGGGATAGTTGGTTTGGTCCCACGAGCTTCCGTTTGTAAACTATAGCCTCTGGCAGCCCTACACTAACTCAGTTCATTGTACTATTTCCCGCGCTTGCAAAACAATAGGACAATGAGAGAACTGAATAGATATGTAGAAGACCAAGAGATTATTTCATAGAGGGCCATGATGTAGAGGTCTCAGATCTAACACGATGTCTCTAGGTGCCACGGAGTCTGAGAAATCACCCATCGAAGATATGGCGTGTTTGGGCCTCAAGGCTCTTAAGCGACTACGCCGGACAGGGTAGCCCGAAAGCACGGGGAGCGTAGGGAACCAAAATGAATGCTCTACTAGCATTCACCTGACCACCCTAATGTGTTTGCGTAGTTGGTTCGATCCCACGATCTTTCGTTTACAAACTATAGCCTCTGGCAGCCCTACACTGACTCAAACTGCACTATTTCGTGCGCTTGTAAACAATAGCAAAGCGAGAGAACCAGATGGAGACGGAGAAAACCGCAAAAGGATTTCATAGAGGACTTCAACATGGAGCTCTTGAATTTGATGAGATGTCTCTAGGTGTCACAGATTCTGATAAATCACTCGTCGAATATGGCATGATTGGGCCTCAGGGCTCTTAAGCGACTATGCCCGAACGAGGTAGCCCGAAAGCACGGGAGCGTAGAGAACCAAAACGAAGCCTCCACTAGTGTTCACCAAGCCACCCCAACATGTTGGCATAGTTAGTTTGGTCCCATAAACTTCCATTTGCAAACTACAGCCTCTGGCAGCCCTACACTAACTCAAATTGCACTATTTCGCGCTTTTGCAAACAATAGCACATCGAGAGAACCAGATGGAGACAGAGAAAACCGCGAGAGGATTTTGTAGTCTACAAAAATCTAACCTAAATAGTTAGAGTAATAGACTAAATCAAAATTATATTTCTCACATATGAAATGAATTTCTACCTTCAAAAAAGAAACAATGGGTGAATGCTCAATCAAAAAATAAATTACAATTCTAAACAAGTTTCAGGCTCAATTATCAATACTTCGTTGCAGTTTTTCTTGCCAGTAAGCTGCTTTTGGAATTACCTGGTTTGATTTTTGAATTTAAAGCAGGTAGGATTAATAAAAATAATCAACTTGGCATGTTGTCCTTAAGATTATCCATGATTCTATCGACAACATCACATAGATCTTCCATTCCAGTTAAGTTGTGATCCTTCCACGCTTCCCATTTTTCCTTTTCTTCCGCTCTTATCTTCTCTTTAAGTTCTTCCAAATGTTTTTGGGTAATCAAATTGAATCTTTATGACATTCAGGAGGTATTTCTTCTTGAATCATAGTGACATCTTCACCTAATTGTTTTTCTTCACAATGTTCATTTTCATCTAAAGTTGAAGACTGATATTTATATGGCCTTCACTTCTTTTTGGGCACAAACAACTTTTTGTAATGTCCAAAAAAATTCAAGCTCTTCACTCTCTATTTGATTGAAGATATTCATTCTTTCAAAATGAACAGTTGGAACATTGGTGGTCTCCCCAAAAAAACTAAGTTCATAGTCCGCATAGTTGCATATATGGAAAAATCATTGAACATTGGTGGCTTCCTCCACCCATGCTTTCGAGCTACCTCATCCAAGCGTAGTCGCTTAAGAGCCTTGAGGCCCAATCATGCCATATCTTTGACGAGTGATTTATCAGACTCTATGGCACCTAGAGATGTCTCATCAGATCCAAGAGCTCCATGTCGGAGCACTCTACGAAATCCTCTCGCTGTTTTTTCCAACTCCATTCAGTTCTATCGCTATCCTATTGTTTACAAACATGTGAAATAGTGTAGTCTAAGCCACTATAAGGCTGCTACATGTTGTATTTTGCAAATGGTAGCATGTGGGACCAAACCAACTATGCCAACACGTCCAAATGGCCTAGTGAACGCTATTGGAGTTTTTTTTGGTTCCCTACGCTCCCCGTGCTTTCAAGCTACCTCATTCGGGCGTAGTCTCTTAAGAGCCTTGAGACCAAAGCACCTTATATCTTCGACATGTGATTTCTTGGACTCCGTGGCACCTAGATATGACTCGTCAGATATGAAACCTCCATGTTGAATCCTCTACAAAATCCTCACGTGGTTTTCTCCCCGCATCCGGTTCTCTCTCGTTGTCCTATTGTTTGTAAACGTGTGAAATAGTGTAGTCTAAGTCAGCCAGTAAGGTCATAGATGTTGTATTTTACAAACGATGGCTTGTGGGACAAAATTTTCTAGGGCAACACATCTATATGGCCTCATGAACACTAGTGGAGGATTTTCTTTTGGTTCCCTATGATGCCTATGTTTTTGGGCTACCTCATCCGGGCGTAGTCCCTTAAGAGCCTTGAGGCCCAATCACACCATATCTTCGACGGTGATTTCTTAGACTTCGTGGCACCTAGAGATGTCTCGTTAGATCCAAAACCTCCATGTCAAAGCACTCAAAAAAATTCTCTCATGGTTTTTTTCATCTCCATGTGGTTCTCTCGCTATCCTATTGTTTGCAAACGCGTGAAATAGTGCATTCTAAGTCAGTGTAGGGCTGCTAGATGCTATAGTTTGCAAATAGAAGCTCATGGGACTGAACCAGCTATGTCAACATGTCCAAATGGCCTGATGAATGCTATTGGAGGCTTCATTTTGGTTCCCTATGCTCCCGTACTTTCAAAGCTACCTCGTCTGTGCGTAGTCGCTTAAAACCCCGAGGCCCAATCACGCCATATCTTCGACTGATTTCTCAAACTCCATGGAACCTTGAGAAATCTCGTAAGATCTAAGACCTCAAAATTGGTTCCCTCTATGAAATCCTCTTGTGGTTCTCCATCTCCATCTAGTTCTCTCACTGTGCTATTGTTTGTAAAAGTGAGAAAAAGTGCACCTGAGTCAAGATAGGGCTCACAGAGGCTATAGTTTGCAAACGGAAGCTCGTGGGACCAAACCAACTATGCCAACACATCCAAATGGCTTAGTGAATAATACTAGAGGCTTTGTTTTGGTTCCCTATGCTCCCTGTGCTTTCGGGCTACCTCGTCCGGTGTAGTCGCTTAAGAGCCTTTAGGCCCAATCACACCATATCTTCGACGGTTATTTCTCGGACTCCGTGGCACCTAGAGACGCTTGTCATGAATCCAAAACCTCCATGTCGGGCACTCTACAAAATCCTCTCACATTTTTTTCCATCTCCAATCGGTTCGCTCACTGTCTTATTGTTTGTAAACATGTAAAATAGTGTAGTCTAAGTCAGTGTAGGGTTGCCAGACGTTGTAGTTTGCAAACGAAAGCTCATGGGACCAAACCAACTACGCAAACATGTCCAAATGGCCTGATGGTCACTACTGGAGGATTATTTTTGGTTCCCTACACTCCTCATGCTTTCGAGCTACCTCGTGCGGGTGTAGTCACTTAAGAGTCCTGAGGCCCAAACACGCCATATCTTCGACGGTGATTTCTGACCCCGTGGCGCCTAGAAATGTTTTGTCGATCTAAGACCTCCATGTCGTGGCCCTCTACAAAATCAAATCGTGATTTTTTCTATCTCCATCTGGTTCTCTCATTGTGTTATTGTTTGCAAATGCACAAAATAGTGCGCTTTGAGTCATCAGAGGGCTACCCCGTCAGGGCGTAGTTGCTTAAGAGCCCTGAATGACTAGATTGGCTTAAGAATGAATTTGATAGGGGTATGTCTAAGAACACACACAGAGTTATCAATTTCGAGTAAATCTTTCTTGTTTAGTTATGGATGGGAGTCAGTTGGCCTACGGCTTAGTGACCTTCCATTAATTGATAATTTATGTTATGATAAACCCATGGATGCTTTCAAAAGCGCCTTAAAAAGGATAGGGGTAGTCATCAAGCCTAGTGAAGGGTGTAATGTGATTTCCAAATAACTTGAAATGTCTAGATATTTAAAGGTAGTAACATGAATTGGACAGGATTAGATAATCAAGAATCATTGATTGTCTGAATCAAAATGTCATTGCATTTGGAGACATTCTCAAGCATTGGAGTAATGTATATGGAGAGACATTCTCAAAATATCAACAGATGAAAGGCATCAAATTGTGACGACTGTCGTGTGTTTTAATAGGGGAGAATACTATGAAGCATAGAAGAATGTAGTAAGTGCATGATAAGATATGAACCAATACAAAGAGACCATGAGCAAGAAGAAGCACAAGTAAGGTAAATACACATATACACATTGATAAATTGAATGAATAATTACTCAGATTAGGTAACTCTTTATATACATACATTATATAAATATTGATTTCCAAAGTTTGATGCATATTATACATTGAAAATGCTAGTACATGTACATCACCAATAAATGAAACAATAATCCATAATGGCTTAAATATTGTCACGTGCACATCATATTAGATTCATGCGAAAATAATATCGAAATGTAAGGTCTCATACAAAATTATCAATTTCCAAATAGTATTTTAATGTGCATAATAAATACAAAAATGCCCAAATAGGTCATATACCATCAATTTCAAATGCCATATAGGATTACGTACAATTCCATGCACATAGGCATACAAAAACAATGTCATGTAAGACATATATATATATATATCCTACTCATCAAAATCTATCCCTCTCTTGGCCTTGCTCAAGAAGGCCCTCCCTTAGACTAAGATAGAGATCCATGAGATGACTTTAGATCGTCCGAGCCCATGCTTCGAGTCCTCTTTCACTAAATACTCACCTGTAGATGAGCCTGTAAATGCAAACAATGTTTTTTTGTCAAAACTTAATTTATATATGTTTTCAACATGTATTTAAGACCATGCTAGAATGAAAGTATTTACATAAATACATAAACTTACCGCAAGTTGTCGATCACACCGAATTTGCATCTCATGCTCAAATGAGTCATCGGGAGTTCCCGCAGCATTTAACGGGGGTAATGACGATGACGAGATGGATGAGTCTATGCCCTCAAAGTAAAAATGGAGGGGGTTTCCCTACATACACATAAGATCAGAAAATCTAACATCAGAATTAGTGAAAATAGAGCTAAGTACATGTATCTACATAATGACAATATTTTAACTAATTTTATCAATATAGAACTATTGTTTTTACCCCGCCACGCCTGTGAATCAAATGAACAGGGTTGTGCCCTCAGGTAACTCCTGCATACACACAATGAAGGAAATTATTAACATAATTTAATAATTCTACAATGAAAGACATTACTAACATGTAATTTAACATAATATGAATTACACGAGAAATTTAACAAAATTTACGTGTTGTTTGAATACCTTAGTGAGTTGCTGCGCAGATGAAATTGCAGTGGCAACACCTTTATCTACTTGTTGTAGAGATGGTGGGGTGTCTAGTGAAGTCAACATCTTTATCAAACATGTATATCGCATGTGAGTTAGATGGACATACAAGAACATACATATATTTGACTTCAAAACTAATATATATACATGTAAACACACACACACATGTATGCGAAAATTTTACCTAATTAACATTCTAAATTACCTCTATGAATGTATGTGTATGCATAGTGCTCACCGCCTATGGTCAAGATGAAGATGCACCTTTCGTGTGTGCTGTAATATCAATGCATGTACATGTACAAATACAATTATTTCAAAATTTAAGATATATAAGTAAATCGATACTCCAAACTTTTTGTAACACACATAACAAATTTACCTGTGAAGGTGACGCCAATGAATGTAATCCAAATGTCTCACTCAAAAGGACATCTGACATAGTGACATTATCGTGTTCACCCCTAGCACCAGTACACCAAAATCAGATGCATGAAAGTATCATCCTCCTCGGGCCACAAACATATGCTACCACATGACAAGAAAAAATGTGGCCTCATGCTAGTACTCCCTTGAGGGAATACTCAGTGTACCTCTGTGAGCATTTGGCTTAGAAATCTCTCTCCTATGTCGAATAAGGGTCACAGATAGCCCCTGAAGCGCGTGGAGTGTATCAATCTCTATTGTCTCCTTCACTACTTGAGGGACAATCTATGGGTGAGGGGGCTTCGTGTGAGGAGTCTACCTCTACTCGAATAGGTGCATGTTGTGCACCCGGTCAATCTTGTACAAATCCTTTTCCTCGGCCTTGGAAATCTCAGAAATCAAAATAATTTTGGATCTCATTGAGGATAAACTCACAATAGAGTTTCCTCAGAAAGTATAGTGGTACCTCGTTGTTATTAAAAGGTGGAAAATCAAACACCATCCACCATTGGTCCCAAAAATTATTTTTAATCAAATTATTGCAGCAATGGATGGGAAATCGCTTTACATGTCAACGGAATAGGAAAATTAGTGTGGGGGTCCATGAATAAGGTGCATATGAGTTCTTTTGAAATTTCTTTTTTTACATCCACATATGACAATTTGTTGGAATAATAAACCCTACAACCCTTCTGTAAGTTGTCCAACGATCAATTTGCTCCGTTTCCATGTAAATTTGTAACACCCTTGACAGTTGTTATTTTCCTCCTTTACATTTCAAGTGTTGACATGTGATTTTTCCTTATAAAGATATGTTCTTTTGAATTTTGGAGATCATGCTTGATATGGATAAATCATCTTCTGCTCTTAAGATCCTTTGACTAAATTGGGATGGCTTCTTTGAATCCATTTTTCATTTCTTGTAGGAGAGTTGCAATCTGGTTAAGAGTTGTAAACTTATCTATTAATCTGACTCTTCCTTGGATCAATTTCAGTGATCCAAGGAATGTTTTAAATCTGCTCTATTGAATGAATGATAAATTGACATTCCATGAATTAAGAGACATATTGGACTGAACGTTGTGGTTACAAGCTCTTTGATTTTTGTGTGAACTTGTTTCCATTCAGTTGTAAGTTATGCTTGGGTCTTTGGAGATCAACCATGGTAGGACATTGCTGAGGTGAACGGAAAATGCAGCCTGTTCATGGCATAGGAAAAGATCTAGGATCCTAAAAAGGACTATCCAATGGAATCCTGAGCTAGGTAAAAATATTTACTACCTAAACTATGTTACGTAACAGAATTCCTATTCTAACCTAAAGCTTCCTATTCTACTTTGATTGGTTGATTGGCATCCTAACCTAAGCTCGGTGCTAAGGGTTTTGGAAAGGTTTCTAGGTTACTAAAAATTTACCTAGAACCTAATACTACAAGGTTATATTATCATCTAACCTAATGCCTAAAACTATAGTGTTGTAAATTAATCTAACCTATGTGGAAACTACCTTAGTCTATGTGCTAAGACCTATTGTGGTAATTGTTGTTTGGGTTATAACCTAAGGTATATATTACAATCTACCTAAGGTCTAACCTAAACAATATGATCTATCCTAAACTAATGGGTTTGAATGGGGAATTAGGTGGCCGCATACATTGTAGGTGACGGTTCCAAGGCATTAAATTTGTTGATAAGGTTTTAATTGCTTGGAGGTACTGCTAGCTTTGGCAGGGTTAGTGAACTTGGTGGAGGCTTAGGTGGAGACTCCACTAAAATGAAATTCCTTGTTAAAATTGATTTAGCAATCGCTAAACATGAAAGGCGGTGGCAAGGGAAGATAGGCAGAAACTCGGAATTGATGGAATTAATTGTTTTTGGTTTTCATGCTCAAACTACCTTGGAAGGCATGCAAACGGGTTGGAATGTGGTTGTTTCACTTTGCATACTTCATAATTTTTGCTCTGCATGTGCTCTGGTTTTTCAAACCAGCAGATAGAACTACACTTGATGGCTATTTTTGAGGTTTTAAACCTATTTTCAGTTTGTGGAATATATAGGAGGCATTGTGGAAAAAGAACATTGTTATTTGATTTTTCGTGGAGAAGAGGAGAAGTTTTGAGCTCAGGCTAGAGGTTCTTTTCAATTTCACAGAAGCGCTATCAGGCATGATAGGCTCTAAACTTTAAGATCTTTTGCTCTCTTATAAATGTTTCATTAAAATGATTCTGCTCTTTTGAGATTCTTGGATTCTTATTTTATCTGGTTAATGGCTTGTAGGGTTTATTAAATCTTGTTATATTGGTTTCTAAATCCTTGGTAAATTATGTTCTGTTGGGAAACTTACCATATATAGTTCTTTTAAAAAATAATGCATGCAAACATTTTTTTTTCTTTCTCAACTTTTTGTTTGGAACTGGAAATGGAAGTGGTCTGTTAGGATAACCATCATTTCTATTATTATGGTTCAGTGTTTTGGGGAAACTTGAATCTTATTGGAAATTCAGATAAGCTCATTTGGCGTGGACTTGAGCCTGTATACAGGTTTGTTTTTAGCTTGTGTTGAGCTCGTGTGTTGTTGAACCTTTACTTTGAGCTCGTCCTTGATTTGGAACTTAGTTATGGATTTTTGTTTGTTGAGAACTGATTCTTTTTGTTCTGAATCATGTTGGAATCTTGTGTATCTCTGACTATTGTCAAAGCCTGTATAAAGCTCAGTGTTTATATCTTAGTTCCTTGTGATAATCCAAACAGCTACATCGAGTTTATAAAATACATGGTATTTGGATGTTATGGCTCATTTTTGGGCTTGAACTTTGGGTGAAACTTGAGTCCCATTGAGAAATAATATTGGGCTCAGTAACCATGTATAATATTCCTTTGAGAAATTTGGAACTGTTTGTAGATTAGTAACTACAAAGCACTCGTATTTTGTTACTTGTGTGGACTCTGTACTCTGTGGGAACTCCTAGTTCCACTTGAGCTAGTATCTAGGACTTTGCGTTTGATATGAATCATGTTGGAGTCACTATTGTACTGAACCAGTGTTGGTATCTTGGGTAACTAGGAACTGTTATCGAAGATGTACATGGCCCTGTACTCATGCCTTACTCTGTGGAAATTTGAGCTGTTAACTAAAGTTCATAAATTCACCACACTCTTGTCTTATTGTTTGTTCGATTCTGAACTCTCTCTCTAGAAATTCATGTTTCATTGTATAAGGGAAATAAAACTCCTTGTTTTGTTTATGAACTATTTTTGGTTATATGTATTTCATACTGTCTCATACTAAGACACTGTGCACATCTGAGCTCATGTTGAATTTTTGTAATTCGAAACTGTACATAAAATTTAGTACTTGGTGCTTGGAAATAAGTGACAGGATCGATGTGTAGGATCAGTTCTTGTAAGTTGAGCTTTCTTGTTTTTGATATAACTTAGCTGGGATATTGTTGTTCCCCGAACCTCGTGAATATTTACATAGGTAGTCTTATACCTATGTGAGAAGCTTAAGAATTGGTATCGTGGTTGGAATTTTTACCGTTGAGCTCTGAGTTGTTAGTATTTTTGACAAGTTTGATTTGGTTTTGGTATTTGATTGGGATTTAACTTCGTAATATTTAAAAGGTAAGAACTCATATAATTGAACTACTTAGTCAAGGAAATCTGAAAGAATAGATTAATTAGGGTTGTTTGAATATTCTTGGTATGTAAATGGAAACATTTTACAAGGATAATGGGATCTCATTCGTTAAGATTTGTTGATGCTTCGATCCTTCTTGGCTTTCTGAATGTATATTTTTCTATTCCTTCTTAGATTCAAATGGACACCTTATGTCTTAATAAAAGGAAGGAACTTGGTTCCTTTAAAACAAATTGTGTTTTAAGACTCATGAGTTGTATTTCATTCTGAGTATGGAGTTGAAATTAGTATTCTTTATAAGTAAAGAAGTGTAAAGAATATGGTAGTGTGCTTTCTTCTTACTGTATAGATCTTGGGTTGAACTTTCTGTTTTGACTCTTCTTGGATGATCTAGAGTAGAGATAACTCCCGCATGAGTCTACATTGATCTTTGAATGTTTTTTCATATATTTAAAATTTAAATTCCATTTTTGGAATTTGATTTAAACTTTCGAGATAGATCGACTAATTCTCGTATTCCTTCTAAGATTTAGATGAGATTTCTATTCGATGAATATCTTAATTGTTAAATTTTAAGGTAGTTGTCTTTAAAAAGAAATGCTTAAATCACATTTCGAACCCGTTATGTTTCTTGGATGTGTTATGTATAGGCATGAGTTGTAATGGTTATTCTTCTTCTTTTGTTTAGGAGAGGGATTAGTCATCTTAATATGAACCATGCTCTAAAATTTTCTTTAGCTTGAAGCAAAGATAAATGTTGATTTCTTTTATGACAGATTGGGAACAATGAGATGTTATAATATGTTGTTTGTCTAAGGATAATTGATGGGATCAATTAGACTCTAATTGTAAGGATGAAATGGTAGATTATATTTTGTCCTTTTCTTGGAAGTGAAATCAATTGTTTATAATGTACTTCTTTTTCGTTGCTTTTGATATATTGATTATTGATGTAATAATTGTCTCATTAAAGCAGAGTTGTTTTAATGGAACAATTATTGGAATGCACTTATTTTTAAGGCTTAGTGTTATCACGCCAGCTTCATCAACCCACCCGTGCTAGTAATTTTTACAGATGGACTCCGTAAGTGATAAAGAAGGTAAAACTTATATGATGCATTGACTGATTTAAGTCTAATTCTTGTGAAGAACTCTGATTCATTCTTGAGATTGTTTTTGAAAAGAAAATTAGTATTCTTTTATAATTAAGACGGTTGTTATGCAATATACCTAAGTGCATAAGTCTTATAAATGTAATGGTTATAAAGATAAAATGAAAGTTGAGAGATTACTTGTATTGGTTGTGTAAATTATTTGTATTTGTGTGAAAGAGATGGGCTCTATCTTGTTGTTAATCTTCATATTATTTATATGTTAAATGGCTAAATTTTAAAAAGATTGGATCAAGGGATTTAGTTCAATCTCCCTACTTGTGATGCAACTTTTTAAGTTGTAGAATATGATATTTGTTATTTAAACTATATAACATAGTTATACAAAGTAGGATGAACATACATTGAAAAATGTGGTCATTGGGTAGAATAAACCCTAACGCCTTACATATAGTGAAAGACTCTTCATCTTTCACAAATGTTCATAAACCACAAAGGTTTGGTATCATGACTTCAATCTATCAGACTTCATTTGTTATGAAGTCTACTTTATTTTGGATATATTCTAGCATTGAATTTTCTAAAAAGTTATTGTACTTTTTACATAAGACATATTATAACACTGTGTAGTTACACTTAATTGACAGTTAATTATGTATTCGAACATTAAAAGCGGAAATGAATATAACAAAGTTCTTAATGGGCTAATTGAATCAAGTTAGAAAATAACTTAAGGAGTGTTGGATTAGGGTTAGGCAAAGTTGCTGAAATTTGTTTTGAATAATCCAAATTAATTAAATTATTAATAAATTCCTTGGGGTATGTACATCTTGATGAGGTTGTTCAGTAGGATGTTGGCACACACCAACTGTAGGGATGTACCTTTGAGAAGATTAGGATCTTCTCAAGGATACAATGATGCAGTTGGCATGTGGTAACACCCTTTGGCATTGATCATCCAGATCTACATAAATTGGACTTGATCTTAGTTTTTCTCTAGGTCAAGTTAGAAACATGTTTTAAGATATGGGGTAGCCCTCTAAAACTCAGGATACCTTGGCACACAGGTTGATTTAGGCTGACCCAGTATGCCAACTTACCCTAAGTTTTAGTGAGCTTCCCCTTATCATAACACATGTTGTTAACACGAACTAGGGTTAAACCTTGGGCAAGTGGACTGACATGAATCAGTAAAGAACATTCTAGATAACAATAGAGTGGGGTGAAGGATATATTCGGATTGACGAGTATGTCGTCAAGGAATAGTAATATGTACAGTATGTTAGAAATCTTTGGCCAAAGTATCGCAAGCTACTGGTTGCGTTGTCCTATGTCACCTAGTCTAAGGTTCGTGATGTAGATGAATATTGGTAACAATTATTTAGATAGGTTCCTTAGATAGATCACTCAATACCCTGAACAGGAAAGAGAACCAAGTATATGTAGTATATGGATAAGTATTCAATACTTAATGTTAAACATGAATAGATCAGTAGTTTACCGAGTCATGAAATGAATAGATCGGTAGCACACTAAGTCATTACAGCTGCATATGGTTATCTGTTATATGAATGGTTGATAAAGAATGTGTGTTCTAAATTATGAATTTTAGAACAAAGAATATTATATTAAAAAAATTCCCTTGTTTCTAAATTCTTAAAATGGGAATGTTACACAATTTGAACAAGTAATGCCTCCAATGTGTTTGTAAGAGAGGTGCGGTGGGGGTTTGTAGATTTTGCATCCCTCATTATTTTGATTAAATCCTCAATTTCAAAAAAAATTTCAACTATTTGGGCTACTAAATATTCTTGACTACCTGAGGTATGTTGAGCAATTGTGGGAGTGTTGGGAGGGATGTTAGGAATAACAGGGTTTGGTTGTGATTAATTCCCTCGACCTCTAATTATAATAATAAAAATATGTACTCAATTCAAATTTTAATCTATAATTATCATATTTCAATGCAATTTTGAGAAAAGAATTGTGCTTACTGTTCTATGTGGTGCCATTGTCAATTCAGATCTTCTCGGTGATCCAAAAATAATCCTTTGAGCTTGAGATCCAGCTAAATGAAAAAATGTGAGGGCACGAAATAGCTCTGAAACTCGCGTTTGAGGGAGGTAAAATGATAGAGGCTCAGGCCTCTTTTTTTGTTTATAATAGGCATAATGCGTATGCATTATGTGACGTGTATGCATTATGCTTTAGTGATTCCCGAGCCAAACAAATTAAAACACATACGCGTTTTGCTTTTTTTTGGATTCTTGTCCGCTTTTTGGCCCCCAAATTCACTTACCCGAAACAATAATTTTAATTTTTTCCCTTCTCTAATGTTTTCTCGCATCATTTCAATGTCTTGGGAATTTAAATTTGTTTGTGGTACCCACCATTTCCATCAATTTGTATTAGGGGGGTTGAGTGTTTAAAATTTTCAAATTTGGGCCATTTCGGCCAACTTGCCAATAGGTTTTCCGATCTGGTCTATTTTCTCCACCACTGAGCCTATTTACCCTATATGTCGAGCCACTTCAACACCCATCGCTCCCATTGCACTTCCCCGTGATCCATGCAAACTCGGTGTTAATGCTAACTCATCAACCGTAAGGATTCATCCCAATGCATCGGAGAGTTCACCTACTCACCATCCATGTCAAGATCCCCATTTTGCAACGCATCAGGGCCAATACATTTCATGGGGAAGTCATTTTCTCCATGACCATGTGCCATTTGTGCCCTTCGTGACTTATTCACCTGCATTAGGTATGACTCTCTCACATCACCCTAACCATGCCACAATCACCTTGTCGATCCACAGAGTTCCCCGAGCCCACATTGGAGCCACGACCATTCCCAAGCCCATTTAACCATCCACACCGGGTTGTTGACCACCCCGCCGACCGACTCCCATTCACCGCATCCACTTCAGCCCACGCCTGCTCCCGCAAACCCACCATCCTATGCACTTTTTGCATCATGGAATTTTTGGGATCTTGAAGCACATAATGCCTAGGTTCATTTGGGATGTGTAGGTGCCACATCTCCACATCGACCAAAATGGCCTTGCAAGAACTTGTCCCGGCTCACCGAGTTGTCTCTCAACAAGCCAACCCAAATCTCATGCCCTCATTTTTAGCTAAGTCCAACATGACTCGACTTTTGTTGCACGACTCACCATTTTCAAAACTTACCCGATGCTCATCCAACCAAGCTGACTTTGGTTCAGCCCAAGTGTTCGGCCATGCTTTGCATTGCATGAGCTCGCTTCGAGTTCACCCCGACCTCCCATTGCAACATTCAACGCAGAGACCTAGTTTGGGCAGTGCTTCAACCTTTACAATGTGCCCCGCCATACTTCATCATATTTATGTTCACACACAAGCTTGACCTTTCTATGTCAACTCACCCCATGCAATGATATAGCCAACTCTGCAATGTATTGCTTAGTTCTCTGTGAGCCTCGCAACTCGGTATCTCCGCAATATAGATCTCAACCTCTCCTTTGATCAATGCAGCTACCATTGACATCTCAACACAACTCAATGTAACCCTTGAAACTAGCTCAATCATGTAAAAAAAGAGCTTAGGGGGTTCTTAATTAGCTCAATCTGCTATACATGAGCTTGCTAAACAACTCGACTCATCGAGCCGGGAGCCAATGGATATATTTTTGCAATTTTTAACTCCCTTCATATTTTTCACATTTTTGGATTTCTTCAAGTGTACCCAAGGTATATGAAGGTATTGAGGGTTTCTTGCATAAAATGTCAAGTTTTTCTCATTTTTTATGCAAGTGGTCCCCAGACTCATTTCTCCAACCTGAATTAAAAAAATTGAACTTCATGAAAATACGTAAGAGGAAAAAATTCCTCTAATGGCTTCCATCCTTCCTAGAGACTTTGATGATTCCCTTGAAACACTGAAACATGATTGCTTACTTTGGATTGACCTATGGGCTTATTAACAATTGCTTTGATGCAAGCTAACCCAGCTTGTCTATTTTCACTAGAGATCCAAAATGGATAACAGATACAAGGTTTCTTATTATGGATGTGTATCCATATTGTGATTTTATTTGAGGTAGTTTGGGGTAGATGGGAATTATTCCTTTTGTGTAGAGAAGAAAAGGGGTGGTTATAGGCAATATAAGGTGTAGTGGAGGAATAAGGAGGTTTGATTTTTATGGAGGTTTCAAGGCATAATTCACTACCCATTTGGAGTGATAAGGATACCAACCTTCATATATCCATCTCCCGCTTGGCTTGATTTCAAGCCATTATTTTTCTTTCTTTTTGGTTTCATTCTTGTTTTGGGCCCATTAGAGCAAGGAAAATATTAGCATTGTTTAAGGGGTTTTAGCTCTTTCATGGTTCATGCATTGGGGCTTGGGGGCCAATTGGGAAGTGCTTCCCTTCCCCATTGGATATGGTTGGGTTATGAGCATTGTTTAGCTCCCCTTGTGTGTTCTTAGACATTTTTGAAGACCTTAACTCCATTTTTTATCTATCTTCATCCTTTTATTGGTGGATTGCTTCAAGCTTGTTACCCCTTGAAAAGGGAAATGTAATGTGAGATAAAAGTTGTGTAATCATCTAATTTAAGATTTCAAGAGTATTGTAAGCATGAAAGGAGAAGTGTTTTGAGACAATATTATGTAAACAAATAAAATTTGGTTTTAAAGGAGTTTTGTGTGTTGTAAAAGAGATGTTATTTTGGAAACTTGTGTAATAATTAAAGTGGAAATTAGTTTGAAACCTAACAATGAAAATCCCTTTTTATTCAACCTTTCAATGAGCTTTGTTATAAATGAATTTTGGGAAAATTGTGTATCAATTCATGGTTAATGGGATGATTAGAATGTGGTTGTGTTGATAAAGTTAGTTTTTGAATTCAATTAATATAGTTAGTGCATCCCATCGGAGTGCACATCCATGGATGGTGAATTCTTACTAGATGATATACACATGGGTATGGCCATCCTTTTATATAGAAATGCATGAAAGGGTGACCATATCCATGGTGCACCACTAATGCAATTTTGTACCTTGTTGTTTTGCATTACTATAAACTTGTAGCCTTGTTGTTTTGCAACATCATAAATTTGAAACTTTGTTGTTCTATCTCTTAGTAAAATTTGTGACATCATAAATTTTATGGTCACTTTGACATTTTAGGAAACTGGAATAAAATTAGGTTGATGAATGTAAATATCCTTGCAAAATTGATAATCTTTCATCAGAATGAAATTGAATTTTTAGGGTATATTATTTCATGGTTTTAAAAGGAAAGCTAAATATTTTTGTACCAATTTTGTGTAGTGCTAAAATTTATTTACTTGCATTGTTTAAACTATATTTTAGAACTATCATAGGGTAGAAAAAAATTTAATTATGTTGTTGCAAACTGTGGGAAAATTACAAACGATATCAACCTTAAGTCTAAATTCACTTTCTTCAAACCCATTTCATGCATATCTTGAACCATAGCTTTTCACTACATATATATTTATATATAGTAAATCATTGAAACTAAAAGCAAATGTCTATTATTATTATTTTGATGTTATTGATGTGCAAGGTTTAAGGCTATGTAAATAGATACAATATGTATATATATACCCACATATATATTCACTTAAAATTATATATCAAAATAGAGGGGTGGGCGGAAGGGGGCCATTCACTATATATATATATATATATATATATATATATATATATATATATATATATATATATATGCAACCGATGAACTTTACCCCGACCTCTCGTGACCCGGCCATGGCCATTCCCATGGCCTACTCCTTCGTCCATGCATGTGCGCCTCTAGTAGTTGTTCTCCACCTTTCCTCTCTCCCACACCCTCAGGGCCATGCCCCTCTTTGTTTCATTTCCCTTCCATCGTGAATTGCCTCTATTCCTTCTCTCGTAACTACGCACCAAAGAAAAAGTAAAACATAACAAAATTAAAACATAGTAAAACAAATAAACCAATGCTTTAGGTTAGTTTTTAGGTCAAATATTTACCTTTATATGAATATCATATTATAGGTTCCTATAAAGTATAGAAATTGTTTAACATATATTATAGGATAATATGTGATGTTTTATAGTATAATCAAATATGATGGTTAGTATAGGGTTCAAATTGGCTAGCATAGGAATTTAAGTATATAATATAATCTATGGTTATATAGATATAAATAAAAAGATATATAATAGGTAATATATAGTATATTACGGTAAGGGTTATATTATGGATTTTAGTTAAATAGTTTATGATATTGGTTATAGTTTATAATATAGTTACTATAATAGTTGTATTAATATTGGGTACAATGTTTATATTGTTATTAAACTTATAATATTATAATGTTATGTTATCTATATTATCATTTAACATATTATATCATTATTTTGTGTATAGAATTCATTATATAACATGTTATTATTGTGGTACCGACTACAATAATGTTTAATATATTAAAATATTATTAATGTTTATAAAGGTTATTACTAGATGTTTATAATATATCGTTGTTATAATGTGGTAATAGTATTATAATATTATAATGATTACATTGTTATCGTTAAAATGTTATAACATTTAAATTAAAACATCACTACAATGTTATAATATAGTGTACTATATTATGTCCTCGTAATATTATATAATAAATATAATGTAGTGTAACATACCTTACATGATGTCTCTTCGAGAGATCTGATAAAATTGGAATGATACATAGAAGATTAACATGGCCCCAAGAAAATATGATCCACATGATCGAACAACGTGCAATTATACATCGCTTTAACGTAAAAAAATATTTGTTTTTGTGTTCAATTAACGGGTGTGGCATTTGGTATTAGAGTGTAGGTTTTTACTCTTGGAATCTAAGGAAATAAAATCAAACAAACCATAGCTAAATTTATAACTATTAAAACTAGTAAATTTAAATTGTTGATAACTATCGTATGGGTTCCTAACTCCTGTTCTTGTCTTTGCGGGGCGGTGGATGGGTTGGGATTACTAGAGATGTGAGTAAATGAGGATCCACTGGAGTTGATGCAATGCCCTTGCCATCCTTTCAAATGTACTTACTCATTGGAATGTGGATTACAACATCGACAAGTGATTTTTCTTGAGTTGTTGCTCATTGAAATGATTCAATCATGTTTGATAGATTGATGTTCATCTCAAAGTAGATTTGTGTGACTCGATCATCCACTAAATTGCAAAGTACTCTTGAATTGTGATATTTTATTTAATTGGTTCATGAAATGAACATGATATATGTAGTTGTGGAAAGTTTAAATTCTTTTCTTGGAACCATTTGGTGAATTGGTTAATTGGAAAATTATTTTAAGACAATGACGATTGATTGTTATTATCATTGGGAATCGATTAAGAGCATACCTTGGATCAGTTTCATTGATCAGAGGCATTCCTTAATTCGATCCGTAAATCGATTAACTCTAGAAATTATAGTTGTTCATTTTTTTTGGATCATCTATGTTGCACTAATTGATCCTAGTGACTTGTTCTAGTTTTCTTACGATTCAGTTCCGTAATAAGGATTGGAAAGTGCCAAGAGCTGGCTCGGGTGGTACTACCCCATTTGGAAACATCACTCCACCGGTAAGAGTTGATTGTGACAATTATTAATCTTATATTTCTTCTATTATTCTAATAGTGTTAAGGTTCTAATGACCTAACCTAAGACCTAAGGCATGTAGATTTCTTGGGTTTCTTAGGAACCTAACCTAAATTGATCTATTCCTAATTCAATGTCACTAAGCTAACCTAAGTCCTAACCTATAATGGTGAAGGGGACTTAGATTATAAAGTTTAACTTGAATAATAATTTGAGTGACATTAAGGATGGATGCATGTTTAATTGGGGTCAGTGGTTTCCGCCACCCTTGCATGTACTAGAGTTTGAATTCAATGCCATTAATGGCAGGCCACCAACACTCCTTAATGGACAAGCCAAAATTTAGATGGCAAGTTACTAAAAAGCGGTGCTAAATTTGATCATGGAGTTGGCTGGGTAGTTAGTGGCGAGCCAAAATGAAATAGAGGATTTCAATGGGAGTGATAAAAAAATTTCCATCTTGGTAGGCATTAATGATTTGGAAAAATGTGCCAAAACGCCTAAAGAAAATACGTCAGGATTCAGTGAAGGAAGTATTGTTGTTTTGGGGTTCCATTTGGTCATTTTTCTTTTCTCTCTCTTGCTCTGTGAATGAAGATTTTGAGCTTTTGATCTGGTTCTCATTTTTTTCATTGGAATCTTTACTCCTCTAGTTCGTGGAGAGACTAGTTGAGAGGATTTTAAGTGGAAAAGAGGGAGAAAGTTTTGTTGACGAACTACTTCAACTGTGGAAGCTATCGTGGAGTTGGAGAAGGATCCTGGGAGCTGGAAAATACTTTGGGAAGCTCTACCAGGCATGATAGGCTCTAATCTCTTGCAAAAACTTGTTCTATCTAATTAATTTGTAAAAAGAACTCTTCTTATTATAGAAATCATTTTGGGGTTCTAGGTTTTTACTATTGCATGGTAAAATGGAACTTGTTGCTTGGTAAGTAGTTGTTAGAACTAGTTTTTTATTATGCCATTTTATTTTGGCCTTATCATGGTGATGAAGTTGGTTTTCTTCACATGTCTATTTTGGAATGTTTGTAAATAACTCCTTGACTATATTGGAAAGATAAAAATGTGATTTCTAGTTGCATGTGTAGATACTTCTTAAATTTGGGTCATATTGTTGCTATCGACCTCTGTATTATTATTTATATGGCATATGCTTATCTTTATTTTTTTGAAAATGAAGACCCTGTGTTGTGGGTCGAACTTGAACTTGATTTCTCAGTCAAATAAGACTGATATCATTTTTTCTAAGGATTGTTTGGTTTGGTTGAGTTTTATTCTGGTTGAATAAGATTGATGTTGTTTGTGCCAAAGTTGTTTGGCTAGTTGAGTTATATTTTTGCTTGAACATGACTGTATCATTTGTGTGCCAAAGTTTTTTGGTGGGTTGTGTTTTGTTTCAATTCGAATGATCGAACCCTCCAATCTTGTAACTATGGATTCATGGTAAATGATTTTGAACACCCCATTTGGGATGGATGGTTGTTTGAACCCAGTCAGGTCTAGATTTTGGTTATCTCCTTTTTCGGTGTTCTTTTTAATAACCCAGGTTGATTTGGAATGCAACTATGATTGGGGTAATATTTTCCACCCACCATGATTTAATGTGATCATCCTGGGTATTGAGTAAGTCTTGGGACTTATTCGACTTAACTAGTCGGTTCAAATTTCTTACACCATGGATGGGATATTTTGTTGTCTAGGTCATAAGAATGTTTGGGGATATTTTTGGGTGAATGTGTAGGAGGTGGTCTTGTTTAGTTTGGTCATAGCAGTGATTGTTCAAACCAAGGTAGTTAATGGATACCAGATTATTGTGATTCCTTTTGTAAACTGTTTTAGTCTTAGGTAGACTTACAGTTTGATAACAATATGTTGAACTATTAATATCTTTGATTATGTTTAAGTTTGTTTATTGTTATTTCCTTACCTTAAACAATAAGGTTGAGGTCTCGGCTTATACCAATTAGATGATTTATCATATTTTCCTTTGAGTGATGATAAAGCTAACTCCTCTCGATACTTGATCATATGAAGATGATCATAAATATCGTTAATTGATTTTCTAGAATGTTGGTTGTGAGCCTTCTCTAGCCTTAGTTCAATCACTTTTTCTAAATCTGAGTGATGTATTCAAACTAATATGATTCTTTATCTAACTCGATATAGAATACTTGTTTTTTCTTGCAATGTCTCTATGATGGCTTATATATATATATATATATATATATATATATAATGTATTATCTTGCACTATGAATTTGTTTGAAGCCAAGATATTCTCGGTTTAGTTGCTTGTTTTATAAGCTAAAATGGAATCAAGCCTTGAAATCTTGTTGATTTAATATCTATAACCAATTTTTTAGATCTTGGCCAACCTTTAGAAAATTGGAATGTTTGGACTGAGTTCAAATCTGAAGGTAATTGATTGGACTTGAGAGAAATGTTTTAATTATGTAGTATGGGCTACACGATTAAAGAATTTCTACTCATGTTTGTTATTTGCTATCGATTATACTTGGCTTGCATCATTAGTGTGATATTGCGTAAGTGAGAATGTATACTTGCATGTTTATGGATTAATTATTGAATGAAATTGGATGATTACTAAATTGAATTGTGAATAAGTCTTTTAGTTCATGGAAATCGACTTGTTTGGATTGTCATGTGCTAACACCGCAGAGGATTGTGATCTGCTTGAATATGATGTTGCTGAATTGTTCGTGACAAGAAAAGATAATTCCCGATCCTCGATCGATTTCTATTAATAAGCAAAGTTCCTTATCAAAATTTTTAGATATAATATATGGATTCCAAGGATTTATTTTCTATCATGCTCAATTCAAATGAACTGACGGGTGTTAACACTTTTACAAATAAGTTTCATCAAAATTAAAAAGGGAAAGAGGGAGACTTATGGAAAGTTTCATTTATTCTATTGTTTAAAGAAATGTAGTTGATGAAATGATTATATTTCATTTGTTGAAAATTCTTGGGAATAAGTGTCTAGGTCCTAAGACCAATGTTGTGAATTGTGGAAAGAACTTGATTATTTATTGTCATCTTGAATGTTGCCTTAAATTGGAAATGATGAAAGTTGTTTCTTGAATCATTCTTTCTTGATTGGATTAGCTAAAGGAAATGGTGTCTTCAATGAAATAGTTCTTTTACTTGAAAAGTGAACTTGTTGGTAATATGTGTATTTACATTACTTCACTTCTTGGCATTAATTTATAACCTTGGGAAAGTTAAGGGAAATGTCACTTAAATTATTATTATATAGTAAGGAATACTAATGTTGATCTCTAAATATGAAAAGGAAATAAATATGAATATTTACCTTGTAAGTGACTTGAATGAAATGACTATTGGTTGTTGTAACTTTTATTTTCTGAATTCATTTGATTAAGACAAATAAAGAGTAAGTTATACTTAACAAGTCATATGTTAAGGAATCTAAATCATGAATGACTAGTGTCTGATTATATCTTTATGAAACAACACAATCATGACTATTTTATGGGGAAAGCTATGAACTCTAAAGGGATACATGATTGTAATAATGGTCTTCGGACCATAGGAATAATCACACGAGTACTTAATCTTATTAAGTGCATATAGGAATCCACTTGGAAAAAGGGATCTAAGTGATTATACCATAATGAAATGTGTCCATCTAAATTGATGATGAGGCACATCGATGAAATGGAATTGTGTTAATCAAGGATATAAATGATAATGCGGTTAGAATTATGATGAACCCAACCTTAAGGCATTAAGCGCATAGTTCTTCTTTCTGTAATAGTGATGTTATAAGTATGATAAATATTTGACTTGTACACATGAAATAATTATACTATGAGAACTTGAATTCAAGGGATTTCTCACCGTGGGATGAAAAAATGAACCCTTTGAATAACTTTGAGTTGGACGTAAAATTTCCTTCTACCATAAATGAGTTACACTTAATGGATTAAGTTTAATAAGGTAACTCAATTTTGCAAATAATTTTTGTGAAAAGTATAAAAGCAAAGAGGAAGACTTATGGAAAGCTACATTTATTCTATTCCTTAAATAAATGTAGTTGATGAAATGATTATATTTCATTTGTTGAACTATTCTTGAGAATAAGTGCTTAGGACTTAAGGCCAATGTTTTGAACTATGGAAAGAACTTGATTATTTCTTGTCATCTTGAAATGTTTCCTTAAATTGGAAATGATGAAAGTTGTTGCTTGAATCATTCTTTCTTGATTAGATTAGCTAAAGGCAATGGTGTCTTCAATGAAATAGTTATTTTACTTGAAAAGTGAACTTATTGGTAATATATTGATTTACATTTCTTCACTTCTTGGCATTAATTTATAACCTTGGGAAACTTAAGGAAATATAACTTAAATTATTATTATGTAGCAAGGAATATTAATGTTGATCTCTAAATATGCAAAAGGAATAAATATGAATCTTTACCTTGCAAGTGACTTGAATGAAATGACTGTTGGTTGTTGTAAGTTTTATTTTCTGAATTCATTTGATTAACATAAATAAAGAGTAAGTTATACTTAGAAAGTTATATGTTAAGGAATTTAAATCATGAATGACTTGTGTCCGATTATATCTTTACAAAACAACACAATCATGACTATTTTATGCAGAAGATATGAACTCTAAAGGGATACATGACTTTGTAATAATGGTCTTTGGACCATAGGAATAATCACATGAGTACTTAATCTTATTAAGTGCATAAAGGAATCTACTTGAAAAAGGGATCTAAGTGATTTTACTCAGAATGAAATCTATCCATCCAAATTGACGATGAGGCATATTGATGAAATGGAATTGTGTTAGTGAGGCATAGAAATGATAATGGGGTTAGAAGTATAATGAACCTAACCTTAAGGCATTAAGAGCATAGTTCTTCTTGTTGTAATAATGATGTTATAAGTATGATACATATTTGACTTGTATGCATGAAACAATTATACTATGAGAACTTGAATTCAAGGGATTGTTTATCGTGGGATGACATAATGAACCCTTTGAATAACTATGAGTTGGACGTAAAATTTCCTTCTACCATAAATGAGTTACACTTAAGGGATTAAGTTTAACAAGGTAATTCAGTTTGAATAAGTTGCATGACTTAAAGGAAGTAAATGTAAGTCATGAAATTATTGTGGTCAAATATATAAGACCCAATTAGGAGTCATTAAAATGAACTTGAATGCTCCTTAAGGTATAATTGAATGTATGAGGCTATTTCCCTACAACATTCTTGTATGACGTTCTAGAGTATAAAAGTAAACTAATGAAGGTTTCTTACTTAAAGAGAATAAGTAATGAGTAGGAATGAACATGCATATCCTTCTAGTTAACTTATGTAGAAACATAACATTTCTTGATGGAACGATTGATAGGACCCAAGTTAGTCTTTGGAATGACACCTAAAGGCTGAAAATAACTAGGGTGGGATTAACAAGATGTGAATTAAAGGGATTAATGAACTTGTTAAGGAAGGAGGTTTAGATTCTAGAACTTAATGGGTTATTGCAGCATGACCACTACTGCACAATACCCATCCAATGGCGGGGTTCATTAAGTGGTTACTGTGAAGTAGTCATTATGGTGTAATAATCCATTAATCTTCACTAATCTAGACCATATCAGAATTGGGATCTCAATTCTCTGTTGAACACTAGGTAGTGATGATTCCATGTCCTACTGTTGATGTCGTCTTGTGTTGACTACAGGTAATGAAGTGTACTCAAAGCAACATGGGTCGATTCAAATAAACTTGATGACCCTTAATAATTGTAATTGGATCATCTACCCTAACCCATGTGGGTTATCTCTTCGTAGCATCTAACATGGAAATGAGAAGGATTGGTAGGAGTAAAAAAAAGTATAATCAAGATAATAGTTCAAGTGAGGTGAAAGACATATTCCTTCAAGATGAGTATGCCATCTCGGAATATAGGCATGAAAAACATGTCTATTTTTTTTCCAAAGTATCACAAGCTATTGGTTATGTTTTCTTAAATTCACCAGACTAAGGTGCAGGATATAGGATGGGTACTCATAACAAGTACCTAGATAAGCCCTTAGTCAGTTACACTTGATGAACCCTTAAATGAATTAGGGAACCACAAGTATATTGATTATACATTGAAATGAAATATGAGAGATTGGTTCTATACTGAGTTATCATTGAAATGATATATTAGGGATCGATTTACACCGAGTCATAATAACTACATATTGTTACTGTTGTAGGATTGATTAATAGGTTTAATGTGGTTCTAAATGCTGAATTTAGAATAGTGAACATTAATGTATATAAAAATCCCTTTCTTTTGTAATCATGAAATAGGGATGTTACATCTTGGTATCGACCAAGGTTGTAGCTCTTGGACCTATGTGACTCCACTTCGATAAAAACTACTTGATTTCAAAATGGTAAAGACAAGGGGACGTGCTAAAAATAACCCACCTCCGAGTGGCGAAGTAGCTACAAATCAAAAGATGGATGAAATCCTTATGTCATGCTAGACATAAGGAATAGAATTGATGTTCTTGAACACCAACGGCTGGAAATAAAAATGAGACTTAAAGTGAATAGTCTTAGGGGAAGCCACATGATGAGAGCAACAATAATGTTGAAGATCTCGACACCGCAAATGATAATGTCAGTAAGTAATGCTGAAAATACCGGTAACGAAATGTACCCAATAAACCTAAGAATAAGATGGAAATATTGGTAATGAATTGACCAACAATATAAAGAGGATAAGCCCACCTAAATTCAATGGAACCATCCAGGGAGATGGGGCAGAGAATTGGCTCAATGAGATGGAGAAATATTTCACGATAAGAAATTTCTCCGAGGAAACCAAAGCTGTATGGGGAGCTTATTAGTTCTCCCATGAAGCATCTTCATGGTGGGACAACCACAAGGTTGAGATAAATATTGATGAAACAAACATCGTGTGGTATTAGTTGAAGGGTCATTTTAGGAAGCGTTGGCTACCCCATCTCTACCATGACCAAAAATGAGAGAGTTCCAAACTCTAACTCAAGGTAAACTGTTGGTGATGGAATATTGGGAGAAGGTCACCAAGCTTCTTGAATATATGCCACAATATCAAACAGATGAGAAATTCTGAATAAGGAATTTCATCATGGGGTTATACCTATCATAGGTGGTGAGGTGGATGTACATAGCCCTACCACCATGGAAGAGGTGGTAGAAAAATCCATTCGGCAGGAGCAAAAATTGAAAGCAATTTTTGCACATAAGGAGGAGAAACGTAAGAAAAATGGAAATGTTTCTTCATATTTTCCACCCAAGAAGGGTACATGGAATAAATTTGGAAACAAAAGTAAGCCTTTGGCTGCAAATGAAAAGAAAATAATAGCAAGTAAAGCTATAGCAAATAATTGGAAAAATGGCCATAAGGGAAATCATGGACCAAATAAAGGTGCTTTCAAGGTGAGAATAAAGATGAGCCTTTGAGGTTGTTTTAATTATGGAGGAGACCACTATGTAAATCATTTCCCTTTAAATAAGAAGGAAAAAATCAGCAACATAAGATACATGTTACAAAGTGGCCGACAAACAAGCTAAAAAGTAGGCTATGCCCATAGAAGTACTAGGTAAGTTGTATGGCCTTTCTGTAACTATACTTTTTGATATTGATGCTTCTAAATGTTTTATTTCTAATAAGTTAGTCACTAAAATAAAGCATAAGGATCATTTTATGGAAAAATCATTGACACTCCAAGACGGAAATAATGTTTTCCATGCGGTTAGTAAGTGCCTTTTTGGCGTAGCTTTAGAATTATCAAGCTTCATAACTAAGGTAGACCTATATTTTACACCTCTAGGGTCTTATGACATAATTATTGGTGTGAATTGGTTGGCTGATCATAAGGAACTTGTGGTCTATTTTTGGAAATGCATAAGGTGTTTGGATGGCCTTCATAAATTAGTAGACATTCAGGAATAAAAATAAGCATAAAAGTTAGAGAAATATCAACTATGCAGCTGAAAAAGGCCAAAAATAAAGGTTGTATACTTTATGCAATAAAAATTCAGATTCGGATGAAGAAGAAGGTAAATTTTTGGAGAAATACCCGTTGTTACGAAATTTTAATGATGTGTTTCTAGAAGAGCTATCAAGCCTTCCACCAAAAAGAGAGTTTGACTTCACTATTGAAATCAAACCAGGAACAAAACCTATTTCTAAGGAACCTTATAGGATGACTACCACTAAATTGGTAGAGCTTAAGGCACAATTGCATGAATTATTTTCTAAAGGGTTAATAAGGCCGAGTGTCTCACCTTGGGAGCACCGATGATATTTTTCAAAAAGAAAGATGGAACCTTAAGACTTTACATTGACTACAAGATGTTGAATAAGACAACTAATTAATAGATATCCTCTTCCAAGGATAGATGATCTTTTTGATCAAATGTGTGGAGCATCAATTTACTCTAAAATAGATATGAGTTTTAGATATCATCAATTAAGGATAAAGGATGAATATATTCATAAGACTGCCTTTAGAATGAGATATGGACACTATGAGTTCATTGTTTTACCTTCCGGGCTGACTAATGCCCATGTATCCTTCATGAATTTGATGAACAATATCTTTCAAGAATACTTGGACAAGTTTGTGCTTGTATTCTTTGATAACATTCTCATCTATTCATGGAGCTTGGAGGAGCATAATGAGCACTTAATAATTGTGCTTGAGGTTTTAAGAAAGAGAAAATTGTACGAAAAACTATCCAAGTGTTCCTTTTATGAAACTAAGGTACAATACTTGGGACATATAATAAATAAGGATGGAATCTTGGTTGATCCCTCAAAGATATCAGCCATAATTGAATGGCCAACACCTAAGAATGTACATGAAGTTAGAAGCTTCATGGGACTTGCTGGTTACTACAAAAAATTTGTAAAGGACTTCTCAAGGGTTGTTGCCCAATAAATTCATTGCAAAAGAAATATAAAAAGTTCTTATGGAGTGAAAAATGTGAGGCTGCATTTAAAACATTGAAAGAACAACTAACTACAACCACTATTTTGATTGTCCCTAATCCAGATGAGAATTTTATTGTGGTAATAAATGCTTTTAGGAATGGTTAGGGGTGTATTGCTAAAAATGACCATGTTATAGCATATGAAATCAGGAAGCTTAAAGTGCATGAGAAAAATTACGCTCCTCATGATTTAGAACTTGCTGCAATAGTGCATGCATTGCAAGTTTGGAGACATTACCTCTTAGGGAAACCCTTCGAGTTGAAAACTGATCATCTTGGGCTGAAATATATCTTCACTCAGCCTAACTTAAATGCAAGGAAGTGAAGATGGTTGGAGTTATTATCTCAATATGATTTTGACATCAACTACATAAAAGGGAAAGAAAATAGAGTAGTAGATGCACTAAGTCGTAGGAAATATATTTTTGCACTTGTGACCTTGAGAAATTGATTTAAGGATGAGGTCAGAGATACCTTAATGACTGATCCATACTTTTAGTAGGTAAAAATAGTGCTTGTTGTGAATTCAAAGGACATGAGGTACAAAGGATTTCAGTTAGACGGTGAGGGAATTCTAAGGTGTGAGGATAGAGTGTACGTAGCAATGGGAAATGAATTAAGGAAAAAGGTGATGGCTAAATTTCACAATGCACCTTATTCTTAGCATCCCAAAGTGACAAAAATCCTTATTGACGTTAAACAACAATTTTTTTAAGGTAATGAAGAGAGATATCTTATATTACATGTCTCACTCGCTTGAATGCGAGAACATGGAATCTGAGCATATACACCTAGCTGGTTTGTTATACCCTCATAGCATACCATAGTTTAAATGGCAGGTTATAAGCATGGAATTTGTTCAAGGATTGTCTATGTCAAGGAATAAGCATGATGTTATTTTGGTTGTGATTGATAAATTGACCAAAGTAACACATTTCATTTGTTAGAAATATGAAATATGACTCACTGTGCTTACAACAAGGTTTGTTCAAGAAATTTTTAGATTGCATGGTGTTTACGAGTTGATAATCTATGATAAGGACCCATGAATGACTTCTCAATTTTGGTAGAATCTTAATGCAGCTTTGAGAACAAAACTGAACTTTAGCTCTACTTATCATCCGGAAACAGATGGGAAAATAGAAAGGGTAAATCGGGTCCTTGAGGATATGCTTAGGATGTACTGCATGGACCGACAAGAAAATGGGAAGAATATCTTCCACTGGTTGAGTTTGCATATAATAACACTTACCATTATTCTCTAAAAATAACACACTTCGAGGATTTGTATGGACAAAGATGCAAAAATCCTATTAGTTAGGATAACGTGGAGGATAGAGAAGTAATTAGACTAAAAATTCTTTCGAAATGGAACAACAGGTTAAGTTAATCTAAGAAAGATTAAAAGAGGTTGTTAATAGACAAAAAAATCTATGTAGACTTGAAAAGGGTCAAAAGGAAACTTTAAAAATGTGATAATTTTTCTAAGGGTCAAGGTTAAAAAGAGCTTGATTACCTTTTAAGAAGTCTGCTAAGTTGTCACCCTCACTATGTAGGCCCCTTTGAGATTGTGAAAATAATAAATCATGTGGCCAATCGACTTGCATTGCCTCCTCATTGGCACGACCTTAATAGATGCATGATGTTTTTCATATTTATTTACTCAATAAATAAATTTTAGATTTATCACATGTTTTAAACTGGAATGCATTGCAGTCCAAAATCGGGGTATTCGTGGTGGAACCATTAGAGTATCTTTTAGTAAGTCCACAAGTTGTTTAAGTTGCGTAATCAAGAAATTGGACAATGTAAGGTTCAATGGGATCATTTTAACAAATAAAGTGCAACCTGGGAAAATTTGGAAGACATGAAAGCTTTATTTCCCCACTTGTTTGAGTGGAAAAATTCATTTCTCTTCTAAAGACTTGAATCATTTTGGCTTATAACTAATTATGCGTTTGCTATTTTGAGCAAAATACCCTTATCAAGTATTATTGCAGCCATCGATGTTGTAAAATAATTGGAAAACAAATTTTTTAGATTAAATTTTGTTTACTGTCAAGAAATATTAAGGTTACATAAATTTAATTAGACCTATTTTTATTGATAAATTGTTTGAATTAAAATCAATCATCGGGATGATGATACTTTTAGAGGGGAAGAATGTAATGCCCCTACCATCCTTTCAACTATACTTGTTCATTGGAATGTGGATTGCAATGTTGACATGTGATTTTTCTTGAGTTGTTGCTTTCTGTTGAAATGATTAAATCATGTTACTATATTGATGTTCATCTTAGTTGAGATTTGTGTAACTAATCATCCACTAAATTGCAAAGTCTCTTGAATTGTGATATTTTATTTAATTGGTTCGTGAAATGAACATGATATCTATAGTTGTGGAAAGTTTAAATTCTATTCTTGGAACCATTTTGTGAATTGGTTAATTAGAAAATTATTTTAAGACAATGACGATTGATTGTTATTATCATTGGGAATCAACTAAGAGCATACCTCGAATCAGTTTCATCGATCCGAGGAATTCCCTTAATTTGATCTGTAATTTGATTAACTCTAGAAATTGTATTTTTCATTGTTTTTGGATCATCTATGTTGCACTAATTGATCCTAGTGAATTGTTCTAGTTTTCTTATGATTTGGTTCCGTAATAAGGACTAGAAAGTGCCAAGAGTTGCTCAAGTGGTACTCCCCTATTTGGAAACATCACCCACCGGTAAGAGTTGATTGTGATAGTTATTAAGCTTATATTTCTTCTATTATTCTAATAGTGTTAAGGTTATAATGACCTAACCTAAGACCTAAGGCATGTAGATTTCTTTGGTTTCTTGGAAATCTAACCTAAATTGATCTATGCCTAATTTGATGTCACTAAGCTAACCTAATTCCTAACCTATAATGGTGAAGGGGACTTAGATTATAAATTTTAACTCAAATAATAATTCAAGTGACATTAAGGATGGATGCATGTTTAATTATGATTAGTTGTTTTCACCACCCTTGCATGTACTGGATTTTGAATTCAATGTCATTAATGGTAGGCCACCGTAATCCTTAGCGACAAGCCAAAATTTAGATGACAAGTTACTAAAAAGAAGTGCTAAGTTTGATCATAAAGTTGGTTGGGTAGTTACTGTCGAGCCAAAATGAAATAAAGGAAGTCAGTGGTATTGGGCAAGTTGTTCCATCTTGGTAGGCATTAATGATTTGGAAAAATGTGTCAAAACTTCCTAAGGAAAATACGTAGGGATTTGGCGAAGGAAGTATTGTTGTTTTGGGGTTCCATTTGGTAATTTTTCTTTTCTCTCTCTTTCTCTACGAATGAAGGTTTTGAGATTTTGATATGGTTCTCATTTTTGTTCATTGGAATCTTTACTCCTCTTGTTCTTGGAGAGACTGGTTGAGAGGATTCTAAGTGGAAAAGAGGGAGAAAGTTTTGTTGACAAACCGATTTGACCGTGGAAGTTATCATGGAGTTGGAGAAGGATCCTAGGAGCTAGAAAAAGACTTTGGGAAGCTCTACCAGGTATGATAGGATCTAATCTCTTAAAAAACTTGTTCTATCTAATTAATTCACAAAAACAAAACTTATTATTATAGAAAGCATGTTGGGGTTCTGGGATTTTACTATTGCATGGTAAAATGGAACTTGTTTCTTGGTAAGTAGATGTTGGAACTAGTCTTTTACTATGCCATTATATTTTGGCCTTATGATGGTGACGAAGTTTTATAAATAACTCCTTGACTATATTGGAAAGATAAAAATGTTATTTCCAGTTGCATGTGTAGATACTTCTTACATATGGGTTGTATTGTTGCTATCAACCTCTATATTATTATTTATATGGCATATTCTTATCTTTGTTTTATTTAAAATTAAGAACCCGTGTTGTGGGCTGAACTTGAACTTGATTTCTCAATCGAATAAGACTAATATCATTTTTTCTAAGGATTGTTTGGTTTGGTTGAGTTTTATCCTGGTCAAATAAGATTGATATTGTTTGTGCCAAAGTTGTTTGGTTGGTTGAGTTATATTTTGGCTCAAACATGAATGTATTGTTTGAGTGTCGATTTGTTTGGATAGGTTGTGTTTTGTTTCAATGTGAGTGATCAAACCCTCCAATATGGTAATTGTGGATTCATGGTAATTAATTTTGAACACCCCAATTTTGGATGTAAGGTTTTTCAAACTCATTCAGTGTCCGGCTTTTAGTTGTTTCCTTTTCAATGTTCTTTTTAGGAACCCGTGTCGAGTTGGAATGCAACTTTGATTGGGGTAATATTTTCCACCCACCATGATTTAATGTGATCATCCCGGGAATTGAGTAAGTATTGGGACTATCATTTGACTTAACCAATCGGTTCAAATTTCTTATACTATGAACGGGATATTTTGTTTCCCAGTGTCATAAGAATGTTTGGGGGTATTGTTGGGTGAAATTGTAAGAGGTGCTCTAGTTTGGATTGATCATAGTAGTGATTGTTCAAACCAAAGTTATTTACTAGCTATTAAGATTATTTTTATTCACTATATGAACTATATTAGTTTTAGGTAGACTTACACTTTGATAATAGTATGATGAACTATTAATATCTTTGATTATGTTTAAGTTTGTTTATTGTTCTTTCCTTACCTTAAACAATAAGGTTGAGGTCTCATCTTGTACTAGTTAGATGATTTATCAGATTTTCCTTTGAGTGATGATAAAGCTAACTCCTCTTGATACTTGATCATATGAATATGATCATAAATATCTTTAATAGATTTACTATGATGTTGGTCGTCAGCCTTCTCTTCCTTAGTTCAATCACTTGTTCTAAATTTTTGTGATGTATTCGAATTGATATGATTCTTTATCTGACTTATATGGAATACTTGCATTTTCTCATTGATGACTTATATATATATATATATATATATATATATATATTGGAAAACATTTTGTAAGGGACTATACCCTATTACAAAAGAGGCTCAACAACCAGATAAACATGATAAAGTAGCAAAAAAGGATCTGAATCCAGATATTACAATAAGTCAAATAGTAGTCAAAAGAGAAACTACTAAGAAAAAGTAAGAAAAGGATAAATTGTAACTAAACAACATAAAAACATCATACTATCAAGAACTTGATCGCATCCATCCTGTCCATAAGATGTTATTTCTTTGAAGCCCTATCTATTCTTAATTTGATCGTCTATAGAGAGGTAAATAGCGCCAGAGTGGTGACATGCGTGGGGTCATTTACATTTAGCTGTGAGATGACCTGGTTTCTTTCCTTTTGTACCCCAAATGTCCTCAGTACTCCACTCAGCATAGTGATGCTTCTGACATGTTGATCAAGAAAATCACATATAGCTTTGAAGATGGCCATATTGTGATCGTGTCTATCCTTAGATTTCTCAAGTCTATTATCCAGGGAATTCAATTTATTGTATATTTCATCTGTATGATATGTCCCAATACCAACATCCTCATTCAACTTTCTTTTCCCCTTTTTCTTATTTAACTGATGCATATATTTTTGATACTTTCCACCTCATTTTCCAATATTTCCATTATGTGGAGAAGATTCTCCTTCTCTTGCTAAGTAACATTGTCTTTCCCTGCATTATTGATGTGTAATAGATTGTGTGCTATTTCAATATCCTTGTTGCTCCTAAGGACATGGCCGAAGGGAGAGGGGGTCACTTTAGATAATGAAGGGTTTTTAGTCTTGACATTTCTATGACTGGGAATGGTGGTTGGGTTAACAGTGGGAATATTGTGAATGGGAATGGGTGGGGCGACGGGGGTAGTGGGAATGGCAAGAGATTTGATGAGGCAATTCCTTTGAAGGAGAAAGATAATCCCCTGATGGAGGGGGATGGCCCTAGTATGATTCTGAAAGTCAAGAATGGAACGCTCCATTGAATTCAAGAGATAGTGTAAGAAGCATAAAGAAAAATTTATCCTAAAATGTTTAAGCAAGATCAAGTGTTTTGTGGGGACAATGATGTACTGACCTTCAAGGGAAATAAATTGAACCATCATTCTGGTAATTTCATCAAATGGTTCCGATATGGAACTCACCTTAATGCCACCATAACAAAGAGGAGCTCCTCCCCTATTTCAGAAAAATTCTTTGCTTCAACATTTTTTTCTACCCTTTTGCTGAAAAACCCAATTCCATCCAATGCTATACCTGTAACCTTGGCAATAAGCTCCTCATTCACAAACACTTTTTTCCTCCATACCTAACATTCCGCTCTTTCCAATCTGTAGAAAAACACACCGAAATTTTTGGTCGTGACCTTGGATTTTCTCAATAAAGTTGGTGACACCTCCCATCTGAAGATAACTCCACATCTCAACAAAGTTATCTTTCCATGCAGGATCACAGTTAGGCTCTAACTAACACGGAACTCCCCCATTTTCCTACCTCTGCAATTTTCCTTCTTGAAACCACCCGTAAATAAGTTATTTTTGTCTTTCCTAGACTGGTTTTTAACCATCCAATTGTAAGTCCGTGGAGCATGCGAATTTTGATGATTATAAATATAAGTACTCCTCTCACATGTGCTAACTTTCTTTTCCAATAAATCCCATGAAATATCATTAGTGATTCTACATAAGATGTAAATACTCATATCTATCCTTAGTAATCAAATTTTGTACTTCAATAGGGGTGTTTTTCTCATTATTCCAAGTGATGAAGTTATTACTGGTACCATAATTAGCTAAGGTGTCTGCCACCCTATTTCCCTCTCTATAAGTATGGACAATTTTAATACTATTAAGGTATGACAAATATTAATAGATTCCTAAATGAAATCTTTAACAGTCCAAATTGGAGGATGTATCTAATTAAGATGATTTATAACATTCAAGGAATCACCTTCAACAATAATGTTCTAAATGTTGCAATCCTTAGCAATTCTTAGTCCCCATAAAGCTGATAAAGCTTCAACATAGTGATTGGTTTGATTTCCCATTCTGCCAACATAAGCAACAATTAAACAACCTTTGTGATCCCGAATTATTCCTCCACCAACGAATCGCCCCTAGGTTTCCCTTAGAGGCTCCATCAAAATTGAGTTTATACCAAGAATTAGGAGGAGGGATCCAATGTATTGAAGACCTGTCAATGGTTGGAGTTCTCCATTTCTGACATTTTCAATGTCAATCTTCCAATTTGAAAGTATAAACTCATTATCTATAGGATATTTCTTGTTCTTGGGTGGTTTAAATCTTTCAATATTGTCTTTAACTACATTACCAATTTTAGTAAATCTTGTCTTGCATGTCTTCCTATTGTTTCTGAATATTATGTCATTTTTGTCTTTCCAAATCCTCCATATAATATGGGGCATAACCAGTTTCCATAATCTCCTAACAATACAATGCTTATAAGGAGGATCCCACTGTATCCAAGTTTGAAGAAATTCCTTTGGCACTGTCCAACAAACATTGAACTTTGAGAAAGCATAACTCCAGATATTTGAAGTGAACTCACAATGTAAAAGAAGATGCTTGATGTCCTCAGCCTCTTTTTTGCATAGGCAACACATGTTTGGCATTATAAAGCCTCTCTTGATTAGGTTGTCATTTGTGAGTATTCTTCCTTTGAGAACAAGCCAAAAAAATAAATTTACTTTGGGAGTTAGTTCAGGCATCCAAATCCTGCTCCATTTGAAATCACAATGGATATTTTAAACAAGAATTGTATCCTGATTTGACAATGTATTCTCCATCACATGAGTTATTCCAAACAAGCTCATCCTTAACATCAATTTGATTCAGGGGTATGTTATCCATTGCTCTTGAAGTGAGGATATTATGAAATTTAGATCATTCCTCTCCACCTTAAGTTGCTTCCATCATTTGTGTTACCCTCCATTTCAATGTAGTATTTGACTTTAGTTTCATACTTGTGTGCTAAAATATCTTTGATAGAACCAAATTTTTCATTTAAACTGAAGTTAGTCTAGTTAGAATCCAAAATTGAATATCCCTGTCATTTCCCACTTTCCATTTACATCCTTGTTTGATGAAATTCCTTGTTTGTATCAAATTATTCCAAAAAATAGAACCTTGAGGTAGCTGATCATCATGAAGGAAAGAAGTCACTTTTTGCTGAGATAGATATTTGGCCTTAATTAGATCAATCCAAGGTTGCTCCTCTGTAAGCATTCTCCAACCCATTTTTGTAATTAAAGCCATATTCATTTTTCTGATATCCTTTATGCCTAGCCCACCTATTATTTTAGGTGTACATACTTGATCCCATGCCACCAAGTGGTATCTAAATCTTTCCTCCATTCCCTACCATAAAAAATTCTTCTGAATCCTTTCAATTTTGTCCCTAAAAACAACAAGAATGTTGTATAGAGACATAATGTAAATAGGTAAATTTTACAGAGTGATTTTGATTAGAAGACATTTTCTAACACTGGAAAGTATGGCCCCTTTCCATCCAGCCATTTTCTTTTGAAATCTTTCAAGTAAACCATTCCAAACTATAGTAGAAATTCTTTTAGTTCCAAGAGGAAGACCTAGATATGTTGTGGGTAGAGAATTGATTTTGCACCCCATAATTTGAGCAATTCTTTTTGTCTTTCTAGCAGAGTATTAAAAAATAAGATGGAAATCTTATCAAAATTTATCTCTTTCCCTGAGGAAACCTCATAAAATTTTAGAATATACTTGATAGCCTTAGCTTCAAGGATAGAGGCCATCAAAAGTAGAATTGTGTCATCTCAGCAAATTACTGATGTGAAGCTATTTGGTTTGTAGAAGTAGGTCTAATTCCTTTTAAAATCCCATCATTAACAACTTTGGTAATGGATCTGTTAAGATTATCAACCATTAGAATGAAGAGTAAAGGGGATATAGGATCTCCTTGTCTTAATCCCCTACTGCTAGCAAAGAATCCCATTGGCTCACCATTAACCACCACAGAGAATCTAGCTGTAGAAATGCAAGCCTTAATAATTCTTCTAAATTTATTATGAAAACCAAATTTAGCCAGAACATTGTCAAGAAAATGCCAAGAGACTTTGTCAAAAGCCTTGTTCATATCAAGTTTCATTACCATACTAGCTTTTTGTTATTATCCATTGAATGAATGATCTCATGCACCATGATCACCCTATCTTGAATTATCCTCCCTTTTATAAATCCACTTTGTTGCTTTGAGATTATATTGTCAAGAATAGTCTAGAGTCTTGTTGCAATAATCTTAGTAAATATTCTATAAATAACATTAACCAGACTAATAGGGTGGAAGTCCTTAAAATCTTTAACATCCTTTTTTTTTTAGCAAACACAATGTGGATGTTATTCAGATCTTTTAAGAGATCACTTGTTCTATAGAACTCATTCACTACCCTTAATAAATCATCTGAGCATATTTCCAAAAACTTCTGAAAAAAATTAGTAGAAAAACCATCAGGACTTAGTGCCTTATCCCCTTCAAGAGAAAATACAAATTTTTGCAGCTCCTCCAAATTGACAATTTTAGAATGGTTTTTGAATCTTTGCTCATTTATTTTGTCATTCAGAATGTCCTCTAAAATAAAAGAGGCAACATCTTCATTATTCGCACTATTCTCCTTGATTAATTTTTCATAAAATCTGAGGGCTTTAGCCTTTATATCCTTAGGATATTTGATGAAAATACCATTTCCTTTTGAAACTTTTGTTATCCTATTGCAAGATCTATGTTTCATAGTGGTCATATGAAATAAATTTGTGTTTCTATCTCCCTCTTTCACCAAATTGCCCTGGATTTAAGCCTCCAAAAGTTTCTTCCCTACTACAGACCGTATGCAGCCCATATAATTTTTTTCCAATAATTGATCCTCCAATGACATGCCCTTTGTAGTTATTTGAGATTCAAGCTCCTGAATTTTTTTCTTTAATTCCTTTTTCCTTTCAAAAATATTTCCAAAAACTTCTTTATTCCAGATTCTAACTTTATTTTTCACATTTTTAATATATATATTTAATGTATTACTTGCACTATCAATTTGGTTGAAGCCAAGTTATTCAGGTTTAGTTGTTATTTTGATAGGATAAAAAGGAAATAGGCCTTGAGAGCTCGTTGTTGTTATATCTATAACCAGTTGTTTAGATCTTGTCCAACCTTTAGAACATTGGAATGTTTGGACTGAATTCAAATTTGAATGTAACTGATTGGACTTGAGAATTTTTTTAATTATGTAGTATGGGCTACACAATTAAGGCATTTCTACTCATGTTTGTTATCTACTATCACATATAATATGCTTGCATCATTAGTGTGATATTGCATAAGTGAGAATGTATACTTGCATGTTTATGGATTACTTATTGAATGAACTTGGATGATTATTTAAACTAAATTGTGAATAAGACTTCTAGTTGACAGAAATCAAACTTGTTTGGATTGTAATGTGCTAACACTGCAAGATTGTGATCTGCTTGAGTATGATGTTGCTGAATTTTTCAAATAGGAAAATATATTTCTGAACCCTTGACTAATTTCTATTAATAAGCAGTGTTCCTTTTCAAATTTGTTAGATAGAACATATGGTTCCAAGGATTTATTTTCTATCATGCTCAATTCAAATGAACTGACTTAAAAGCTAACACGTTTATAGATAAGTTTCATGAAAATTAAAAAGGGAAAGAGGAAGACTTATGGAAAGATGCATTTATTTTATTGCTTGAGGAAATGTAGTTTGATGAAATGATTATGTTTCATTTGCTGAACTATTCTTGGGAATAAGTGCCTAGGGCCTAAGGCCAATTTTGTAAATTGTGGAAAGAACTTGATTATTTCTTGTCATCTTGAAATGTTTCCTTAAATTGGAAATGATGAAAGTTGTTTCTTGAATCATTCTTTCTTGATTGGATTAGCTAAAGGCAATGGTGTCTTCAATGAAATATTTATTTTACTTGAAAAGTGAACTTGTTGGTAATATGTTGATTTACATTTCTTCACTTCTTGGCATTAATTTATAACCTTGGGAAAGTTAAGGAAATGTCACTTAAATTATTATTATGTAGCAAATAATATTAATGTTGATCTCTGAATATGAAAAGGGAATAAATAGGAATATTTACCTTGCAAGTGACTTGAATGAAATGATTTTTGGTTGTGACTTTTATTTGTTGAATTCATTTGATTAAGACAAATAAATAGTAAGTTATACTTAACAAGTCATATGTTAAGGAATCTAAATCATGAATGACTAGCATCTGATTATATCTTTATGAAACAACACAATCATGACTGTTTTATGGGGAAATCTATGAAATCTTAAGGGATACATGATTGTAATAATGGTCTTTGGACCATAGGAATAATCAAATGAGTACTTAATCTTATTAAGTGCATATAGGAATCCACTTGAAAAAAGGGATCTAAATGATTTTACCATAATGAAATTTGTCCATCTAAATTGACGATGAGGCACATCAATGAAATGGAATTGTGTTAATGAAGGATATAAATGATAATTTGGTTAGAATTATGATGAACCTAACCTTAAGGCATTAAGCACATAGTTATTCTTTATGTAATAATGATGTTATAAGTATGATACTATAAGTATGATACATATTTGACTTATACGCATGAAACAATTATACTATGAAAACTTGAATTCAAGGGATTTCTCACCGTGGGATGACAAAATGAACCCTTTGAATAGCTATGAGTTGATGTAAAATGTTCTTATACCATAAATGAGTTACACTTAAGGGATTAATTTTAACGAGGTAATTTAGTTTGAATAAGTTGCATGACTTAAAGGAAGTAAATGTAAGTCATGGAATTATTGTGGTTGAATATATAAGACCCAATTAAGATTTGTTAAAATCAACTTGAATGCTCCTTAAGTTATAATTGAATGTATGAGGCTATTGCCGATAACATTCTTGTATGATGTTCTAGAGTATAAAAGTAAACTAATGAAGGTTTCTTACTTAAAGAGAATAAGTAACGAGAAGGAATGAACCTACAGATCCTTCTAGTTAACTTATGTAGAAACATAATGTTTCCTAATGGAATGATTGATAGGACTCGAGTTAACCCTTTAGATTGACACCTAAAGACTAAAAATAGCTAGGGTGGGAATAACAAGTTGTGAATTAAAGGGATTAATGAACTTGTTAAGGAAGGAGGTTTAGATTATGGAATTTAATGGGTTGTTGCAACATAACCATTGTTGCACAATACTCATCCAATGATGGGGTTCATTAGGTGGTTACTGTGAAGTAGTCATTATGGTGTAATAATCCATTCAGCTCCACTAATCAAGACCATATCGTAATTGGGATCTATATTCTCTATTGAACACTAGGTAGTGATGATTTCATGGCCTACAATTGATGTCAGTTTGTGTTGACCGTGGGTGATGAAGTGTACTCGAAGCGATAGGGGTCGATTCAAATACACTTGATGACCCTTAATCACCGTAAGTGGATCATCTACCCTAGCCCATGTGGGTTATCTCTTCCTAGTGTCTAACATGGAAATGAGAAGGATTGACAGGAGTAAAAAAATGTCTAATCAAGATAACAGTTCAAGTGAGGTGAAATACATATTCCTTCAAGATGAGTATGTCATCTCAGAATATAGGCATGGAAAACATGTCTGAAAATTTGGCCAAAGTATCACAAGTTGTTGGTTACGTTGTCTTAAATTCACCAGACTAAGGTGCAGGATATAGGATGGGTACTCATAACAAGTACCTAGATAATCCCTTAGTAAGTTACACTTTATGAGCCTTTAAATGAAACAGGGAACCACAAGTATATTGATTATACATTGAAATTAAATATGAGAGATCGGTTCTATACCAAGTCATCATTGAAATGATATATGAGGGATCGATTTACACCGAGTCATAAAGTTGCATATGGTTATATTTTTAGGATTGATTAGCAGGTTTAATGTGGTTCTAAATGTTGAATTTAGAACAGTGAACATTAATGTATATAAAAATAATAAAAGTTCCCTTGCTTTTGTAATCATGAAATAGGGATGTTATCACATTTGTCAAACTTGCACCCATGTCTTAGATCTGGAAGAACCGAGTCATTTGTGACAATAATGGAACCGTCCCCAAGTTGTGGGACCTTGCGCACTTGGGACAAATCTCTAGAAAAGGTTGGTTCCTCTATCTAATTCTATTGCTACTGCTACTCCTAGTGCTTGAAAGGGAAAATTGAACTAACAATGCCAAGGGACCAGGGATAGAAGGATAACATGAAAGGAAACCTACACTAAAAGGTGATAGTACTAGAAAAGAGGGATGAACACTATTTGTTCTGAGTGAAAATGAAGGGAAATGCATGAAAGAAGGCTAGGAATGTGTAGCACAACTTAAAACATATTTACTAGATCAATTTCATTTAACACAACTAAATAAGGAGCTGCAAGGGATGTAGAATGGTACAATGAGAACACAATGCAAAATAAAAGGAAAGAAGAAGGAATACAAACTCATTGGGACATAAAGTAGTCAAAAAACAATGTTTATATTACTTCTATAAATGCACAGAGATGTTACAATGGTGAAAGAGGATGATATCCACATGGATGAGCCGATCTAGAGGTTTGTGACTTAGAATACGTAAAATATGAAGTCCTAAGTAAAAATGCGTGAGGATCCAAAATGTTCAACATTATTAATGATCCCAGCTCTTACATTTATAGATGAATCCATGGAAGAAGAAGAGGAGGGGAAATACAAATTTGAAATACCACCACCAACAAGCAATATTTAATACCTGTAAATCTACCTACAAATCACAAATACGTTTCCCGAAGTCCTGCTTGGTGTGTTGGAGAAGGAAGGAAGGTGGGTTTTATCAAATAGGGTGGTTAAAGCAATTAGATCTACTCATTGATGCCCGTAAATACATTTTCCCATTTCTCACCTACTAGATCTGCCAAGAATTTGAATTTAAATGCTTAGTCTTATAGCCCATGTCAAAAGCTATTGATTAAGACTAGGTGCACACCGATCGGAGCTCTTTAGAAACATATATGGCTGTCATCGAAGATGTCAGAGTTGTTTTGGCATGCAAGACACATGGTACACATGGATTGACTAAAGAGATTGGCCAACTATGCAAATTTTCTTGTTGTTTCTTCCATGTGTCACTTATTACTTTGTTGCAAGGATTCAATGGCCTATTGGCATGCTTCAACCGGTTATGTTCAGCATTCTCAAGCATGTTCAAGGATGAAATGGAATGGAAAGGTGCAAAGGAGGGCGCAAAGATAATGCATACACTTTGAAAAATGAGGTGTGAGAAGGAGGCGGAAGGAAGTCGCGTAAGGGGAGATAAAAAAGGAGAAAAGGTAAAAGGGTGGAAGGGGAAGCGTGCAAAGGCACATGAGGGAGAGAAGGGGGTGCAAAAGGAAATGCAACCAAGGGAATGTGCCAAGTGAACTTGAGTTCGCGTAACCTTGCAATGGAAAATTCAGAGCCAGAAGGTGTATACAAGTTACCCAAATAATTGGGAGAGTTATTTGAATAATATTTTTAGAGACTTTCAGGCCATTTTTCTCGCTAGATGAAGGATATCGCATAGCATGAAGCATCCATTGGGTAAGGATTCTTTATACACGAATGAAATTTTGATCTCGTGATTTGAATAATTACCCCTGAAATCACTTGAAGGATCATTTCTTGACTCTATTCCAAATCCTGCAACTACCGAAAATTGTCAAAGCATCCTAGAAGAAAAAGAAGAGAGTGTGCAAGAAGCACACAAGAAGAAAAACTATATACAAACAAACAATGTGCATGCAACACACTTAGAGGAATTGAAACTAGCTCTAATATATACAAAATGATGTAGTAAACTTAATGGAAGGGTTTGAGATGGATCCCATTTACTAGGATTTGCAGCGCACTCCATCAAGATGAGTTAAATCAAAAGATTTAGCCTCTTTGCATGAACTGATGATGTACAAAGCCAATTCAAAGTGCATCAAACTTTGAATGGCACCATGGTTTAACTCACAACATCCCATTTTAAGACCAATTCCCCAAATTTGAAAGCTTGAGGCCTAGCCTTTCTATAAAACCATTTCTTTTTTGCTTGTTGATGCTGCTCTAACCTGATCATATCAGATTTCCTTAACTCTTCAAGATTAACCAGTTGTGTCATTTTGATTTCCCTATGTTCTACATCTTCAAATTCCATTTTTGAGAAAGCACTAATGAGTTCAACTTCAGCATCAAAGGAAGGGTAGCCTCTTTACCATAGACAAGATTGTAATGAAAATTTCTTATTTCCGTTTTAATTTTGATTCTATCTACCTAGAGTGCACGTGAGACGTTTGTATGCCACTCGATTTTGGTTAATGTTCATTATGCACTTCATAATCGTGATCAGGTTCTTGTTTGTTGACTCTGCCAAACCATTTCCTTAAGGGTAAAAGTTAGAAGAAGTCTTCAGATAGATGCCTAGATTTAGAGCACAATTAGTGATTTTAGTGCTAAGGAAGGCTTTTTCATTATCGAAGATAATGCTTTGAGGAACGCCAAACCTTATGACTATACCTTCAATAAATTCAAGGATGACTAACTCGGTTGATTCTTTGAGTGTGACATCTTTTGTCCATCTAGTGAATTAGTCTGTAGCTTTTAGCACCCACTTGTGTCCAGCACTTAAAGGAGGATTGATCATGCCTATGAATTTGATACCCCATTGCGCAAAAGTTTGATCCTCTTAGATTGGTTAGAGGGGAAGCACTACTAATCTCTTCTTTCCCGCAAAGAAATGAAATTCCTAGCATTTTGTGACCCACTTGTGTGTGTATGCAAACATAGTAGGCCAAAAGATTCCTGTCATTATGACCTTCATCGCTATAGTTTTGGCATAAAAGTGTCCACCAGAGAATCCATCGTGAAATTCTACTAACACTTTTTCAATCTGCATGCCGTTGATACATCTTAACAACATGCCATCAAGATTTTTCTTGAAGAGAAGTCCATCAATCAAAACATAAGGGATAGATTGTAACCTCAAATGTATTCTCTTTTCCTTGTTTAAACCAGGAGGGTATGTACCCTCGGAAAGGAATGTGATCATGTCCTTCATCCAATCATGTGTGCTAGGATCTGTATTCTACTCAAGTTTTGTCTCATGGGATATCCTCATCCAAAAATAATGAAGTCTCAGATTCATTTTGTGCATCTTTAGTAATTTGCTTGTAGAGTGCACTACCTCTTACTAGTTTTATGGATTTGATAGTCACATCATATTCCATGATTTTGGTCACCCATCATGCTCTCTTTTCACTAATCTCTACTCCCATGATGAAGTATCTAATAGAAGAGTGGGATACTAACACCTTGATATGATTTGTGGCAAGCATAATTTTGAATTTCTTAAGCATGCGCATGATGGTGAAGACCCACTTCTCCATGTGATTGTATTTTAATTAATAATTCTTCAATGTTTGGCTGAAGAAAGCCACTAGTTGTTCTAATCCTTGTCCATTTTCTTGTGTTAGGAAAACAATAACACTCACATCAGCGCCATAAGCATAAAGGATGAAATACTTTGAGTAATTCGGGCTGATGTGTGTTGGTGCATGTCATGTTGTCGGCCCCAAAATTTTTCTCTTTTGAAGTCAAGTTTCAAAAATTTGAGTCTCAGTACTGAGTATTGAATCGTGTCAAGCCCGGCATTGTTGACATTTTTCCTATTCATGGAGAACAATTTGAAAGTCAGGCGTATGGTGAAGTTCCTTTCCTTATTTTTATTTTCTTCCCGTAGTCAAGAATGACATGCATATTTTCCCCATTAATTTTTTTCCCAGAGTCCATGGGTAATACGTGAATATCTTTCATTGGATGCGATCTGTCCATATTTCAAGGTTCAACGGAAGCCTCCACGTGTCCAAATGGTGAAACTCTAGGGTATGGTCCAAGGGACATTCCTCAAATAAGCGTAGGCTTTTCGAGTGTCCCAGGTACAAAATGAAGACAAAACAAGCTAAAATCAACTAAGTATGGAAGGTTCAGTGGACACCGACACGTGCCTCATTAGCACAACTTCAAGAGTCAAAGCTGGGGGTAGTTCTCAAACTTGCACCGGTCCTCCATGTCTCATAGATCCAAAAGGGACAGAGCTAATTGTTAAAATTGACTAAGTATGGGTGGGTTGGCAGAAGTCTCCACATGCCTTAACGATGAAACTTTGAAAGTGAAATCAAAGGGTCAGGCCTCCAAGTAACGCTAGCTAGCCACATTGTTAAAGTCAATATGAAGACAGATTTTGCCATTGAAAAGTCCAATACCGGTGGAAGGAGACAAGCATCACCAAGCATCTTCTTGGGTGTATTCAAAGCATAAACTTAAATGAGTGCCAACCCTCCATGTGTCTAGGGGTCAATATAGGTCAAGAAGAAAATTTTCCTGAATTGGCTAAGTATAAAGGAAATGGTGGAGCTCTCCATGTGTCAGCGTAGCACTACTTCAAAGACAAAGAATGCAAGAGGTGTTCACTACCCCGCTCCAATCAATTTCTCCCACTCACTAGCCCAAATTTGAAGTTGTAAAAGCAAATCGAATGGCCCATGTTTTAACTAGTAAAATAATGTAACGACCATATATTTAAAAACTAGTTTTTCCGCCATTAACGTTTTCTTTGCGTTTTCAAGAATTCGAAAGGGCGTGGATGATTGGAATAAGTTGTAACTATTTCTTGCTTTCTCGAGGAATTTGTAACCATCTCTTGTGAGCTATATCATGAGCTTTCAAAGCCATTGTATGGGTTGGAATTTTGATTATTCTGGAACTATAATTTCGAATTGGAAGAAATCAATACAAAGGTTTTTCCCTTTTTCTTCTACTTTCTCTTTCCTTCTGGTTCTGATCTATGAATCATTTAATGCTTGCATGCTTAGAAACTTTTGTTCTAGTTCATACAATCTCAAGAACTTTGAGTCTACAGATTGCGCCTGTTATAAATGTGAATGATTCTATTCTATATCTCATTTTATCAATACATATAAGGGTTTTCTCTACCATCTCTTTTCCCTGAAAGTATTTTCTTCTTTTTCCTCCCTCCTCTCTTCAATATCTTCTATCCTCGTGTATTGATAACTTTTCGGCATAAAAGACATTTTAGGATATTGGGAAACCACTATTGAATGAAATATTGCATTTGTACATAGGTTTTGCCCCTACTTTCAATAAGGGAACCTCTCCCATTAAAGAGGAGGGATTTTCTTATCCCCTGACTATGGTTTCATTCCAAGTGCAAATTTGAAACCCAAGTAGTGCACAAGCAATTTCTTTCTTGATTATGTTGAATATTTTCTTTACTTATGATGTCCATCTAAATGCTATGTCCTTCTTGAGCATCAAAGTGATGGGCCGAACTAGTCCTATAAAGTTAGGAATAAAGAACCTAACACAATTGATCTTACAAAGGAATGAATACATGGACTTTTTGTGCACCAATAGGGAAAGAGCTAGGATGGATGAAACACGCTCAGATCAATTGCGATGCCATCCTTTGAAACCACATGGCCCAAGAGCTTTCCCTGTGCCACTACAAAATTACACTTCTTGGGGTTAAGGGATACCCCAAATTTTTTGCATCTCTCAAATACTTTCTCTAGGTGCACCATATGATCCTCACTCTACTTTGAGAAGACAGTTATGTCATCAAGGTAAACCAAGATGAACTCATTGATGTAACCTTTGAAGGTAATGTCCATGGTGCACTTGAAATGTAGCACCTACATTTGACAAACCAAAGGGAATCTTTTGATATGCATATGTTCCCCACTTGGTTGTAAATGTTGTTTTGAATTGATCCTCTTCCTTGACTAGATCTGATCGAAACCTGAATACCCATCCAACATTGAGAATCTTTGTGTTCCAACCATAGTCTGTAGAATCTACTCCATTAAAGGAAAAGGATAATGATCCTTTAGAGATGCCTTGTTCAAATATTTGAAATCAACACAGAGTTTGATTTCATTGTTCTTCTTGTGCACTCAGAACTAGATTCATGACCCAAGTAGAGTACTTGATGGGAAAAATAATTTTCACCTCAATGAGTTTGGATAATTCCTTTCTCATGAGGGGCTCTATCTTTGGATTGACTAGTCATTGCTTTCATCGATGGGCTAGATACCGTGGATCAATGTCAATGGATTATTGATCAACACTTGGATCAAAACCTTTGAGGTATTCATACTCCCATGAGAAGATCTCACTGTATTTTTGATAGAGATAGATGAAGGCCTAGTTTTTAGTGTGTGCGCAAGATTTACTTGAGAAACAACTCTCTTCTACATGAAATAGTGACTGGGAGCAATATTTTTATGTGATGCACATATACTTTTCTTCACTGTTGAACTCATCATCAGGGTTAAACATTTTCTCTAAGGTGACCAACCCTTTAGGCAACATATTTAACTTCAATTGACTCAATTGGTCTGTCATGCAAGTCAAATTACATGCTTGATAAGAACTCAACTTCATTTTGAATGAATTAGATGATTTACACGTCACTTTCAAACACTTACCATCTGGTATTGTTGTCTAGAATGGATGGTCTGATCACCATATTAATGTGTTGAGTTTTTCCTTAGACAAAGTCTTCAGTGGGAGAGAATTTTGAACCAAGCGCGGTCATTTGGTCAACCTCCATATTCATTTTACACGTAACCACCTACAAATTTAGAGCATCAAATATCTCAAGGAGATCCCAAACTCTATGGTTATAAGCTTTGAGAAGCTTATTATTTTCCTGGCACTTTTGGTATCCTAGTGGATAACCAATTCCATGTCCCCAAATATCTCAGTAGCACCTTAATCTTCTTATTTTTAGCAATAAGTAGACCATGCACAACACCTCATACTCGCCATATTGTTATAGCATGTGAATCAGTAACCTATGAGTGAAGAATAATTTCTCACCCTTGGGAGAAATGAGAACAACTCTTGCTCCCACGCCATTTCTTCTTCTATCCTTCAAAGTATAATTTCCATAGACCAGGTTTAACTTGGTCTTTCTTGAGTGTGCGCGAAACATAGTTTCTTCTTTAAGAATGCAATAAGTACTAATCCCGCCATAAGCTTCTAGTTCTTCAAAGATATGGGTCAAATTTATGGTGCCTCTCTACCCATTTATAAAGTACTAGATCAAGAATACAAGGTGGAAGAGGCTACTCTTCAGGAAATGTAGCTTGTTCCTCTTAGATTAGACAGTTGGCTTAGAGAGGATATGGGACATATGATTGTACTTGATAGGAAACTATTGGTTTAACTTGTATGGTAAACTGGGTATGATACCTTGTCTTGAGTAACATATGAGATGAATTAGAAGACAAGTAACCACCCACTTTTGCAATAAATTCTCTTGATAGACATAAGGAAAACAAAGGAGGTAAGTCAATGATAGATATACATCTTGAGTTATGGTGAGGCTTGGGCACGCATGAAGGGTCAACTCAAGATCCTTGATGAATCCTAAAGTAGTAGTAGTTGAGCCATCAAGTTTTAGGACTCCTTTTTTCAGGGGATACACTTGAAACCCAAGACATCAAATATCTTCTTGGGCATGACAGAAGTGCTAGTGCCTGAGTCTATAATGTAATTATGTACTAGGTATTTTTCTATGATCAATGACATATAAAAGGGTGGAGTTTTAACAATATTACTTACTTGTTTCTCCTCTATCTGACAAATATTTATAGAAGTGTGTGGTTTGTGAATATTTGGATCAGTGGCACTAAGTTGGGACAAGGCGTCACGTAGTAGATCCCATTGAGATGGAATGGTTAGAGCATCCTACATTGTGACATGTATATTTGTCTTCTTCATCTAGTCCAAAATGTTGAATGGAAGACCCTCGACTTGTGCATTTTTGAATAGAACATCCTTTCTATACTATCGAGGCACTTAAGTAGGGGCTTTAGCTAAAACCGAGACTTGACCTACCAAAGGAGGCGTGTGCCACTTCAAGAGAAGCTTTGCACTAAATATCTTGTGTAGGGACTTGAGCAATTTTACCAAAGTGGATGGCCTAGATGCATCTTTATACTTCGATGGTCTACTTGTGTTGCTAGGATTGTGACCTACGTGCTAGACTCAAGCATTCTCTTCTTATATCTTGTGTTGTTTTTAGCTTGGGTGTGTAGTATGCTTGTATCCTCTGCATCTTGGTTGATTACAAAGATTTCCTTAGCATCCAAACATAAATTTTTCCTTTGGAGGAGCTTCTATCCTTGGTTTTCTACTTCAAGGGCACTTGTTAAAGGCTCACAAGTTGAAGCATTCGGATCATATAGGCTTGCACATGCATAGCACCGACATAATGATTATTACTATGATGCATGTTACAAGGTAAGCACCATTCTGACTCTTGTGCCAAATTGTTCTAAACCGAACAAGCACTTGACTTGCATTGAGTGGTGGAAGATAGGGTGTAGGAGGAACAACTTATAAGGGAAAATGTGTTTTGGTATTCCATCTATCATTGTTCGGTTGGGCATGTATCTTTGGTTTCCATATTGATTCCACCAAGGCTAACTTCTTTGGCTATGTGCCTAATTAGAACTACCTCTATAGGCTTACGCCTATTTTTTTCTAATGATATGACCTTGTTTGATAAATTTCTAATTAGGGTCTTCAATTCTTCATCTTCTTTCGATGTACCGAAGAGTACGATGTTGATGCAATATGTTGCATGCTTTTCTCAGGAATAAGAATAGGGGCCATGGAAGGCTAGGGTGCTCGTGACATTTCTAGGAGCAAGGACATAGGCAGTCTAGGAGCTATCTTTCCCGCTTGAATAAGACTATTTTCTGCACTTACTGTGATATTATAAGCAGCTGATAAAGTCCTACCTCTCATGGATTGAATCATGACTAAGATATCATTATTCAACACCTTTAGATAATACAAAAAAACATCCTGGGATATAGGTCTTACCACAAGAAGGATTTTTTCCCAAGTCTTCCAAAATCTGATGTTGAAATCAGTGATCTTCTCGTTGGGCGCCCTCCTTGTTGTTAATAGTTTCTCGACCAAAGATAGGTGATCTAACTTATCTTCAAAGTAATTACAAATATTTGTTCCAAAATCATCCCACATGGCAATATATCCAAGTCTTAAGCCCTACTACCATTGAATCACTTTTCGCTTTGAAAGAGGCGCAAGTATCCTCACTTCTACACCATCATGTGTGATCAAGTAGAGTGAACATACATTTGTTATATCTTGGATATGCTCCTAAGGGGTGACTTGATTCTCACTAGTAAAGTATGGAATACTCTTGAGCGTGCCATTTGGCATATCATGTTGCACGGCCAGAACCAAGGGACTTCCTCCGTAAAGTTAGCAAATTTCCTTAGTGGAGGAGGTGGTTGATGCACCATAACAAGGTGCGTTGGTTATCTCATTATGAGGATGAGTTGAATAGGAGCCGTGTGTGTTGAGATGGAGATGCGTGCGTGGGATTTTTGGAATGAAATATTCTCAGGGATAGTGGAGGTACTCAAAATAATATTCAGTTGTTGCACTTTTCTTTGTATGAACTCTTCTCATGAAAGTTATTTAAGGATGATAAAACAAATATCTCAGTAAATTTTGGGAGTTGTTGGATGTGTTTAAATTAGCCTTAAAATGCAAAAATACTAAGTATGCACACCAAAACTTAGTAATATGAAATTTAATATTTCAATGTTGGTCCCACTTGGCGTGCCAAAAACTCTTGGTCATCAAACTTGCACCCATGTCTCGGATCTAGAAGAACCGAGTTGTTTGTGACAATAATGGAACTGTCCTCAAGTCAGGGGGACCTTGCGCGCTTAGGAACGATCTCCAAAAAGGTTGGTTTTTCTATCTAATGCTACCGTTATTATTGCTACTCCTAGTGCTGAAAGGGAAAATTGAACTAACAATGCCAAGGGACCAAAGATAGAAGGATAACACGAAAGGAAACCTACACTAAAAGGTGATAGCACCAGAAAAGAGGGATGAACACTATTTGTTATGAGCAAAAAAAAAGGGAAATACGTGAAATAAGGCTAGGCACATTTAGCAAAACTTAAAACGTATATACTAGATTAGTTTCACGGAACACAATTAAATAAGGAGATGCAAGGGATGTAGAATGGCACAACAAACACACAATACAAAAGAAAAGGAAAGAAGAATGAATACAAACTTATTACGACTGAAAGTAGTAACAAAATGATGTTTCTATTACTTCCATAAATGCACAAAGTTGTTACAATGGTGAAAGAGGCTGATATCCACATGCATAAGCCGTATCTAGAGGTCTGAGACTCGAATACAAAAATATGAAGTCCTTAAAGAAAATTTGTAAGGATCCAAAATGTCCAACATTACTAATGATCCCAACTCTTACATTTATAGATGAATCCACTAAGAAGAAGAGAGGGAGGGAAAATCTGAATTTGAAATACCACCTCCAAAAACCGTATTCAATGCCTCGTAAATCCACCAGTAAATCTACCAAATACATTTTCTGAAGTTTGTTTGGTGTGTTGGAGAAGGAAGGAGGGTGGATTATATCAAATCGGGTGGTTGAAGCAATCATATCTGCTCATTAATGCCCAAAAAGATGTTTTCCCATTTCTCACCTACCGATCTACCAAGAATTTAAATTTGAATGTTTAGCACTATAGCCCATGTCAGCAGCTATTGATTGAGACTAGGCGCATGCTAATTGGAGCTCTGTATAAAAATATATGGTTGTCAGAAGATGTCAGAGCTATTTGGGCATGCAAGACATGTGGCGCGTCGATTGAATGAAGATATCGGCCAATTGTGCAAATGTTCTTGTCATTTCTGCCACGTGTCACTCATTATTTTGTTGCAAGGATTCAACGCCCTATTGGCATGCTTCAAATGGTTACATGTGGCATACTCAAGTGTTTCAAAGGATGACATGGCATGGAAATGCGAAGGAGGGTGCAAAGATAATGCACACAGAAGAATGAGGCATGGGAAGGAGGAAGAAGGAATGCGCATAAGGGGAGAAGGGGAAGCACACAAAGGCACGTAAGGGAGAGAAGGGGGTCACATGAGGAAATGCAACCAAGGGAATGTGCCAAGTGAACTTGAGCACGCGCAACCTTTAAATGGAGAATTCAGAGCCAAAAGGTGTATACAAGTTAACCAAATAACTAGGAGATTTATTTGAATAATAGTTACATTTGAGACTAGGATTTCTCGTGGAGGATGTACTACACTTGGAGCTAGGGGTGGAAAAGGTGGTGTTAAGGATGGAGTAGGATTTTGGGGAGGACGAGCTAGGAATCTAGAGGAATTTCTTGAGACATGATAGAGGAGAGCAGGGATGGACACACCACCTGTAGAGGAAAATGCACCCATAGTCCCATATATTTTACACGTGTTACAGGAGGTGGTCATTGTACTTTTAGAGAGAGCATGTGACCATCTAGTAGAAAATGGTGTAATGTCCCCTTTTCCCACTTGAGGATCAGAAGTGGACTTCTTTTCATTCCTTCTCCATGGAAAATAAGTAGAAGATTTGGATAAGAGCATTGAGCTTTCCTTTGCATTTATTTTTATAAATTTTAATGTTTGTTTTTAGCATGTGTTTTCCTTTAGCAAATCAGCTAGGGTTTATGCACCTTAAAAGAAAATTAAAGATTAAAAGACTACTTTAATGGGTTCATCCTTGCTATTACAATATTTGGATCTAAAATAAGGTCATAAAATGATATTAGAGAGATCATTTGGATCATCTAGTTTGGCACATTTTCTCTATTTGGACACTATGAGCTTGTACATCCTTGTTCTCCACTCTTGGATGAAAAGCCAAGTGTGTGTCTTCTCCTAGAAGGATGAAAACCCTTCTAGTAGCTGGTTAGATGATGAAAACCCTATTTCCTTGGTTGAAGTGAAGACTTATTAAAGACTTTTATGCATTTTAGAGCCATTCCTAGTTAGAATGACTAGGGTTTGATATTGTTTGATTTCCTTCTAGGGAAAAAAATTTACAAGTATGATTTTATATTCTAATTCAACATAATTTATTAAGTCAAAATCTCAATTTTGGTGATTTTGGAATATTTTTCACCTTCATCTACTCATTTACAGATTTTGGGATAAATTTTGAGAGGGATTCCATTGTTGGAAAATTATGATATTGGTCTCATTTGATTTCTAGCATTTTTCTGATTTTTTGAGTATTCATTTGTGTAGAGATTCCTCATATTCTAAGAGTTATCGAAAACTACAAGTTAAGTTGTTTTGGTGCCATAATTATGAGTTTGATGATTTGATCACATTTGATAGTTTCTAAAATAAAGGGAAATCCAAGGAATCACTTCTCATATTTTTGAGTCTCTCTATCTGGGGTTTGAGAGTGTTTTCATGCCCTTTACTAATTGTTTTCATAAAAATCAGACTTGCTCATTTTGGAGGTTTGAGTTAATTTCCTTAATTTTTCAGTTTTTTCCCCAAAATGAATATTTCACAAGGTGAGGCTTCACATCATGCCTCACAGGATCAAGTTCCAATGCATGAGGAGAGAGGGATCATCATGTCATAGGGAGAGATATAGGATTCCTCTCGTACAAATGCCTACTCTAGTTGTGAGACCCACAGACCGCCATAGATATGTTGTTGAGCATATAAGGGAGATCTTGAAGTTACACCCACCACATTACTCCAAAAGCACCATAGGTTTTAATGCAGAGGCATGGCTTGTGAGATTGACTAGATGCTTCAAGTTATGTCCATGCTCAAGCAACACCAAGGCACATGTTATTCATTTACTTAAAGATGGAGTTGGAGTATGGTGGAGATTTGAGGAGTAGAAGCTCCTAGTATATTATGAGTCTATATATTGGGACATGTTTGAGGAGAGAATTAAGGCCATGTACATATCCGGACACTTTTTGTAGTAGCACATTGATGAGTTTAATGATCTGAGGTAGAAGAACATGATAACGGTGAAGTATGAGGGTCATTTCTTAGACCTATTACAATATGTATATTATATGCATGATGAGCAGTCAACATTCACAATTTCATTAGAGGTATGAATTTAGAGATTGGAGGAGCCTTCAAGATGTATAATCTACATACATCGCCTAAGGCCTTTAAGAAGGCCACCATTATAGAGCATAACAGGGGAGGGCACAATGAGATAAAGAGAAGGTTAGATATCACCTTCATCGGTTACATATGATAGTAGATCGAGAGGTACACCACCTCCCCTCATGGTGGTCTTAGACCCAATTTTTCTACCACCCAACCACCATAGTATCCATATCAAAGCATGCATTTCATCCACAACAAAGAGCACACATAGCAGAGGCCCTTACCTTGACAAGACATATAAAGAGGTATTAGTGTGGGACTACCACCAAGAGCACCACAGAGGCGCATATACCACCTAGATCACAATTAATATGAGGACACCCACAACATCCATTCAGGGAACATCCGACAACATCTTCGATTATGAGTACTAGGGTTCTTGGGAGTATATCATGGCAGTGGAGATCTATTATTGCTTGTTATGGTTGTGGTGACCTAAGTCACTATTGGAGCAAGTGTCTGCATAACCCAAATGTAATTAAGGCAAATAAATCCCCTGCATCAAAGGATACGGTGGGTGATGTAGGATGAGTAGATAGGATCTATGTGGCAGTTGATAACCACCAAGTACAACATCAATCTAATGTGATTGAGATAAAGCATGTAGTATTAGTGACACCCCCCCATTGTAGTTTTTTTATTTCAAGTATTTGAAGTCATTTATATCTCCTTTGGTAATGGATTTTTGTAGGTTGGTGGTAGTGAGACAAGGTCCTAGATGGGATGTAAAGGTAGCATCGGGTGTAAGAATTTCCACATACTCTGTATTTAAAAAGTGTGTATTTGACATAGGGTCCTTGTGCAGACAATTGACCTTCACATTTTTTCATTGTGGTCCTACAATGTGATTTTGGGTATATATTGGTTATCAAATCATCCTTCTAGAGTAGATTGCCATCATAAGGTGATTTATTGTAGAGATGACATTGGTTTAGATAGGGTAGTGATGGGTATTCAGATACCCATATCCATCTGTAATATACCCGCTATGTAACTTAAGAGGAGTATGTAGAAGGGATGCCAATTATTTTCCATCATGGTGAGTGATATGGAAGATGAGTCTTCAAGACGATCCTTGGATGATCACCCTATCCTATAAGACTTTTTATGTCTTTCCTAAGGATTTTCTAGGTTTACCACATTCTCATGAGATAAATTTCCACATTGAACTTGTACCTAGAGTTGAGCTTATATCCTGAGAACCCTATAGGATGATTACTCCTTATATTTGTGAGCTCAAGTTTTATCTAGAGGGATTATTAGAGAAGGGCCTTATTCACCCTAGTGTGTCAATTTGAGGAGCACTAGTTATATTTTTCAAGAATGATGAGTTCTTGAGATTGTGTATCGAATACACACAAATTTCAACAAGGTGACGATCAAGAATCGTTATCCTCTTCCACATATTGATGACCTATTTTATCAGATGAGAGGAGAAACCATCTTCTCTAAGATTTACCTAAAATTAGGATACCATCAGTTGAGGATTGCAGAGTAAAATATAGAAAAGACATATTTCCATACTACATATGGACACTATGAGTTCATGGTTGTTTTTTTCGGACTCACCAATGCCCATGTAGTGTTCATGAGTCTAATGAATGAAGTATTTAGGACCTTTTTGGATTTCTTTGTATTAGTATTTCTTGATGACATCCTTATCTATTCATGGACTCAGGAGGAGCATGAGGATTACCTTTTTCAGGTTTTGCAATGCCTTAAAGAGCAACAATTGTATATTAATTTGGATAAATATACCTTTTTCCAAACCGAGGTACATTATTTGGGGGCACATTATTTATGGGGAGGGGATTTCAATCGGCCCTTCCAAGATCATATCTATTCTTGAGTGATTGACACCCACTAATGTTACCAATTTTTTCATCTTCATGGGTTTAATAGGAGGTTTGTAGAGGAATCCTCCCGCATTGTGCACCTTATTACATTTTTTTAGTACAAGAGGAAGAAGTTTGAGTGGACCAACAGGTGTGAGCAAACCTTTAGGATGCTAAAAGAGCATCTTACTACATCTCCCATTATTATAGTTTCTGACCCGCACAAGGAGTTTGTTGTGTAAGAATGTATCCATTATTGGTTTAGGAGGAATTTTAATGTAGGACAAACAGTGATTACATTCAAGTCTAGGAAGATCAAGGACTATGAGCTCAATTATCCTACACAAAATCTAGAGTTAACATCATTTATGCATGCTTTGTTAGATGGAGGCACTTCCTATTGGGTAAAAGATTCATTTTAAGGATAGATCATATAATCCTACGACATATCTTCACTCTTCCTAATTTTAATGCTTGTCTATGGCATTGAATGGAGATTTTGCGTGATTATGAAATGGAGGTAGAGCATGTGAGGGGAAATAAAAGGTTTTAGCCGATTTCGAGTCACATAAGACATGTGGTGAGGGCTACTCAATTGGGAACAAAATTACATCACAAGATTCCACAACAACTTCCTTATTACATATGGTATGCGTCGGTCTGGTAGATATTGATTAAGAGATGCCCCTTAAGGGGAAGTTTATAAGGGTTAATCTTGAGGAAGATGGACTTCTTAGGTATAGGGTCAAGATATATGTGCCTAAGGAGGGTGGTCTATGATATCTTATTATGACAGAGGCCCATTTTGTACCTTAATAAGCCCATCTAGGGGTTAAGAAGATGCACGCTACTTTGAGAAAACTTTATTATTGGGTAGGATTGTGATGAGATATCACAGGATATGTAGCTCAATGTTTAGAGTTCTAGAAATTAAATGACAAGCACTAGCACCATGAAATCCTTCTCTACCCACATGACGTTCTAATGTGGAAGTGGTAAGTTATATCTATGTATTTCATAGTGGGATTACCTACATCCTCTTATCATCATGATTCAATCATGGTCATAATTGAAAAAATGACCAAGGTCACCAATTTCTCTCTATAAATACCACCTCGCAATGTTAGGGATATTATATGAGTATACTTGGATGAGATAGTGAGATTTCACAAATCCCTAAGAATATCATTTCGACCGTGACCCACTATACACTTCTAATTTTTGGACCACTTTATAGGAGGATTTGGGCACATAGCTCAATTTTAGTAAAACCTATCACCCCGAGACAGATGGATAGACCGGGAGGGTGAACCGTATCATAGGACATGCTCGAATGTATGTGATGGACCAACCGTCTAAATGAGAGGATTACCTCTACTTGGTTGGGTTTTCTTACAATAAGTATCACGGTTCCATTAGTATGGAAATGTTTCAGGATCTTTATGGCGGGAAGTACGAACTCCACTCAGTTAGGATAGGCTTGAGGATTAGATTGTTATTGGACCCACCTTAGGACATGAAATGGAACAACAAGTGGCTCTCATTCATCAAAGGCTTCTTGAGGCACGTGATGACGTAAGAATTATGTAAATTCTAAGAGGACCGACAAGAGCTTCGAGGTGGGCTTGATTGTATTCTTGAGAGTCAAGATACACAAGATCCATATCCACTATGGAAAAGGATCTAAGCTATCTCTGCAGGTTCATTGGACCATTTGAGATTCTTGAGTGGATTAGACCCATAGCTTATCATCTCACTTTTCCACCCAACTTATCACGCATCCATGATATTTTTCATGTATCTATATTGAGGAGATATGTTTAGGATCCAACTCATGTGCTAGATTGGACTACATTACGGTACATGAGGGAAGCTAGGTTATGATAAAGCATGTACATATTCTCAAGTGAAGGACCATGGGCATTTGGGGCCACGATCTTGATCAGTCGAGTTCAAAGGGGATAGATATGACAATCATGCAACTTCATGGGAGGATGCATCCACTCTTCTAGTGCAATACCCACATCTATTTGAGTTACTTCTAGGAGGAAGTTGTGTTAAAGTGGAGGGGATGTAATTTCCACTACCCTTAGACCATTTTTTTACTTCACTAGATTACTTTTTGTAGACATGCTATCTATCTCATAGGACATTTTGACATGGACTATGATACTTGACATATTGAAATTTGGACACTATTGTTTTGGAAATTCATGAAAGACTCGTTTTGGATGGTATTAGTGTATATATATTTATATATGTGGATCGCACTAAATTTTGTGATGCATGGATACTTAACAATTTCGTTGTTTTTATTATTCATGTATGTGATTATATGATGATGATGATGACGTTCTAATACTCATATCTTTTGTGAAATTTTATTTGTTTAGTTTCTATACTAACGAAATTGTGATCAATCGTATATATGGATATTAATTATGATGACAATTTGTTATTGAATTGATATACATTGAGTTACGATGTTAATTATATGTGTGAATGTATGATTTTACAATAGTTCTTGGATGGATTTGATGTGTGTGTGAAGTGTGTAGTGATGAAACGTGTTTAATTAAATTAATACACAATGGAACTTAGGGACAAAGTATTAAATTTAATTATTCCTCTTATGGCTACTCTTTTATTATTGAAATGAGTTGTGTTTGGGAAGGGTAATAATCCATAGGTTGGGTGTTAGAGGGGATTGAAAATGGTTGGTTTTGTGGAGGGAAATGATATTATGTTTCTTATCATGGATGTGGATGAGTATTGTGATTTTTTTAGGGAGTTAGGGGTAGATGGGAATTAGGCATTTGGTGGAGAGAAAAGGGATGATTATATGCGGTATAAGGTGTAGTGGAGGAATAATGAGGGATAATTTTTATGGAGGTTTCAAAGCCTAATTCACTGCTCATTTGGAGTGATAAAGATATCAACCTTCATCTCTTCCTCTCCTACTTCACTTGATTTCAAGCCATTGTTTTACTTTCTTTTTCGGTTGCATTCTTGTTTGGTTTTGTTTGTTTTGGGCCCATTGGAGCAAGGTCAAATGTTAGTGTTGCTCAAGGGGTTTTATCTCTTTCATGCTTCATGTGTTGGGGCTCGGGGGCCAATTGGGAAGTTCTCCCCTTCCCCATACGGTTGGGTAGTGAGTGTTGTTTGGCTCCCCCTTGTGTGCTCTTAGACATCTTATAAAGAACTTGACTCTATTTTTGTATATATCTTCATCCTTTTATTTGCGGACTTATTTAAGAATGTTACCTCTTGAAAAGGGAAATTTAATGTGAGATAAAAGATGTGTAATCATCTAATTTTCATATTTGGGGAGTTTTGTAAGCTTGAAAGGAGATGTATTTTGAGACAATGTTATGTAAACAAATAAAATTTGGTTTTGAAAGAGTTTTATGTGTTATAAAAGAGAGGTTGTTTTGGAAACTTGTGTAATATTTGAAGTGGAAATTAGTGTGAAAACCAACAATGAAAATCCCTTTTTATTCAAATAAGTTTCAATGAGATTTGTTATAAATGAGTTTTGGGAAAATTGTGTATCAATTCATGGTTATCGGGAAGATTGGAATGTGATTGTGTGATAAAGTTTGTTTTTGAATTCAATTAATATAGTTGGTGCATCCTAGCTAGTAGGAGTGCACATCTATGGATGTTGAACTCTTCCTAGATGATATACACATGGGTATAGCCATCCTTTCATGTAGAAATGCATGAAAGGGCGACCATATGCATGGTACATCACTAATGTACTTTCCTACCTTGTTGTTTTGCATTACTATAAACGTGTAACCTTGTTGTTTTGTAACATCATAAATTTTAAACTTTTTTATTCTATCTCTTAGTAAAATTTGTGGCATTGTAAATTTTATGGTCACTTTGACATTGTAGGAAATTGGAATAACATTAGGTTTATGAATGTAAATATCCTTACAAAATTGATAATCATGCATTGTAATGAAACGAAATTTTAATGGTATATTAATTCATGGTTTTAAAAGGAAAAGTCGAATACATGTTACCAATTTTTTTAGTGCTCAAACTTATTTACTTCTATTGTTTAAACTGTATTTTAGAACTATCATAGGGTAGAAAAAACTTTAATTATGTTGATGTAAATCAATAGGAAACCTACAAACTGATATCAAATTTAAGTCTAAATGGCCTTTCTTCAAATGCATTTCATGCATATCCTGAAACCATGGCTTTTCACTATATATATATAGTAAATCGTCGAAACTGAAAATATAATAATAAACTTTTTCCATTATTTTGATGTTGTTGATCTACTATGTAAATAGCTACTATGTGTGTGTATTCATTTAAAATATATATATCAAAATAGATGGGTGGGCAGTTAGGTCGATCCACCCCCTGATTTCTATATAAAAATGCTCTTCCCCGACCCCTCCATCCAATCCTTCACGCTTCCAATCCATTTCCAAAGCCTCGCAGCCACACGCCCTATCCATTTCCTTTCCCTTCCACCAAGCGCCCCTCCACTCCTTCCGTGTTAACAAAGTTAAAAATAACAAAATAAAAAACATAATAAAACTAAACTAAAACAAATAAACTAATGCGTGAGGATTTTAGGGTTTAGGTTAGTTTTAAGGTCAAATATTTACCTTTATATAAATATTATGTGTGTGGGGGATATAAAGTATAGAAATGGTTTACCATATATAATATGTGGTGTTTTATATTATAATAAAATATGATGGTTAGCATAGGGTTCAGTTAATAAGTTTAGGAATTTTGGTATATAATATAATATATGGTATCATATAGATATAAATAAATATAGATATAATATTTAATATAATATATTACGGTAAGGGTTATAATATGGGTTTTAGTTTATAATATTATATTTTATGATATTGGTTATAGTTTATAATATTTTTTATTAGATAAGGTAAAAATAGGGACCGATTCTTAGGTCCTTACAAAGAAATTTATATCGTTAAAACTCGACAATAAAAACTAAACAAAAACAGAAAGGTCCATAAGGAGTTAAACAATTATAGTTTATAATATAATTACTCTAATGGTTATATTAATATTAGGTATATTATTTATAACTCTTACACTCGTATTAAATTGTTAGTACACTTATAATATTGTAATTTTATATTATCTATATTATCATTTTATTATATCATTATTTTTGTATAGTGTTCATTATATAATATGATCTTTTTGTGGTACCGACTACAATAATGTTTATAATATAGTATTAAATATTATTAATGTTTATAAAGGTTATTACTAGAAGTTTATAATATATCGCTTTTATAATGTTGTGATGGTATTATAACGTTATAACGATTAAAACGTTATAATATAGTGTACTATATTATTTCCTCGTAATATTATATAATAAATGTGATGTAGCATAACATACCTTACTATTTGTCTAGATTTCATGTTTCTTTCTTTAAAATAGTGAAGACTAAACTATAAATCAAGAAAAACTCATAAAATCGGAGGGTATAGGGACCTTCGATGTAAATGATGACGAGGATGGTATAGGCGCACAAAAAGTAGATCCTCCTTGCTTGCGAATCGACAACTTGCACAACAATGAATACCAAACATGAAAATGATTAGTGATTGATATGGTGGGTTGCCCAAGAAGTTGGTTTTGAGAAGTGAAAGATTCTAAAGGATTTCACCACGTGGTAATAAAAAGGATAATAGATGATAGATAAAGATATACAAGTAACAAAAATTGAAAGAGTGACTCGATAATCTGAGATAAAATCGAAATGATAACTGATAAAATTTAAAATGATAAAAACACGACAAACCATGGGAGGCTCGACGGTGACCCAAGATTAGATGGAATGGTTGACGCGATCAAGCAGGGATGATCTAGAACTATGCAAAACAAAATCTGAAATGTTGATGCAAGACTGCAAAGACCAATAACAGAGAACTAATGGGGTAAGAGGATGTAAGGAGCAATATATCCAAGTGGATAAAGGGTGAGTTGATTAAAACCCAAGGTAAACAGACACGATCGATGACGACCAATGCCTTGTAGATAGAAGAATGTAGAAATTGGGGAAGTAGCATTTCGAGGTATTAAAATAGATGATGGAATACCTGGATAAAATTGATAAGATGCGGGAGGGTAAGTGGGATGCGCAACAAGGTGGAAAATATTCAAGAGAGGATGTAGAAACAATAAGTTTGATAGATGGGGGTATGGGTCGATGGTGACTAGGTCCAAATGACGATAACCTGGAACAAATGTAGGATCAATTCAAAAGGATATGATGGACAACTAGATCTAAGGATGATTGAAAATGGTTGAAAGACAAGATAGAGTTCTACGAAGACCAGAAACCTACAAGAAAAAAAAATCATACACGAATGATATCTTTGAATAATATTCACTATACTCCAAGATTTATTAATGACATGCAAATGGAAGTGATCTAACTGATAAGAATTCCAAATAAAAATACAGAAGCAATAATTACAGAGAGTACATGAGATTCTAAATTTTCTAGCCCTTTGAGTGGAGGGGTGAGGGTGGTTAAATAAGATAAGGTAGGGTCGATGGTGACCCGGTCGATCACCAAAGGACTAAGATAAATAGTCTTCCAAGAGATGTTAGAACTATAATGGGTGGAAATGGCTATGTAATGGCTAGCGGGTTATTTTTATCCCTACACATATATGGGGGATGATTAATGGGTTAAGGGGTGATAAAGAGGGATTAAATAAGTGTAAGGAATATTATGAAGGGTTTAATGAATGGATAATAATTAGGGATCATGTGAATCGATAGGGTTATTAAATGGGGGTGATTAGGATGGGGTTTAGGATATATTAAGGGTAATCAAGATTAATGGGGATTTAAAATAAATGGGATGTAGGGAAGGGTAAATATGAATTTGGGAGGAAAGGATGGGTAATTCAAAAATAGGAGGTAAATGAGTGCACTAGGTGAGGGTGGGGGAAAACATGATGTGAAGGAATATGGGTGCCAAAAATAAGTGCCTACATTCTGCCCCTTTTGTTGAGGTTTTTGTAATAGCAAACTGCAAGACAAAAACAAGAAGTGATGGGAAAGGTAATCGATGAGTAAAGGATTAATTTATAAGTTTCTCCCCTTCAAACTAGGGATCGATGATACAAAATGGAACCGAGTTTGAAATATATGGATGAGAAGAGAGGGCAGAAAGGATGGGGAAAATAGAGTATACGACTTGAATGGAGGAAAAATAAAATGAGGCATGAATTGAGGAAACAGAAGATGAGGCATGAATAGAGGAAAGAGAAGATAAGGCATGATTCTCCATATAAAATGGATTCAATAAAAACAAGGATTAAAACATGGCGGTGAATTTGGGAATCAATTTGTAGGGGAAAATGTATGGCCTCAACAAATATGACGGCAATGTCCTACGGACTTGTGAGCTAGAAAACCACTACAGGATGAGGGAATCCCGTGGAGTTTTCTCAAAAATGGATGTGCGAGCCATGATACCAATTGGTAAGAGGCAGACATCATGTGTAAATACATGTGAGGATAATAATGGAAAATCCATTATACATGAGGAATCAAGCGGAAAATACATCCAGGGAAGACGAGGATGAAGATAATAATGGTGCCCTAGAAAAGAACATGGAGATTGCCGAAAGGCATGATGATAAAAAAATTGGATATGACAGAGAGATAATGTGCTATTGATGACACACCAAAAATAGAATGGAAGAAAAGATGATTTTATGGTGGAGATGATGAAAAAAGTAAAATGGGGAAAACTAAGGTCGAGTCGATGATGACCTAGATGGATCATTGCGACTAGGGAGAAATGGCAACGATGAGGTCCTAGGATTGATTTAGGAACCTACCCCAAGAGGGAAGGATTTAAGGCCATTTGATGTACAGTTCACATATTTTAATGATGTATTTGGATTGATACAAGACCCTTAGCATCATGTGGCTTGATGTATATGTATATTTGTATCTTTGATGAGATTTATAGATATATATGGTTTTGATTATGGTGCCGACATGTTTGATTTATGGTTTTTTATTTTGATTTGGGTGATTATGATTACGATATTATGGATTAGATGTAAATGTATGAATGTGAATTTGATGTTGTGAAATTGATTATGATAATTACAAAGTTATTTTAGATTTGATATGGATATGTTGTGACAATAGATAATAGATGTGAACGTCATGAACTTGATTATGGATTACGATTATGTTTATGTATTTGATTATGTTTTGGAAATTTTAAAATAGGATACGAATGTGATAACATGTGATAAATATCTTAAATGTGATGGATTTAGAAACATGGTAGTTATAAATGATATGGGATGTGATGAGATAGGATATGGAATATAAAGGGTGTGATGAAATGTGTTATGATGAAAATATGATTTTGTGAAGGATATATAGTTATACATAGATCAAATGATGCGAAATGATGTTAGGAAACTAGAGGGGATGAAGGAGATAAGCCTAGAGGAAGATGCGACTTGATGTGTGGTGACCAAGAAACGTATGAAGGACTCTACACCATAGAGAAGAGTGTAAGTTGAAGAAGTGATCAAAACTAGATTGGAGGTAAAATGAGAATAGGAATCAATCAAAGAAATGTACTTGGGACCAAAGGCAGGTGTTAATATAGAACCAATGATAATTATTCAAACTCATGTTCAAGAGAGGAGGATGAAAAGGGGATTCTTATAGACCTACTTTCGTAGTGACAAAGGGTCAAGATATAACATTCATGTGGGAAACAATCTCTCCTTAGGTGGTGTTCCTAATACTATGCCCCATCTATAGATACAATGGCATAAATTGATCATGTAGACACTAAAATTAGGTCACACTCCCCCTTCATCCCTTGACATATAAGCCCCCCTTTATTACATCTACCTAGCCATGACCCCCTTCACCCTACTAATATTAATTTAATTAAATTAATGCTTTATCCTCACTATATTTATTATTTAAATATCTTATTTAAATAATATCTACACATATAGTTCACTTAGACACCTCACCAAGCTAACTCAACCTAAGACCTATTCTTAGCAAGTTACCATAACTAACTAAGACTTACCCAAACCCTAAAAATCAATGCCTACACTCCCTCTAACCACATTCCCGCATGCTCTAGGAAGCTCCCAGTCTAATCTATGGGATAACGACACAAGATCTCGAGAAAATTAGGAGGATCTCCCTAAGTTTAGTAAACCTAGAAAATCCCACCTTGACCGATGTCGGTTTCCCCTAACCATCACCGGTTAAGCTAGACCGTCATCATCGGTTACCCCTTTTATCCCCTAAAAACCTTATTCTCAAGGTTGGAAAAACATTGGGAGAAAAGTGGACGAGAAAGAATGAAATCTCAAAGAGATAACACATCTTTAGAGAGCCAATTCCAACAAGAATTGACATCCAAGGAAGGAGATTGAGGATCTTCTCCTACACAGCCATCCCAGCCACATTCTGATCTATCCAAGTAAAAGAGGAGTGTGCATGTAGCCCATGCAGAATCCTTTCTTCAATTGGTGATCACTTGCAGCCTTCAAACCCATCATTAGCACCTCCATCCTTTACACATAGAATTTCAGAAATGAAATCCAAGTAAGTGCAACATCATACTTTCCTGGTTATTTCATTTTATCATTATTTTATCATTCATTGTTTATCTTGCTCCCTATTGACCATCTCCAACATTTTTTACCTCCATAGACCCATCAAAACCTTGCAAAAACCTATTCCAGTCACCCAATACCTCATCCCGACTAACCAAATCCTTTGTGCAATCACAAAAGAGACCAAAACCTCGTTCTGTGACGTTTCTAGATCTCACAGTAACCGGTGCCAGTTATACCTAACCGCGATCGGTCACCCCTAACCGACGTCGGTCTCTGTGTTTGCCCACACATCCTTAGACAGAGACCTATCCACCTAATTTTACCTCACCCTCACTCACTTGTGACCTATCTGAGACCTTTATCAGACCTGCAAAACCCAGAACCAACCATTTGACCTGTGGATTCTATTCTAGCTTAGCCTGTTAGATTAGATCTATTTTCTTATTGTGTTTTTAAGTGAGATACCTAAATCATTTCAAAATAACAATAGGATTTACCTTGTTTTCAACATTAATTTATTTAAAACAGTGGACTGATAGCCATCTAGGAAGTATCACGCTTCCCAGATCTAGCTCACGCTAGGCAGTTCACTGCCCATATTGTTTAATTCTTTTTGGTGGTCTTACTTTCATTATAGGTAGTTCCTCCTAGCCAAAAGGAAGCTCTCACGGCCAGTTATGGATTCGGAAGTCATACGTGCACAAAAACCCATCAACCGACATTTGAACAGGTATTCCTCCTACGCCATTACCCTATTTGTTTTGTCAACAATTTTAAGAAACAATCTAAGAAAAAGGTGAAACATTTTGCCACACCCTCACCAAAACCAAAGCCGGAGCTCATCGATGCCTCTGAAGAGATGGAAAAACTTGGGCCCCCAATATGCACAGCCGTAGGATCCTGTAGACGTCCTCCAGGGTGATCATCATCTCACCTGTCATAAAATGGAAGGTGTTGGTCTCGAGTCCCATCTATCGATGAGGGAAACCATAAGACTCACCTCCTGGACTACATGCCGGTAGCGCCACATGCCTATCAATCCCACCTTTGCCACATGTTGCCACTCCACTTGTGTCATGATTTCCCATACTATTAATAACAAGGGCGACACTCGAGCCCTCATCCGTAGCTCGTCTCAAGCCTGCATCCCACAAAAGCAATATATTAGTCCACCTTCCCAACTTACCTTATTTTACCCCACATTCCGACCTAATCTCTTTCCCCACCCCCATCCCATTTGCCTTGTCGCTAATCCAACCTACCCAAACCCATCCACCAAAACCTATCTACCCTCAACCATCTACCCTAACCCTCACCCACACCTACCTAAACCCATCCACCCAAACCTATCTAACCTGACCCTCACCCAAACCTACCCAACCCCATCCACCCAAACCTATCTACCCGAACCCACCTACCCAAACCCATCCACCCATCTACCGTACCTATCTACCCTAACCCTCACCCACACCTACCCAAACCCATCTACTCTACCTATCTACCCTAACCCTCACCCACACCTACCCACACCCATCCACCTGAAACTATCTACCCTACCCTCACCTGAAACCGCCCTCAACCCTTACCCACCTACCCTACTTTCTCACCCTAAACCCTTCCCCTCTCACCTAACTTCTTTCCCACCCTACCCTTACTCTCTTCCCTTTTTATCCCAATTTACACTTAGGATTAACCGACCCGGTTATCCCCTAACCGACCACGGTCTCCCTTTAACCGGACTGGTCATTGTTCTTGTGATCGTACCGGTCACTACCCACCGACATCGGCCACACCCGACCGACGCCGGTCATTGTCGTGCCACTCGCCCCGACTTTCCAACCCTAATTTTTCCCTTCCTAGACATTCTACCCACCCAAATCCCACTTTACACCCTTAATTGTTCCTACATTACCCTTTTACACTACCCCCTACCCTTCACTATTACCTTTTCCCTCTCTTTTTCCCATTTTGAAATTCTTTCCCCCCAAACCCCCATTTTTAATATTTTCTACATTTTGCATCAAATTCACCAAACAATCAATCAAAAGGTTCGAATCCTACCTGATCTCGCTATCACCGTCGTGGTGGAACCTCCGGCCTCCACGCCACTCCTCCCAATCCCTCTCTGGCCTCCACCATCCTCAAATGACCTCCAACTCTCTCCACCAATCACCTCGCTCGATCCGATCTCACGGCCCCACCTCTCACTCAACCAATCTCACCTACGTGGCTCACCAACCAAGCTCTCTACCATACTCTTTTGTCCTCTTCCTCTTTTCTCTCTTCTTGTCCTTTTCTCCTTTTCCAAATGCACAAATGAATTTTTAAAATGCGGGTTTTTCTAGTTTTTATACCCTACCCGAATCAACCGACGTTAATTAACCCTTGACCGCTACCGGTCTGATGCCCTAGACTACCGCCGTTGGTTCAACTCCACCGTCGTCGCTCATCCCGACCATTGTCGCTACTCCCGCCTACTCATTACCTTCACATTGACCTCATTTTCCTTACCTCCCTTTTCTTTTGCCTTCCATACACCTACCTAGACCACTTTACCTTCACTTATGGCCCTCCACCTTCTTCAACCTCACTACGTCCGTTGTTGAAGCCTCCTTATTTTACCCCTACCTCGGCCTTACCCATGCCATGATCTTGATATTTGGACCTGGACCATTACTAGTGACCTTTTGACCTCATGTGTTCATTATAACTTGTGGCACGGTTACCTATGTGTTGTTTGACCTAATGACTTTACCTAGCCTATTATCGTGACCATTTATCCTGACCCTACCTTTGGTGTACCGAAACATACCTACACGTTCCTGCACCTAACCTACGTTGTGTTTCCTGACCTTATCCTATACCTTGGATACTAGATTCACTTCACCCTTGTTTGGATAAACCTATCGACCTTAGACTATGGGGAGTTTGCCTACTCTTCAACCCGGTAGCGTGCTACAGTTTATACGTGTGCGTGCATTTGACTGTTGCTACCTTTGACCCTGACCCATTACCTAGATCACCCGAGTAGACCTTTCACCCTCTTCCCCTACACCCACTTACCTTTTCCTCACATTTACCTTTTATCAAACCACTCGCCGCTTTAACATGCTACCTCGTCAGTTCCTAGTTTGAGGGGGATCACCTTCACCCTCACATGGGCCAACCACATCTTATTTTTGTTAGCATCGCTTACCAATACAAGCTACGCAACAAAAAGGGGCAAAATGTAGACACTAAAATTAGGTCACACTCCCCCTTCGTCCCTCGACATATAAGCCCCCCTTTATTACATCTACCTAGCCATGACCCCCTTCACCCTACTAATATTAATTTAATTAATTTAATTAAATTAATTCTTTATCCTCACTATATTTATTATTTAAATATCTTATTTAAATAATATCTACACATATAGTTCACTTAGACACCTCACCAAGCTAACTCAACCTAAGACCTATTCTTAGCAAGTTACCATAACTAACTAAGACTTAATCAAACCCTAAAAATCAATGCCTACACTCCCTCTAACCAAATTCCCAAATGCTCGTGAGGAAGCTCCTAGTCTAATCATGGGGATAACGACACAAGATCCAAGAAAATCAGAAGGATCTCCCTAAGTTTAGTAAACCTAGAAAGTCTCTCCTTGACCGACGTCGGTTTCCCCTAACCGTCGCCGGTTAAGCCGAACCGCCGTCGGTTACCCCTTTTATCCCCTAAAAACCTTATTCTCAAGGTTGGAAAACATTGGGAGAAAGGTGGATGAGCAAGAACAAAATCTCAAAGAGATAACGCATCTTCAGAGAGCCAATTCCAGCAAGAACTGACATCCAAGGAAGGAGATTGAGGATCTTCTCCTGCATAGCCATCCCAACCACATTCTAATCTATCCAAGCAAAAGAGGAGTGTGCATACAGCCCATATAGAAGCCTTTCTTCAGTTGGTGATCACTTGCAGCCTTCAAACCCATCATCAGCATCTCCATCCTTTACACATAGAATTTCAGAAATGAAATCCAAGTAAGTGCAACATCATACTTTCCTGGTTATTTCATTTTATCATTATTTTATCATCCATTGTTCATCTTGCTCCCTATTGACCATCTCCAACAATTTTTACCTCCATAGACCCATCAAAACCTTGCAAAAACCTATTCCAGTCACCCAATACCTCATCCAGACTAACCAAATCCTTTGTGCAATCACAAAAGAGACCAAAACTCCGTTCGTGATGTTTCCAGATCTCACAGTAACCGGCACCGATTATACCTAACCACGGTAGGTCACCCCTGACTGACATCGGTCTCTGTGTTTTCCCACACAACCTTAGATAGAGACCTATCCACCTAATTTTACCTCATCCTCACTCACTTGTGACCTATTCGAGACCTTTATCGACTTCCGCAAAACCCCGAACCAACCATTTGACCTCTCGGATTCTATTCTAGCTTAGCCAATTAGATTAGATCTATTTTCTTATTGTGTTTTTAAGTGAGATACCTAAATTATTTCAAAATAACAATAGGATTTACCTTGTTTTCAACATTAATTTGTTTAAAATAGTGGATTGACAGCCATCTAGGAAGTATCACACTTCCCGGATCTAGCTCACGCTAGGCAGTTCACTTCCCATATTGTTTAATTCTTTCTGGTGGTCTTGCTTTCATTACAGGTAGTTCCTCCTAGCTAAAAGGAAGCTCTCACATCGGGCTTGTGGATTTGGAAGTCATATGCACACAAAGAACCCATCAACCGACATTTGAACAGGTATTCCTCCTACGCCCGTTACCCTATTTGTTTCGTTAACAATTCAAAGAAACAATCTAAGAAAAAGGTGAAACAGATCAATGCGAGAAGTTTGCTTTTTATGGGAAATTTTATCCATGTGGGAATATTTCCTAGGATGCTTTTACATATGAAAGCTTAATCATTGTGGGAATCCTTTTAATTCCATGATGTAATGGGGTATCCATCCTTTGAGGGAGTGGTCTATATTTTGGTTTTTTTATTTTCTTTCTTTTTCTTTTTGAGATTGCATGATACATGATAGTTGTCCTTCAAGGATCAATCTATATTTTCACATTACATGAAAAACTACCCTTTAAGGGAGTAATATTTTTTTGGATAAGATAACTTAACAAGAGCATCCTTAATTTTCAATATTTTACATAGAGCTAGCGATAGCCAAGTATACCACTCGGAGGGGAAAAAAGGTGTGAAATTTATACTTGAGGACCCTTGTCATGGTTCCGTGGAGGATCATGGGAAACATGAATAATTATCATGGGAATCTTACCAAGAAGGAAGAACCTATCCATAAGGAATATACTATAAGAAGATCTGTGGTGACCATACTTAAGGTCATATATAGGATAGTGATGGTAGACCACATGATTTCAGATCATTACAATGATAGATGGAATGGTCAATTGATGGAAATAAGGGATTGTTAAGGTGACTAAGGTCACATTAGTAAATATGTTAACAATAGAAAGGTCACAAGTACAAGGAATTGAGAGGTTCTAGTTCAAGTTTACCATCAAGAGAAGCTAAACGATAAGCACCCGACCCATACTTATGCATGATAATGTATGGTCCAATCCAGTTGGAAGCAAACTTTCCACGTTGGATCCTTTCTAGAGTAGTGGCGTTCTAATTTTCTTTAAGAAAAAGGTTGTCGATGTTAAAGTCACGAGGTTTAATATGTTTTTATAAGCATGTTTAATTCGATCTTGATGGATTTGATGATTTTGAAGGGAAACCAAGCAACCTTCATCTAACAATTTAAGTTGTGCTAGATGTTCTTGATGATAGTCCTTGTCAAAGATAAATTCACGAAGGGAAACATACAAGGAAGGGATTTGAACTTCAAGAGGAAGAATGGCCTCAAATCTATAGATGAGAGAGAAAGGAGTATCACCCATAGGGGTGTGGATTCTAGTCCGATAGGCCTAAAGATAGAAAGGAATATGAAGATACCAATCACGACCATACCTATCAATGGTCTTAGCAAGAATGTTACAAAGGGTCTTGTTAGAGGCTTCATTATGGCCATTAGCCTAGGATAATAAGGAGAAGAGAATTTGAGATTCATATTAAAGGAGTCACAAACCTTCTTGAGGTATTTATTTTTGAAGGAATTTCAGTTATCCTTGATGAGCTTGTGAGGAATAATAAAAAGAAAGTGATGTCCCGATAGATGAAATTGATGGTCGGCTTAGCTTTAGTAGATGTGAGTGGAATGGATTCCACCCATTTGGTGAAATATTCGATAGCCATGATAATGGAATGATGGATCCGAGAATAGTGTGGATTGATAGTGCCAATGAGGTTGAGCCCCCATTGTGAAAAGGGATAAAGGTATTGGGCTAGCTGTAGAGCCTAGCTAGGAATGTAGATGAGATTGGAATATTGTTGGAATTTAACACAATTTTCAAAGTACTCACAATAGTCTCGGTTGAGTGTAGGCTAGTAAAATCCCAAATGAATGATGTGCTTAGCAATAACCAAGCCACTAAAATTTTTACCAAAGATACCACCATGGACCTCTCGAATAACATGGTTAGATTCAAAATACTTAAGGCAATGTAGGAGAATGCCATCGAATCCATGTTTGTAAAGGATGCCACTAAGGATAACATAATAGGTTGCATATTGAAGAAAGAACCTCTTTCCATTATTAGATAGGTCGGAGGGTACTTTAGATTGGGATAGGTAGTCGAAGATATGAGAATACAAAATATTAGATTGATTGGTACTGACGTGATTGACTTAGGGTAGCTCATGGGCATGAGATGACTGATCAAGATGTTGAACAATGACGAAGAGCTCAAGTTCTTTCATTTTTCATGGGCTAAGGGATGTGAGGGAATCCATCACGTTAGCGAAATAATTAGATGATTATGGGATATTTTGGATGGTATAGGAGTCAAATGCTTTAAGGAGGAAGATGAAGATATCCCTATATTTTTTAAAGATATCTTTTTTACATTGAGAGGTTCCTATGACTTGATTTTGATGAGTTAGGAATCCCCATATCTATCAAGAATCTGGACGCAAAGTATGGCAAGTGTTTAATATTTTGAGAGATGGGGATGGGAGTATCACAAGGAGGAATGATGATGATGTCGCCTCTCCCTTTGCGACACTTATATCCATCAATGAAAAGGGTCATCTTAAGAGGATAAAACTCATGATCAATGGTGAAGATAGATTCGTTGGGAATTGCTCATGAGTGTGTTGATTTTCGGGAGGGTCCTCAACAAGTTGATCGGTAATATCCTGGCTATGGATGGATTTTTGGGAGATGAACTCTAGGTCAAACTTTGTCATGAGAATGAGCCATCAAGTGAAACGCTCTCTATGATAAGGCTTGGAATGCATGGTCTTAAGAACATGGAAGATAGTAACAATGAAGTTTTTATGGTTAATAAGGTAATGACATAGCTTAGAGGTGGTGAAGAAGAGGGTGCAACATAGCTTCTTATCTTTGATGTAATGGGTTTTGTAGTCAAGAAGGGTACGATTGATATAATAGACAACTTGTTCTCTCGACTTTCTCATCACAATGTGCCAACATGACACCTAAAGCATGATCGGAGGTACATATATAGAGATAGATAGACTCCTAATAATGTGGAGGTGTGAGCACTAGTAGAGAGATAAGATACTACTTAAGATCATCAAAGGCCTTCTCGACAATTTTCATCCCGATTGAATCGGGTATCTTTATGCGAAAATGATGAAAGGGTTAGCAGCTGGCCCGAGAGTTGTGAGATGAAGTTGTGAACTGATTGAATTCGACCTTGAAGACTATGTAGTTGATTAAGATTATAAGGGGGGAATTTTAAGTATGGCCTTAATTTTGGTGTGGTCAACTTCAATACCCATGATAGAGATGATAAATCCAAGGATTCTACTAGTTAATGCTCCAAATACACACTTGGTTGGATTAAGACAAATAAGGAAGTGGATAAGGCACTTGAAGAGGACTTCAAGGATAGAAATATGATTGTGTCGAAGCTTGGATTTACCTAGGAGGTCATCTACATAGTCCTCTACATTTTTATGGATAAGGTCATGCAAGATATAGGTCATAGCCCATGCTGGTAAGTGGCCCCAACATTTTTCAAACCGAAAGGCATGACACGATAGCAAAAGGTCCCTCAAGGGGTGATGAAGGAATTATTATGTTGGTCTTCTAGGGTGATAAGGATCTGATTGTAACCAAAAAAACCATCCATAAGAGAGCATCTCGTGATTAGTTGTGAGCTTAAAGAGATGATCGATTTTGGGAAAGGGAAAGTCATCCTTAGGGAAAGCGAGATTTAAATCTCGTAAATCAAAGTAGATGTAGAGATTTCAAGAAGATTTGAAAATGGGTACGATATTTAAAACCCATTATAGATAATCGATAAGTTGGATGAAGTTAGGAGAGAGAAGAAATTTTAGCTCTTCTTTGATGAGGGAAACACGGGGATGCATGCGACATAGATTTTGTTTAACAAGTTCAACGTTAGGGATGGTAATGATGTTATGGATGATGATGGAGGGATTGAGACTTGACATGGCATAAGATACAACCATATAAATGCTTAGCTATATTTGGATAAGAAGCTAGTAAAGGCTTTGAGCTATTGAGGATCAAGATATTGGCCTACCTCAAGGATCCAGGATTTTGGGAGTCCTTATGTTGATGTCGATAGTGGATTCATTAAGGAGGGTGGAAGTATTAGGAGGAAGTGACTTTTGTATATAAGAATCCTCACCCTAATGTAAGAAAGAATGGAGTCATTCACCGCATTGGAGGATATAAATGGTAGGGGAATCCTCCCCTATCATCTCAAGGAACTTAAGAGGAAAGGATCGGATTTCATTTTTAACTTGATAGGTGACCAGTCTTAGGGAAATAGTGGAGACTAAAAAAAGGTTAAGGGGGATAGGCATAGTATCGTCTGGGTACGTGAGATAGTTGGATGGAGAATGGGAAGGTAACTCAATCTTGATGTGAGAAGAGGAGGAATTTCATGGAGGAGGAGTGTAGGGATTTATATATCCCAATACAAACTTATATGTAAGATCCCTAAATGGGACTCTTTGACCCCAAGTAGGATTTCAGGAAAATCCTGACTAAAACAACAAGGAAAAGATGGAAAGTTAAATTATTACTTTTAAATATGACAATTAATATATAAAATTTGATTGGGTTTTGGTATGAAAATCTTGGCACATTCATCATTTTTCACCCTTCATCTTCCTTAAATAATATGTAAATTTTGATAAGCCAAATTAGGTCTAAAAGGATGAAATGGAGCATGCACAACCAACTGAGTCTGCTGAAATAATTTGTAGGAAATGATGACTAGGGTATGAAGGGAAATCTCATGCAACATATACCCAAATAATCCTAAACCTTTTCTAAATTGATGGTAATATTTTAAGTAGCTAGAATAGGAAGAAAACCAGAATTTTAAGAAGCAAAAATGACAAAGAAACAAATTTGAAATCTGTAGATAGAAAGAGGTTAAAAGCATACATTAATTCCTTCATAAATGATCTGGCAATGACGTACTTGAATCCCAAAAATCAGATCTGAAATCTGAATATTAAACTGGCTGAAATACCTCTGAAAACCCTCTTAAAAATTATGAAACTTCCTTGCTTCACTTCACAAAAATTTGTAGATGATTTGACAATAGAAATCAGATCTAAATACCTTAGAAAACATGCCAAAACAGTCCCTAACTGGGTCGATCCAATAGAAGAACTGCTGCAATTTATTCTCCAAAATACCCTCAAAATACACTACTAGAAATGACTGAAAATCGATAACAATCAATGATAACTCCCGAGTAGAAATATCTCGCAATACTCTTGGGTTTTTTCTCTATAAGAGATATAATCCTAAGGGGTTTCGTCCTTGGATTATTTTCACAAGCTCGAGCTTGCTTGCATGCAATAGAAATATCATATCAAAAATCTTGAATGCCTCTACATAGGTCGACCTCTTCTTTATATAGGAAATGGGACCCAAAGTGACCTTTGGACTTCCAATGAAAGTGACCTTTGGACTTCCAAATGAAAGTGACCTTTAGACTTCTAAATGAAAGTGACCTTTGGACTTCTAAATGGAAGTGACCTTTGGACTTCCCATGAAAGTGACCTTTGGACTTCCAAATGACATTTTCCATAGGAGGAATACAAGACATAAATAATATTTTATCCTTCCTAACTTCATTATTCCTCTTTGGCCCAAGAATAAAATATAATAACCCCCTCACAATGATATTTTCCCTTGTATTGACCATAGGGATTATTATTTATTTTTACTAATCCAAGTAAATACTTATGAGTGCTTTAATTATTTTATTTTATTTTTTATAACACTTTATAATAATATATTATGAGTTAAGTCACCCTTATATTTTTCCTTTGTCGTCGGGTTGAAAAAATAGGCCAAATGTATTTGATTGGGAAAATGGGACATTACATTCTCACATGGTCCACGGGATTGGTTAAGAAAAATATCATGGATACCATGTTCATAACATCCTGGAATGTATCCCTTCCATGTAAAATGATAAAGGTAAGTATAGGAAAAGGATTTTTTAGAGAGGAAATCAAAACCAATTGTGCATGGTTTGGTGTGAGGGCAATCATCAGCGTGAGAAGAAGGGTGAACAAATCCACCATACACAATATTGGTTTTGAGGAAGGGGGACCAAACGAGATAACATCCCCAATATTGATTGATACATAGGTTCTTGTCAGACAAACAAAGAAGTTGATATAAGGAAGGGAATTAATAACATGGAATTGATACTCCCCATGGTGAGGCACTACAACACATCATCGAAAGACCCATCATGGGGTAACTTAGATGTAGGTACGTAAGAGCTTGTGGATTCTTCAAGAAGATTCTTACTTAGGGACAAGCATGTTGTTCAAATTGCAAGTCATGTGACATACTTTAAAGGGAGGGTGATCACTAGGGAGAGTGTGGATCTTTCCTTCATGTTCATATTTAATAAAATAGTACAAGGTACATGGGACGTAGTGCATGGTATGAATCCAAGGATGTCCAAACAAGAAATTATATTAAAACTCCCCTTCTACAATGTAGAAAATCTCATGAAGGATTTTATGGCCCACATGGATTGGGAGGATAACTATGCCCAAAGCGGGGAAACAATATCATAAAAACATGAAGGATTACATGTGACTCAAAGGACAATTATGTCAAGGAGTTTAAGATGATCAAGGTATGGGAATAAATGATGTTGATATTAGCACCATTGTTAATCATCGATTGGCGCGAATGAAGGTCATTAATACAAACCTTGATGAAAAGAGGAAGATTGTGGTCTTCGGGAAGAACGTTGGGGATTTCAGAATCCTTGAAGGATATAGTGGTGGAAGATGTAAGAGCTATAATGTGCGTCGTAAGGGGTGAGGCTCATTGATGATATAGGGATGTGTTGTAAAGCTTCAATAATATCATGTTTATTTTTAGGATATATTTGAATGACCTCATAAAGGGACATCTTAATATGGGCTTAGTGTAATTGCTTTACGATGGTCTACTCGATGGAGGTAGGATAGGGCACATCTAGGATATATACCTTAGCCTTAAAGGAAGAAGGGGGTAGAGGTAGTGGATGTGGGGAAGGCTCACTGGGAGGATCAATGATGATGAATTTACATTTGGATGAGGTGGATGGTTGGTCCTCATAAGGGTGAGACTGAGTAGTAATACAAATGACATCTATGTAAAGAGGAGGGATATCTTTGGAAGAAAGAGGAGCCGGAGGTGGAATAACGATGAAGGTGGATTTAGAAGTCTTGGACTTGGTTGGAATATTAGATTTAAATGAGGATGGGCTGGGGGACGAAGGGTTTCTTCTTATTTAACAAGAATATGATCGCCTTCCATAAGATTGTTGACAAGGGAACTGAAGGCTTTACAATGTTTGGTAGTATGGCCTAGGACACGATGGTAAGCACAAATAACGTTGGGATCAAACCATGTGGGATTTTTCCCACTTGGGTCAAAGGGTTTAATAGGTGCAAGGATTACCATGGATACATGGAGAATATGTTGAAATACCTTGGTATAAGATTTTGTGGGTATCCTGGGAGGACGAAGGCTTGTGACATTGGGATGGGTTTGATTTACAAGTAGATGGGGGTATAAGAGGAGTCTTATTCTTATGAGGTTGGATATGAGCCTTGGATCTATATTTTGATGTGGAAGGAAGGGTGGATGTTGATTGAGATTGGGATGAAGGGGTGGATGATGGTTTTGATGATGACTTAGAAGAAGAATGAATGGGTGATTTGGATGAAGGAGGGGTAGATGGTTTGGATGTAGTTTTAAGGAATGGGTGGTGGACTTGGATTTTTATTAGGTAAAGATCAGTACTTAGAGTGAAGGGACCAGTCCCAAAAGTGAATGAGGGAGCCCTAGGATGGATGTTTAGATACTAGGTGTTTGGGATTGAGGAGTTTTAGAAAGGAAAACTCCGCTTATGTGGATGAGTAAGTGATTTTGGATAGGTGTGCATAGATTCCGAGGTTTACGTTGTGGGGGTTTACTCTTGGCGCGTATGATAATAATCTCAATGGGGGTATTTATAGAGGTGGATGATGTGGAGTTTAATATGGGAGATAAAGTGGGCTCACTGGAAGATGATGGGGATGTTGATTTGATAGGAACGGGTTTAGATGTAGAGGAGAGGGGTAAAATAAGGACTTTATTTAGATGAGTGTCTAAGGAAGGTGTTGAGATAGAGATGGTGTAGGATCAGATGTAGGTATAGGGGTGGATGTGGATGGGGTGGCTAAGAAAGGGTTAGAGGTAGTAGGTGTAGTTGGTGGTGTAGAGGAAGAGGTGAATGAGGAATCTTATGTGGAAGTAGGAATAGGAAAAAGAGAAGGAGGTATGATGGATGTGAGAGAAGTAGGCTCGGATGTGGTAGATGTAGGGATGATAGATGTATATATGATGGGTTAAATGGTAGATGTGGATAAGACAGATGAGGCGCTTAAGGAGGATGATGTAGGGAGCCGACTTATAGTATTAATGGTATGAGAGTTAGGTCTCTCGGATGTAGAAGGGGCCACTATATTAGTAGGTGGGTGATTGGGAAAAGGTTGTTTAAAGACATCAAGTTGTTAGTTGGGAGGGGCGATAGGATTACTCACTTGAAGGTCCCGGTTGATAATTCATTAAGTGATTTCCTTAAAGGTATGACACTTTTCAATGTTGTTCCCGTGGACTTGATGATGCTTTCAACAGAGTCTTTGTGATACCAAGTGGGATTGGGTTGTTATTCATCTAAAGTTTGAATTGAATGGATTTGGATTTTATCGACATCCATAATATTATCAAAGATGAAAATATAAGATTCCCCAAGCGGAGTATAGTTTGGGGTAGGAAGAGGAATCGTTGTGAAGGCTCGATATGGGAGGTAGAAGCAAAATAAGACTTAACGATAATAGCACTTTTCACACCCTTGGATTTGTCTTTATTAGAAGAAGAGGAGGATTTTGTGAACTTCATCTTAGGTTTATTGGATTTGAGTTTAACATGGCCTTACTCAAGGGCACGAAGTTCTAACTTACGAGCCATGGTAAAATCTTCTTCAAGCTTTAAAAATATTGAATCTGAAGGGTGGAAGAAATGTGTTTAGTGCAAGATTGAGAAACAATATCAATGAGTTTGGTCTCAAGAATAAAAAAGGATGATCGGTTTATGATGCCATAATATCTTGTGATGAAATCTGAGATGGATTCATCCTTGAACTATTTAATGGCATATAGATCGGTGATAGTGATTTTGCAAGAAGTTTTAATAGAGAAGTGCTCTAGAAAGTTTGAAAAGTTGTGTGAAGGAGAAGAGTGAGTACTAGGGGATGCAATTATACCATTCTAATGTGGGTTTGGATAATGACATGGGGAAGGTCCTAAACATGAGATCCTAATCGTGGGCTATGAGATAGCATGCATGTTTGAAATCTCAAAGATGTTGTTGGGGATCCTCTTTGTTGTTGAATTTAGAGAACTTAAGGAGTTCCTAGTGATGAGGATAAGGTTTTACGAGGACATAGTAATAGATGGGATCTTTACAAAAAAATTCATACATGAATGAGCTCTTGAGACCCAAAGTAGCACCTTCCAAGTTGGTCACTACTCAACAAAGTTTGCATGGGGTCATTAGAAGTAGGTGGAAGAGATGTCAAAGTATGTTATTTTTGGATGTAGGAATTAGATGAGTTAGATTTAGGATGAGCCGATAATGTTGAGGATGGGTAGGAGCCTACAAAGGTGGTTGACAAGGAGAAGATAAGTGATAGGTTGGGATTAGACATGTTGAGAGACAAGCTTCTGAAAAGGAATGTAAGTAGGGGATAACATTGAGGGATTTGTTAATGCATGACAAGGGGGTTGGATTGAGGATGAGTATGATAAGAAGGTTGAGATGTATGGATGGGTTGATGATGAAAGATATGCTAATAAGTTGTATGAGGAGGGGGATGATGTGTCTGAGTAGATTCTAAAGGGAGTGGTTGTGAAGAGACAACATTAACATGAATTTAGGATGTAGGAATAGAGACCGAGTTTGGGAGATGGTGCTCGATCATCATAGGAAGAGATATGGGCTCGTGAAGGGGTTGAGTAAGTGCATCAAGAACCATAGCGGATGAGGATATGATGGGCATAGAGGAGGAAGGGATGGTATTGATACGAGGTAAACCAGATGGGATGGGGACCACTAATTCATTAGATTGGTGGGTGTTAGAATTAAAGGGGGCATGTTCACACTATTATAGGGCCAACTCATTCATTTCTCAAGGGAAAAAGATGGAAAGTTGGGAGGTTAGAACCTATGTGGACTCAGGGTTGGGAATGGTAAACATAGATCTACTAAAAATGTGGTCCATCGATGGGAAGGTGAGTAGATTTACAAATGAGGTAATCATGGAGGGTGACATGCTTAACATCCAGGAGTTTTTGAACTCCACACATCCGTTGGGGATAATAGGGGTTTGAAGGCTTCAATGGAATTGGCTTATAGGGGAGTAGTTGATCCGGGAAGGGATTGACCGTGATAGAAGAAGGGATTGGTCTTGACATGAGAATGAGTGTGAACCATGTGTGGCTCACTAGAAGGGACAATGAGAAGTGATGGGATGAGTTCACCGAGGAAGAGATGATAGCCATGGCTCATTTTTGTTTAGGAATATAGGTAGAGGTGTAGATGTTAGATGAAGAAGCTTGTTCTATTTTCCTTATTTAGAACCGAATGAGAATGGGCATGAAACAAGAAACTGAAATCCTATGTTGATTAATTACTAAAACAAGAAAAACATAAGGATAGTTTTGTTTTATATTTATTATTTAGAAGAAGTGTGAAAAGAAAACAAGAAGGATTAAAGATAACCTATGAAATGGTTGATCTAAGGTTGTTTTTAGGATGTTTAGGGATGGAGTCCTCGATATACCTAAAGTTCCACCTTGAGGAGTGTTTTGAATGTGTTAGTTAATGCATGATTTTGGTAGTGTATGAAAAAGAGTGGATGCAAATGATTAACTCCCTACTTATACTATATGAGCAAGAAAACAATGAGGTTGTTATTTTTAAGACCCAAAAACGAAGTGATTAGATTTGATGTGGAAAAACATCTAGAGTATGCAACGCAAATAAAGAAAAAAATATGGGGAGAAAAAGAAAGGAATACACGATATTTAATTTTCCTTTTATCCGGGTCTTCAAGAAAAATAAGTGAGAAAAAGCAAGTCCAAGTAAGCCACTCTCCAATGCAAGAAAGAAAAAGAAAACTCCTACCGCAAGGTTAGTAGAAAAGGGATATGGAAGAAAATATGAAATGAAAGAAATGAAAATGTAAGAGACCTCACCAAAGAAGGCTCGGTCCTCACGGCATGCCGAATGTTTGTTTAAATTTCAAACTTCTTACTTCGATTAGTGAAGACTAAACTAGAAATCAAGAAAACCTTAGAAAATGGGAGGGTTTAGGGACCTCTTGATGTAAATGATGATGAAGATGGTATGGGTGGAAAAAAATATATCCTCCTTGCTGCGAATCGACAACCCGCATAATAACAAAGACTAAAAAGAAAAAGGATTAGTGATGGATATGGTGGGCTTCCCGACGAAGTCGGTTCCTAGAAGTGAAAGCTTCCTAGAAAGGATGTCATCCCATATGGTAATAACAAAAGGATAATTTATGATAGATAAAGATATACTGCAATGTAATCCGAAAGAGTGACTCGAGAATTTGAGATAAAATGAAACGATAATCGATAATGAAAATGCTAAAAACACGAAAAATAAGGGGAGGTTTGGCGGTGACTCGAGAGAAGAGAATGGTCGACAAAGATCGAACCAGAGATGATATAGAACTATGCGAGAATAAAACTGGAATGTTGATGTAAGACTCGCAAAGACCAAAATCATAACATATATGGGGTAAGAGGATGTAAGGAGTAGTATATATAAACTAAATAAAGGGTGGGTCGACAACGACACCCGAGGTAAATAGACATGGTCGATGGCGACTGGCCCCATGTAGACATAAGGATGTAGTGAAAATAGGACAAGTATTAGCTCGAGGTATTGAAATAGATGATGAGATACCGCATAAAATGGATAGGATGTAAAAGGGTAAGTGGGATGCATAACAGGTGGAAAGGATTCAAGAGAGGATGTAGAAATAGTAAATTTGATAGATGGGGGATATGGGTAGATGACGCCTGGAACAAATGTAGTATCTAGTCAAAAGGATAGGATGGACAACTAGATCCGAGGATGACCGAATATTGCTAAAAGATAAGACAAAGCTCCACAAATACCAGTAAACCTACAAGGCAAAACAAAAAATGCACAAATGATATCTTTGAATAATATCCACTATACTCCAAGCTTTCTCAATGGTATTCAAAGGGAAGTGATTTAATTAATAAGAGCTCCAAAGAAAAATACAAGAAATAGAAATCATAGAGAGTACATGAGATTTGAAATTTTCTAACACTTTGAGAGGAGGGGTAAAGGTGGTTAAATAAGATAGGGTAGGGTTGACAATGACGTGGGTCACCACCGATGAGTGGGATAGATACCTACCAAGAGACATTAGGACCATAATGGGTGAGTGATAATAGGATGATAAATGGGTGGAAATGGCTATGTAATGACTACTGGGCTATTTTTTATCCCTACACGCATATGAGAGATGTTTAATGGGGTAAGGGATGATAAGGAGGGAGAAAATGAGTGTAATAAAATCTTATGAAGAGTTTAATGAATGGATAATAATTAGGGAGCATGGGAATCTAATAAAGTTATTAAATGGGGGTGATTAGGATGGGGTTTAGGATAATTAAATGGATTAGGGTAGATTGAGGATAATATGGATTAATGGGGATTTAAAATAAGTGGGATGTAAGGAAGGGAAAATATGAGCTTAGGAGGAAAATATGGGTATTTCAAAAAAAGGAGGGAAATGAGTGTGCTAGGCGAGGGTGAGGGTCAAATGTGATGTGAAGGCATGGGGGTGCCAAAAATAAGTGTCTACACTTACACGATGTTTCTTTGGAGACATGATAAAATTGGAATGTTACAGAGAAGATTAGCATGGCTCATGTGGAAATATTATCTCGTATGATCAAACAAGGTGAAATTATTCATCATTTTAGTGCAAAACAAAAAAATCTGGTTTTTGGTTGATTTAACGTGGTGTGAAATATGTTAGATTTCCCTAGGGGAGTGATATGAGATATATGATTGTATTTGTGTGGCATAGGTGCTGAATTGATTGATGTTTGTCTCTTAAGAGACATATTGGATTGGTATGGCCTAGGGGCAGTATGAGATTGGTCAATCTCATAGGTCAAAGTGGATTGATGTGGCCTAAGGGATTGATTAGATAGATTAGACCTAGTGGCCATATTAGATTACGATGGGTCAAATTATATTTTTATTGGGTTATATTTGATACTTAGGGATTTTTAATGAAGGAAGATGTAGTTTAGGTGACTCAAGGTCTTATAGGGGAAATTTTATTGGGTAGGTCTCAAGGACCTAAGTAGGATTTATCTTTGGATGGGATTGATTAGGTGATGACGGGTGGGAATTTTCATGGCTAATGATGGATGAAAAGCTTTCTAATTTTTGGTTAAGTTATTAGATTTGATCATGGATGAGACGATTGTGATTAGGAGGAGATTGTTGTGGATGTTTGATTAATGTTCCTTGTCACAACATGGGTATTGATATGGGGAAGTTTAGGATTGTGATGGTTTTTAGTGGATTTGGGAGTCGATGCGGTTGATCCCAAGGGTTAGTAGAATAATGTGTATTTAGGGTGAATGAATTTGGATAATTTCTTGGGATTGAAGGAGGTAGGGACCTTGATCCATATATTGATGATCCTAAGAAGGAGGCCATATTTGTGTTGAGAAAGGAGTTGGCTAATGACAATATGGTTTGTTTTTGTGAGTTAAGGTTGATAGTCATTGATGGGGATAGTCCGGTGGAAAAGGTTTTGGAAATCATAAGTGTTAAATAATCGATTAGTGGAAGTATGATATACGAAGGGATTGGTACGAGATTTTATTTGGGGTGCCATGTGGATTTTTGTGATGTTTTTTTAATCTTGATTATAGGTAATCTTGTTTCTTTATTTAGAATTGATGAATTAGGAATGGTAATAGATTGATGAATATTGCTTTTGGATTGGATTAAGAGGGATTTTGGATGAAAGTTTGTTTTGAAAAGGATTAGGATTGGTTGAGGATTGGATGGAGATTGATCTAGATTAAATGAAGATTAGATTACTTTATAAGGAAACTGATTTGGATTTTGGATTTGGAGGTGGTTTAGTTGGATAAGATGTTCGATAGAGATGTGATTAGTTTTTTCAAGAATGGTTTGGATTAAGTACATATTTAGTTTAGATTGTGGTTTATGGTCGTTAATGTGGATAGTTTGGTGGAAAAGGTTTTGGATATCATCGTGTTAAAAATGGATTAGTGGAAGTATGATATATGAAGAGATTGGTATGAGATGATGTTTGGGGTGCCATGTGGATTTTTGTGGTGTTTTTTATCTTGATCATAGGTAATATTTCTTTTTGATTTAGAATTGGATGAATAGGAATTTTGGTTAGATTAATGAATATTGCTTTTGGATTAGATTTATTTTGATGAAAGTTTATTTTGAAAAGGATTAGGATTGGTTGACGATTGGATAGAGATTGATCTAGATTAGATGAAGATTAGATTAGTTTATAAGGAAACTAATTTGGATTTGAAGGTGGTTTAGTTGGATAAGATGTTTGGATAGAGATGTGATTAGTTTTTTCAAGAATGGTTTGGATTAAGTACATATTTAGTATGGATTATGGTTTATGGTTGTTAATGGGGATAGTTTGGTGGAAAAGGTTTGGGATATCATCGGTGTTAAAAAATGGATTAGTCAAAGTAAGATATGTGAAGGGATTGGTACGAGATGATGTTTGGGGTGCCATGTTGATTTTTGTGGTGTTTTTTATCTTCATGATAGGTAATATTAATTTTTGATTTAGAATTGGATGAATTAGGAATGGTCATAGATTGATGAATATTGCTTTTGATTGATTAAGAGGGATTTTGGATGAAATCTTATTTTGAAAAGGATTAGGATTGGATGAATATTTATCTAGATTAGTCAAGACTAGATTATTTTAGAAGGAAACTGATTTGGATTTGGGATTTGAAGGTGGTTTAGTTGGATAAGATGGTTGGATAGATATGTTATTATTTTATTCAAGAATGGTTCGATTAAGTAAATGTTTGTTTTTTATTTTAGTGTGAGGTATATAAACACAAAGTGGTCTCACACAACACATAAAAAAGATCATATAAGCCAAAAATAACAATGTTAGTAATGAGGGTGTGCAACATGACTAGTATCCCATCAATATACCTCATTTGGAGTGATGATATATTGGTATCCCAACCCTCACTTCATGTGGTATAGAGTTTGTAGCTTCAAGAGTTATTTTTCTCCCTACACTATTAACTTTTGATGGTTGATAGGTCTTAATTATCAGCTACACATGGATCTATAGGTGCATCCCATATATACCTTTCCGTATGTGAGGCCCAAGTCCATGTTGGAAGGATGTCATCTAAGGTGTAGGTATTGGGACATGGAAGCCCCTCACTTCATGTTACAAGTAATATAGGTTAACATTTAGCCAAGAATAACGATAATTTTCCTTGAATTTATATACCCTAATGGAACATGGGGTGTGTATTAGTTTGTGGTGACAAAATCCATGACTATGAAAAGTACATGGGGATGAACCCATGTCATGTTGCCTCTAGAAATAAAAATAAAAGAGGAAGCATTGAATATTTTTAATCTCAAATCATTAAATCACGGAGGGGAGAGCATACACAATCTAGCTTTGGGTATGTATACACACAAACCTATAGAAAGATATACAAATAAAGCAAGAAATATATGATCAAAATGATTATTCTCTAATAAGACAGAAATGTAAGCAGATAGTAGTTTTATATCTTAGTTAGGCCTTTGACAAATGAAAAACATATAAAAAGAAAAAAAAAATGTTAGCAAAGTGAAAACAATATGGCTATCACATAAAAGGAGTGGTTCGCAACAAAATTTCCATGCTCGCACAAAAATGATAGCAAAAATGATGCAGATAATAAAAAGGTGACATGGTTAGTCTATTAGCCTAAAAATAATAAAAACATCAAAAAATCTTAGTGATGTTGATAAGTTGAAAAAGCGATGTTAAATAACCAAAAAAACTAATTAGAAACCAAAAATAATAGTATGAAGTCGATAAAAACCGAAATTTATCCCTTTTTCATGAAAAAGACGTGATCTATCATGAAAATGTCACCTATGAGAAAATGATGTGGTTATGCACAAAAACATCCTGGTCACTCATAAAAATGAAATTTTCTGATAACCTATACATAAAAAGAACAATGACAGAATTCTCATGAAAATGGCATTAACATAAGAAAAGCAATATTACACAATGCGCAAATGATGTTAGTCATTGTTAAGTGTAAATAGGCCAAATTAGTAGATTTTAAACTTGAGACATTTGAAATACGTTTTCAATTAAAGCAGGACCGTAAAGTTTAATTGATTAAAATAAGGGCACCACATGTCATTCAACGGAATCTCTAATATTTTAAAGTAATTGATTTTAATGTTTTTCATTGCTTCATTGATTAACATGTGGTAGTCATTGGTCTACTCACATTTCCTTAGGTGTTTGGAAATTTACCACTTTTTCATCACCCCTAATGGATGGTTGACACTTGGCACTAATTGGCATTATACACTCACTTTTTCCATCACTCTATAAACACTAGAGAGTACCGATGTGTAATGTGTGGTGGTTTTGAAACATGGAGGAAATAAATACACGAGATGGTTAAATTTCAGAAATTTGCAGATCATTAATATGGAATGGAAAAATTGATACAAAACATCCTCTCAAGCATTTGAGGTAGAAATAGAAAAGTAGTGTTAGTTGGTGACTTCCATCAATTCAAGATTAACTCCTCCACTTATGCGTGTGGCATAAGAAACGCATGGCATGAATTTGTAGACTATGATATATGCTACAATTCTTAAAGCCTAGTGTTAAATATATTTCAATTATGCCACAAAGGAATGAATATATGCTCGGTTTTATAACCATATATTTTTATTGAGACCTACATTTAGTGAGCGGTTTGTACCATCAACAGCATAAATCAAAGATCTCTATTTGAGCTAAGTTTTAGAGAGTATAATTAAGATATATATGTCATTTTAAAAAAATATTTTTGGGAATATTTTTTACATTATTTAGTCTAACCAAATCATTTCCAAAGGATTATATGGTGATCTTCTCACTTATAAATATACCTTTTAGTTGGATATTCCATTCTTGGCCCCACTCAAATGAAAATCAAGGAGATAAACAAGCTATGGATCAAAAATTGAGTTTTTCTAGTGGCCCCAAGTGAAATCATGGTTTATCAAAAAAAAAAATCTCAAACTTCATCCATCATATTGATCTATGTGGAAATCATTGATTCTCTTGAGGATCAATTTAAAAGCAAACTATTTGCATATTTCTTGTAGATGAAGGAGTTTAATCGACAAAAGGAAAAAAAAAATTCAAATCATGAGGTATTTATGGATAAGGTTATTTTAGGTGACTCCCAAGTTATGAATCATGGTCATGGATCATCTTGAGGCTGCAGAGATATTGAGAATATGATCAAAGTGGTTTTATGGGAAGATATTCTTAGTTTAACATATTATGAAGTCTTCTAATCATGGTAAAGGGGATAAGATTAAAAATATATATTCTTCAACATCTTTTGATCTTCTTTCTCTCTTTTCCATCTTCTATAAATATAATCAAGTATTTTAAAAATATCCTTTCTTGAATCTAAAGTTACTCTTCATAATTGGGTTCTCAAGAATTTTGAGTTGTAGACCTTTGTTTAAACTTGTGCAATGTATCCATTCCCTTCTCCATGCCTATATCATATTGTGCATCCTTTTAATAAATAATATAATTTTTATTATGGCTATATTATTTCCTTTAACTTGTGTTATTACATTCTTTCCTTTTTGTTCTATAATTACATGATGTGTGTGGGTTATACTTGCATATTTCATTTCATTTTGTCACTAATGCAGAGAGTGAGAGTCTAATGTAATGTAGGGTTGATTATGGATCAGATCTACTATTTTCACCGTATTTTTCCTCTTTTTCTTCGGTTAGGGAGAGTGGTCCCTTATTTCTCTAGTGTATCACTATTTATGTTTACTTTCATCTTTTATTCTCCCCATTTCCCTACAATTTTTATCTAGTTAATTATTAATGGTGGCATTAAAGTATTAGGATAATAATTCAACTTTCTACCAATTTCTATCCCAATGAGCCAATGCCCAACAACTTGGGGACATTCTTATTATTGTTGTTGATATCTAAAATCTCTCCAAATTGGTGTTAATTTCATAGGTGTCCATCTTATATGTCCAAAAATTTATGGATTTCTCAATAGGATAATTTATTTAAACACTTTATTCATATCTTGTTCTCGTTTTCGTGTTTTCCATTACAAACCTTTATATGTGTTCTTGTTGAATATTTTTTTATTTTCATAATCAAGGATCAATGTTTGGTAGCTTATAACTAATTTTTTGTTTGTTCTCATCTCATTTGGTTTCTTAACCATGATTTCAAGCACCTAATGACTCTATTGATTCAAATAACCATTTATATCATTAGTAGATAATATCCATACCTTCAATTCCTTATTCTCGTGAGGTCACAATACCATGGCTACACACACACACACACACACACACACACACACACACACACACACACACACACACACACACACACACACACACACACACACACACTTTATTCAATCGACTCTAGCCCCTCCATTTTCAACAAAGTGGGATGATATTCACAAAGCATCCCTAACAAACGTACCCCTCTTTCATGGAAATGGTGTTATAATCCCTGTTGAGCATATAAAATATACATCCAATCATTATGTCGTGTTTTCTAAAGAAGATAATGTATACCTTAGATTAATTGTCTCTTATTTTAGAGGAACATCTCATGATTGATACATTATCGTTGTTGCATAACCAATTTCCATATGACACTAGATGGGATAAAAAATTGGATATGTGGTTAAAGGAGAACACATACATCATATATCTCTTAGAACACCTCATAAAAATAAAAAGAGACCCAATGGATTAATTTTCAAGCTTCAATCTCAAATTCAACAAGATTTGGGAAATAATTCCTCAAGAATATAAACCCCAACCAAGTATGTCATTCTTGTTTTATTTAAGATCATTTGTTCCTAATATTTCTATTATGATGCAATCCCTTGGGGAAATGTTCTTCCTCATGCATATTATTTTTCTATCTAAGTTGATAAGATCCTTATTCAAAACTCTTCCCCATTTCTCCCATACTTCCCTCACATTGTGACTTATCTCTAAAGAAACCAACATTTCTTAAAATTTGGACATATTCCATCTAAATTAAAAATTGTAATTAGGTTTTACTATTATTGGATTACAAATTATAATTTTTTGGAATTAGATATCATCTTATTTGGATTTCAATTTTAGGTTTTATGATTAGTGTAAAAGGATAACAAAAACTATTGTTTTATTCAACATTAATTGAATGTAATTTATTTACAAGTTGTCCTACATCTATGTCATCTTTCATGCCTAAAAATGTGTTCACAAAACATGTGAGAATGGATTGTTAGAGCTCAAAATTGTATCCTATATATGATCGTAGCAGATCAATAATTTTATGCCAACATGGGATCGTCTCCAAGTGTGGGACTTGCATCTTAAGACAGACCTCTAGAGAAGGTTGTTTCCTCTACCTACCTAAATTAATGCTAACATTACTCCTAAGATATCCTACTCTAACATAATATAGGTACCAAAGTGGGAGAGGGGTGAGAGAAATGCAAAAAGTAAAATCTAAGCTAAGGGGGAAATGATGGATCCAAAAAGAAGAGGTGATACCTCTCTCTGAAGGGGAAGAAAGGGAAAAATTAAGAGGGAAGGGCAGACCACTAATCCAAAACTACAAAATATGATCTTGTCCCACACATTTACAACACACAAAAATGGAACCCTACAAGTAGAAGACGCACATACAACATACTAGAAAAAAATGAAGAGGAAAAATGCAATAAACACGAGTATGGGGAAGAAAAAGAGATAAAAGCATAAGATGTTACTATTGAAAGTGTAACGCTAAAAATTACAAGAGCTGAAAATGAGGATTTTTTTAACACATAAACATAATAACAAATTACACAACTATAATCGTATAGATTTATTTAATCAAATTCATTAATCAATTTTTCTCTTTTGATCTATCTCGATAACATCCATGTAAGCCATGTGCGGCTGAGAAGGGTGTATCCAAATCTCCACGATCTCCCTTCGTCACTACTTTGAGTGACAATGCTTACTAGCATTTTGGCTCAACCTTTTAAAGGTCATGGGAACTATGTGAAAGTCCTTGGGTCTACCACGAAGCTAGTTTCCCGACTTCATATTCCGGTATCTGACCATTGTCTACCTCATGTTTAGTATTTCAACTTCCCATGATCAGGTTACAGATAATTTTTTTTATTTAATTGGAGGACTAGGTGATCAGACAATGCACAACCATCAATGCATTACTTTGGCCAAAGTTATCCACCGTGCAAGTTACAGCTAAACTCAAGACAACACACTAGTCTTATGAGTTTTAAGTCTTTCGCCACCTCACAACTATCCCTTTCACAGTTATCTAGATCTTTATAGTTTGTTTTTATTTATTTCCAATTAAACCTATCTTGTAAGAGTTTATATTGAGATAGATGTCAAAGGCCAACTAGGATCTTTTCATCTATTTACCATCCCATTTAGTCTCTTTTTCCTGATGTTTGATTCTTTAACCTTAAATTACCTTTTACAATGATACTCTTCCATTCTCTATACAACAGATTTACAATCTTATCATATTAATACCAAGTTTATCAAAAGGCCGAATTAAATATATATTAAAACATGTATATTTAATTATTCCTTCGATTAGCTACGCCACTAAATATATTATTTAATTTAGAAATTAAAGACAATTGATTGTTACAATAATTGCCCAATTATCGGCTTCATACATTGATAACTATCAAATAAATGTATTCAACAATTTGTGAAAAGTAAGATTTCACAACTCAAGTATTCATCATTTACTCATATTGAGATATTATTACACACAAAGTAATCATCTCTTTATTAAAATCATATATTACATATGTCGTTAAGGTGAAATATATAACCGGTATAATAATTCTCACATAGTGAGGTTTGAATATTTACAATGGGTCCAAGATCCCAATAATTCAGCCAAAAATTCAAGGATATCATCCTTTCACCAATTGAAATCCAAGTATCTCATTTAGATCCATGCTACGATAAAACTTCACAAGACATGAGTTTCCGCACATCCGAATGTAATGGCTAATGGTCCTGTAAGACTGGAGTAGTGGTATGATGTTAGTTCAAAATGAACTGGCATGAATATTAACTCCATTTTCTGATGCAATTAATTAATAAAATATGAAAGGATATACATGTTGTTTTATCAAAAAGCACATGGTAATACAGCTGAAAATGTATTACTACCTAGTTTCTATAAAGATACAACTATGGATGCACACAAATAGAACAACCAATTTCTATTTCAGCGATCATGTTTCCCTCTAATCACAAAGGTCAATACATCTCGTATTCCAGCTTCAATCAATAAGCATTTGACATTTAAAATTTCTACATAACTTCATAAAAACAATATGATTAAGAAGAGTATTTTTTCAGTCAATGAGCAACTCTACAAATTAGCACAAATATCACCATATTTACATCACTTTAACATGTTCTATCTAGTAAACAAACATCCCAACCAACAATATAGTAGCACCATGGTTACATCATTTAAACATACTCTTTTTAGTAAAAGAATAACTAATAATTTCTTTCATAAGATATCATTATTTTAAACCCAATCATGCCTCCAATTACTCCTTGGTGCATCTTGGTCAAGTTGTCCTGGCTTTCATGCCCTTACCAAGACAAGCAATTTCTTTTTCACAATCTTACAAGAATCCAAGTCATATTGCCAGGCTGGAAGTTACAGGCTAAATGCAATTTTTTTAATTATTCACACATAACAAGACACCCTCATTTAAACATGAACCGATTTTGTGGTCAATAATAAATTTTCTGAAAAATACCGCCCCGCAAGATCTTTGACACCCACAAATATTCATTCAAAAGATCTCTATAAATTAAAAATCGACTGCATATAACAACCAAGAAGAAAAATACAAAACCCCAAGTGGTTGCATACCCATATTGATTGGGTTACCCAAATTGATTCCTTTATGCTAATCGATTTATATACCCAAATTGATTTGCTTACGTAAAAAAACACACAACCAAATTTCAGTTTAACAAAATGAAAACCCACAAGCACAAATCAATTTTAAACACACAAATTCACAAAATGTTTTCCTTCTTGTTGTATACAGAAAACCCAACTCTTTTCCTTTTGGGTATAATTTATTATAATGCGTAGAAGGATTTTTTTAACCTTTCGTTTACTTTATTTTTGTTGAGCAAAACCCACCCAAAACCCCATCTCGCATATTTTCTCGGGTTAGGTTAAATCCACACAAAGAAAACTAAAAAGAATACGAAATCCATCAATTTCCTTTTCAAACTTCATCTCCAAACAATTAAATCAAAAGTTGTCCACAATTTCCTTGATTGCCATTAAAAATAGAATGTGTATTTCCTCTTTTTTTTTACAAATAATGCAGCAGAGAAAGGAGAAGATATTCATGCCTGAAGTAAACCCAGAATCGACAACCTTCTACTCTTCCCACTCCAACAAGTTGAATCCTTCTTTCCTCCAAAACTCACGCAGGTATTCAAGAAGGGGAGAATGAAATTAGACGAAGGAAAACTAACAGAAAAATATAATGAAAGAACTATAGTTGGGTGGCATATTGAAGAATATTTGGGCTTCCCAAAGGTCTTTGGTATGTGTTTTAGTGCATATTGAAGAATTTTCCTAAGAAATATGCCTTGTAGGGACTACAAGAAGATAAATCAAGCACAAACAAATATATATATATATATATATATATATAAGGAGTTGTACCCATACCCATTTGATTGAGAAGTGTTGTGCATTCCCTTCCCACTTACTTTGAATCCCCAAAATTTGAAAAATATAGAGGGAAAGGTGACCCTTATGGAACATGTCAAAGACTTCTTTACGAAAATTTCAAGACAATACTTACAAAGGACAACTATCTCGTTAGACTATTCCCTCATAACTTACATAGAAAAGCATTAGAATGGTTTCTACACCTTCCCAAAGTTTCTATCACCACCTTTAATGAATTTATGGAGAGGTTCTTAAGAAACTTATCTTTCAACATGGCAAATTACACCGCAATGTTTGACCTACTCAACACCAAACATCGTAATGGTGAAAGCTTCCCTTCATTATTTTAATGATGGAAAATCCTAGTTATTTTTTTCCATGCTCAATCCCAAAAATAAAACTAGTATCTTCATCCCGAACCGAAAGCAAGAAATATTCTTTCACCTCTGAATACATTGTGTTAATTAGCACCTTCATAGAGGTTATAAAAAAAGGGACCCAAATAGAAAAGGATAGTATCACCAAGGAATTAATTAAACAATTTAACAAATACTACCATGACAACAAACGACCTAATGCACCAAATTTACTTCAAAAGAAAAAAATTGTTTTCAATGATAGAGTTACATACCCTAACATATTCAAGTTATGCAAAATATGCCACACTTAACCATTCCTCGGGAAACCCAAACAAGAATATAAATGCAAATAATATACACCCCTAAGAGAAACTTTGTTCATCATTTTCCATCAACAAGAAAAATCCAATATGATCCCTTTTCCCACAAACTAAACCATTTTACAAAATATAATCCCACATGGTATAAGAAAAATGAATAGTATGCTTACCATAGCATTAAAGGAAATTCAACTAAGAAATCTATAAAGCTCAAAACCTATGTCCAAGACCTTATTGATTGCATGGACATTGAAATAAAATAAAATAAAACCCTAAATCATAAAATCATAAATTTGCAATACATAGATACCCCTTTCCTAAACACAATCAAATTCATCAAAAACATGGTCAATGTCAAACATATCCCAAACCAACAATATTAATCACATCCATAAGGAATTTTACCATCCTTATGAATCCCTCATTAGCTATATCAACCTACAAAAATCACATTGTAACTATCAAAATAAAAACTATAGATTTCATCATCGATATTTGACATACCAAAATACTTGTCCAAATCCATCCTCTACCTACCCTTGATAACCAATACAATCCTCTACAACTTGAAAATACTCTAGCACGTATATCCATCTTGGACCTTCTCAAAACATCTACTATTTATAAGAACATCATGTACAAATTCCTTCAGAGTTAAGATTCCAAAACTACACACAATTCCAAGCGTTGGTTATGCATATGTCCTCTAATCAACAAATCACCTTCAACAAGTAAGTTTCCACATAAAAATTCATCCCATAATCTACCCCCATACATCGAATATATTATCACCCATGGTAAAATCAAATGGGTACTTATAGATAATGGGTCATATCTAAACATTTGTACCTTGAGATTGGTAAAACAAAATGGGCTTTTAGAAGTAGCATTGGATTACTAGGTCACCACCATAAAATCATATGATAACTTTGAGCTGAAATATGCAAGAAAAATCACCCTTCCTCTTGAATTCGTGCCATGGATCCACACCATGAAATTCATCACATCCACCAAGAATACATCAAGTTCCCCTTCTAATTAGAAGAGCTCATAATCCATGTTGATGTCCAACCCTTCCAATTCTGTAAATTTTTGGAAACAAAGTATTGCAAGGCTTATATCTACCGAAGCCTTGAAGTCATTATTGACTCAAAATCTAAATAATCTTCATCCTATATTCATCTTGACAATCTTTCATCCTCAATCCAAACCCAAATATAACACATTGACATGAGCTATGGAGAATATGATATTTATAGTGTATTTCATGTCATAAAACTTTCCCTTTCACCCAAAATTTGTGGAATTCCCAATGCACATTAGAAAAAGGATCCAAAACATAATAGCTTTGGACACTTTATCAAATTATGTTTTCTCAAATATGAGAAAATTGAAAGATTTTCTAGATCCTAGTTATATGAAGACAACTTTACATCATGTTACAAACTATTTGAATATCCCATCTAAAAAAGTGTTTGAAGTCATGAACTACAATGGAAAAGTACTAGGAATCAATGAGAAAGGTATTTGTGAACCTATTCCATCTCTCTCAAATATAGGTAAATAAAACATTAGATTAAAAAAATTCAGTAACTTTTGTATGATGATGTTAGTGATATCAATACTATCGATAAGGAACCTACTTCGGACATCAAACTTAGGTCCCTCAGTAGCCTCTATGAGAATATTTCTACCATTAAAAATTCATGATATTTCCATCCTCGCCATCCAACTTAAATATTCAATACCCTAACCCTATCACATCTATCAAATTTCTCCAACGCAAAGAATATATTTCCAAATACATGGAGTCCAAGATGGCATCCTACCATTAGATCACACAAAGGGCTTCAATATCACCTCGGGATGCAACCTCCCATTTTGGAAAGGAATATGAATTCTATGTACCAATATAATAAAAAAAAACAATAAACAAAGTAAAAAATTAATATCCCTTAGTGAAAAACTATTTTATGTGTTATCATCCGTAAAATAAATCAAAATAAAAAGCATCAAAGTTATATAAATCAAATACATGAGTCTACCAAAGGTGAAGACCATATAAGGCACTCAATATTCCCCTTCCACACATGCATCTTGAAGGAAAATCCACATTACTTGAAGTTATTCTCATCCCTACACAAATGCATCCTAAGGAGGTTCTTCTTATCATAAAATAACAAAATAACTCCTCGCATTTGAGGCTTCAAATTCCAAGATATTAAGTGTCATTATCATTCCTTCCTCCCTAATTCGGAGGATATTCTAGGTGGTCGAAGTTCCCTAGTTCTCTCTAAAACATTACAAGACATAAGAGAAATATGATATTTTTCAATGCCTATTGGAACACATGAATCGACACTAGATACTCCCAAAGATCGCTGGTCAAATTTCATGTTCAAACTTGGTCAATAGGGAAAATGCAAGTCTACAATACCCTGGCTCATGCACAAAGCCTATTTACGTAATTTAGAGTTGATCAAGGCAAAAATGTGATCATGGAAATTATTGGTCTAACCCTCTGGTCTTTGACATGTGTGTAAAAATTTTGGTTTTTAGCAGTGAGGTCCACTCTTGTTTTGGAAGGGGACCCAACCACCATTGTATATTAGTGTAATTTTAATTTTCCAACCACACTATAGATTATATGACATTATGTCATGTATTCTAGTGCTGACACATGGAAGGATATGAGCATGGGTGATTTGGTGGATTTGGTCACATATATTCCCACCTTTCCACATTTCATTTCCACATTCCAACTTAAGTACATTGCATACTTGCCACATGGCTCCACACATCATCCCAAGAGTTCCATGTTGTACACACAAACATGCCCATGCACACCCAATATAGCCTTAGTGTTATCTAATATACCCTTGAGTATTTCATTGAGCACCTAAATCGTCTATACATCCAACTTAAAACATGCCATGCATACTTTTTAAACCAAACTTATCCCCATACTCGTACTCAAATGTGGGATTAAAAAAATTTAAAAGGAAAACTCAAAGTGCATTATATGTTGGAGACCTAGAGAGGTGGGATTCTACCCACCCACCTCCCAACAAAAATATAATATTTCTAACCGTCTTGCCATGCCTATGAAAATATTATAAGAAGCGACTTACGTATATTTTAGGACAACTTGCTCAAGGACTGTGTAAGGTCCCTTAATGAATTGTTTTTACATTTGATCATTTTTAGCAACTAGATGGCATTTTTAGGATTTTTTCAGAAATGGAGAAATGTGCATAATTACTAGATGATCATCCCGAGCATTGAGTTTTCCCAATTGGTGTTTTTTTGAATTTTTTTGAAGCATTTTTCGCCACTTTTTACGTAGATCATTGGGAAAATGATTTTACAAGTGCCACAAGAAGGTGGAGAACATTACTAATCAAATTCGTAGTTCTTCGAAGGTTTGTTGAGAATATTTCTTGTAGGTTTCAGATTCATTTCATTTTTTCAATTTTCATAATGTACTTGCAATATATTTAAAAATGAATCGAGTTATTTGTTTAAGCGAACCCAGAGACATATCCAAATCGCGAACTTTGTTATCAATTTGGTGTCATGATTCCTTTATTGCATTCTTGTTTTTGTAGTTATGATTTAGTATTTAATCATTAACAACATTTTATCAAAAATGGAAAATAGTGATTTGATCATATTTGGATGCACATTTGAAAGTGGATGTTTACGATCCGATTTCTTTCAATTTTGGGTGTGTGATCGATTTGGAAACCACTAATGATTTTGTTTTAAATAAGGTATTAATCAAGTTGTAGGCTTGCACCTTAATGGGATATTTTAAAATATATGATTTCAAAAAATATTTAAACACATGTTCGGTGTTATTTTATGGATCACTCCCCTTACACATCTCTCCATCATCAACATATTCCTCCAAAGTTCTATACCCATAATATTCCTCAAAACCTTCCAAGAAATCATTAAAAATACTTCATCCACCATACTTCTCAATGCACCCACTTTATTTCCACTCTCTCTCATAGAGAATATAATGGTACCTTATTGAAATTTAGAAAAAGTAACCTTAATGATAAGAGTGGATCACTAAGACATATGTAAAAATCAAATGAATATGAAAACTATAAAGGAATTATCGGTCCTCAAACCTTGCACACAGTTCGATAGGATTTCATTGCAATTAAGTGTCTCAATTTATCATCCCCTAGTGAAAAACATCTCTAAGGTGCTATGGGATGCTGAAAAATTCATCAAAAATTATTAAAAACAAAAAAAAATCATCAAAAAAAGAGAGAGAAATGGAGAAAACTATGTTTATGGTGACTTGGATAAGAACCATGATGAAAACATGTTTTCAATGTCATGTGTAGCTCATATTGTCTATAATTACCCTAAATTTGGGGGATTGTATGCTCCATCTTACTTGCCACCACCCATCCATCCCCGAAGTTGGCTAAGTTTGATCTCGATCCAACATTGAACTCATTTGAGAAACTATGTAGGAAAACATCTTAGTATATCCAATATTTCATTTGGGTCATATCGTAGCATAACCCCTAGTCATTAGACTTGTCTTGTAAATAGATAAAAACATCCAAAATATAAAAACATCTAGAAAATACAAAAATAAAAGAAAACATCAAAAACATTAGGCATACCCCAAATCAATTGTCGCAGTGTGTAGAAAATCATCCTAATCCAACCTCGTAGCATATTAAAATGTTGGGGGCAAACCATGGCTATAATCATCATTTGTTTCTATATATTGTTCTTAATCAATCTCCCTTGCATACACCATTTCTCAAGAAACACATCAATATAGTTGTTGAAATTGTCAACCATTTTAGTACCAATAAGGACAAACATATTATTGTATTTTAATCTCTTGTTTTTTTTTATTGCGTGATGTATGTGTTGTTATTTAATTTGAGTGAAAATTCTTACCGCATATGACAATAGTGTCATCATAAGGCATGTTATCCAATGGTTCATCCTATCATGTGCTACATTAAAATTAGGTTTCTCAAAGAAAATGGACCTCCATGTAATATATATAACATGTTCTTATAATATATCTAGCATTCATTTATTACCTCATATCTCTTTGATATTATCACTTTATTCACATACTCACTTCATATGTGTTGAACCCTTTTGCATTGGTTGGTGTTGTCATTGATGTCACATGGCATTGATGGAAAAGGAGAAGTGAAATTTCATGCAAATAGGTTCCTTTCAATAGTGTTTAGTGGTCACAAGCTGGTTCATTCCACTTTCGGGATGGTTTCAGAGTGCTACGTGGTTTGGCCGGTGAGGTTGATGCCCATTTGAGGTATGGATATGGTTGGTATGCTTGGATCAAGTTTTCTACAGGTCAGAAATGTTGGCTCCAATATGTGCAATATATTTTGGAGTGAGTTTTAGGTCAAGTGTTGGGAGTCACAGTTGAAACTGGATCTTTTAGGCCTAGTTCTAGAGCATAATGAGGTGCAAGAGATCAATGCAGACCATAAAAATCCTAGGTAAGCATGTTAGAATCCTAGGAACACTCTCTAGGGAATGTTTAAGCATCAACAGGGGCTTACTTTAGCTTGTGGAAGCAAAATTCAAATGTTCACTAAAACTGCCTTTGATAATAGCAATGAAGTCATGGAAAAATGAGATTGGTCTAAATATCATAGGAAATTTTATGAGGAACCAACCTATAGATCATGTAGAGGGGTGTTTTTTTGTATTCTTTGTTAAATTTCATCAAGTTTTGAAATGGAATTTTGAATTTATTCAAGTTTTACTAAAATTGGTTTCTTGAGAAATGCAATATGAGCACCTTGTCTTCTTAGCTTCCAAACATAATTATAAATCCTCCTTCAAATAAATCATTGAAGTAATTTTTTGAGATAACTCCAAAAATGAACTTTTTCAAAATGTTTGAGGACTAAAGGTGGAATAACAAGAAAGTTCTCTTTGTTTTTTCTAACCCTATTTTTCTCTCTCCTAAGCACCTTCTTGAATCGATGGGAGTAAATGAGCTTGTCTTTCTTCAAATCACTTTTATGATTTGTTTCAAGATTATCAAGGTTTATTAATGGTGTCTCCAATTCAAATAATTTTCTCAATGTTTCTCAAGTATGGCAGTTCAGTATAAGTCCTATTCAACATGTGTAAGTTGTGTGCCTACAATTGTGATGTGTGAAGGTACAGTCCTAAAGGTTGTGGTTGAATCAAATGATGAGATTGGAAAAGAATTTGAATCCCTCGTCTTGTCCATGGTGAATGATCAAAGTTCAAATTTTTTCTTAGTGGAGCAGTGTGAATTCAAATTCTTCATTAACCTTAAACGCCTCATAAGCCAATTCATGGAGTGTGTATTATAAGTTGTAAATGTGGTTTCCACCTCATAGTGCATGTTTTCATATTTTTGAAGATGGCACAGTGGTTTTCACATCATAATACATGCCTTCAAGTTATTGGAGTAGGTTATAGGTCTAGTTGAATCTTTTAAAGCTCAATGTTGATTGTTGTGTGGATTGTGTTCCACTGTGCAAGATAAAATTGTCAAGTAAATGTGGACATTTGGTCTTTAGGAAATATTTTGGAATTTAAATAAGGCTTAGAATCCTCCATTGGTCCTTCCAAGATATGCATAGTATCTATTTATACCTAGAGGAAACTTCTTTATGATGCAAGGCATTGAAAGTCCATTGTGTAGTGTCATCTTCTTATTGTTAGGGGTGATATCAATGTTTCAAGGTGAAGTTGAGCATGGAAAAGTTTCTTGATTCTTACACAATCCCCTAGGATTTGGAACTCTTGAAAATCATTGAGTAAAGACCAAGAAATTTATTTTTAAGCCCTCTCATGCTTGCAGAAGGAGTAGAAACCCTCAAGCTAGGGTTTGGACAAGAAAATCAGTCATATCTCAAGAAAAACCATCCATTTTACTTGAAATCTTGAATGATCTCTACTACATGGTCGTATAATAGATTTTTCAAGTTTTAGTTGGAACAACCATGTTTGTATTGAATTCTTCATGACAAATTTATTTGACAAGGTAGAGACATATTTCTATAGTGTTGGTATGAGATATTTTATCTTTTCTCTATCCTTGAATATTTTTAAACTTCTTGCAAAGCTCAACCGAGATAATGGGTGTCCCAAATGAGTTTTGGTTGAATTTGAATGTGTTTGCAAAGACTTTTAGACCTGACATAGTGGTGTATTAAGGCCAATGGCAAGAGCCAACTATACTTGAGCTACTTGAAACATGTTTTTCAACACCTCTCTCGAGACCATGTGAAATATTTTTCAACATTTCAAGAAGGTTGAAATAAGAAAACTTAACTTGGTAAGTTCCTGAGCTAGTTGAAAACTTCAATGCACCTAGTTATTGCAAGGTTGAAGGTCACAATTTTGGTAATATGTTGAAGAGGAGGTTCAAATCTTGTTGTATTGAAATCTAAGTGTTTTTGTGGAGGGAAACTATCACTTGTGAATGTCTTGGCCAACTTGAATATCAATTGATTCCTCATGCCCGCCCCTCAAAATAGTGAACTGTTATTCAAGTATTCAAAGCTGATTTTGGTGCTCAAGTGAAATTAGAAAGTCATATACGAGTAAAGGAGAACATGAGTAGTTCATAAAGGAGCTTAAGAGTCTTTTGTAAAAAAAATTCATGATTGTGACACTTAAGTTGGGGGTCCGAGTGTACCACGTAATCGTACTCACCACTATGCATGTCGTCAAGTAAGAACAATTTAAAAAGAATAGTATGTTGGAGTCAAAAGATTGTGTCCTTAAGTGACAAAGGCTTTAGATATTCTCATTGGTCTTATATTTAACTAATGATGCTCTAACAGATCTGACAAGTCCTTTCAAACCAATAAAATCGAATAATTGGAATAATGACTCCTTGTGGCGCTTATTGAATATCCTTTTGTCTTCCTTTTAAGTGGACTCTAGGAGTGAAATGCAGAAACCTTGAAAGTGAATTGGAAAATTCATGATAAATTATAATATTTTTCTACCAAAAGTTCATTCTTGTACTTGTAATGTTGTTGAAGGATTGAGGTAAGAACAAAGACTATGTTGAGAGTGTAAGAGAGATTAATGTTTGTTAAAAAATTTAGAGAGAGTAATGAGAGAGTTTGAAATGAAGTGAACATACCGAAAATGTGTAAATGGTGTAAGATAATTTATGAGCTGATGTAGGATCACAATATATTTTTAGAAAATTTATGAATTGTGTGATCAAAATTTGATGTGAAACCTTAGTCAGATCTCAGCAAATTTAGAAAGTATGAGCTTTCTTGCAAGTAGTAGATTGTAAATCATCAAGTTGTATCTTAATTTGAAGTTGGTGCTTCATATTGAGTTTTAACTCAACTAAATTGTAACCTTTGTGAGCATAGTTCATTGGTTCAATGGTTTTTCTCCCAATTTGGGTTTCCCACTTAAAAATTATTGTCTCTCTTTATGTGTGCTCTTCTTGTTGCATGTGAAGTGTGTTGATGCAATTTTTTTAAGGCTTAAGAATCTATTTGGAGCTGAATTTTTGTACAAAATCTGAGTTGACATTGATTCACCACCCCCCTCAGTGTCCTAATTTCCAAAAATATCCTCATTACCTTTTCCATAATCATCCCTTCATATTTTTAATCTCAATCAACCACCCATTCGGCATGTCAATCTCAATCAACTACCATTCTTGTGGCAAGCCTCTTTCTCGGTATGTTTCCCTAACATTACACCCTATGTTTAACACTCCTCTAATATCATTCCTAAATCAACCCCATAATCTATGGTGTCATTCATCACCTCCTCACCATCGATTCTCTTCTCCAATGCCAAATCAACCACTCAAACAATCATTCATCTTTTCAATCTCGATCAACCACCATTGACCAATTTCCTTTTATGTTGATCCTCAAATACAACCATTTTTATCACCCCCTTTAACCATTCCTACACTCTTATCATTCTCCTTTCCATATCTATGGTCATCACCTCATCCACAACACCAATCATTTCCTTTCCACCCTTGCTTCATCATTTTCATTCCATGTTGAAGTGTTGTCCTTTTTGGTTATCCAATGTAATCACCACCCTCTCATATGTTATCATTCTTATCCTTATTAAGTTCACCCCCTCCCCGGTGATGTTATTCCTCATCTCCATATTTATTCTCATATATCTACCCTATTTATATTTCCTTTCTCATCCATATACCTAACATTGAGAATTTACAAACCCTATCTTCATCCTCTCATTCACCACTTATCTCCACCTCCCCCAATAAATTCCTTGTCATGATCATCAGAACTTACCCTTTCACACACCTTATCATCTTCCCCAACACACACAAACTTTCCTCCATATTTATTGATTCGGGATTTTTTCTCCTTCATATCTTCACTCCTACTTTTCGCAATCCTCCCATATTCTCCTTGGTCTACTTCATTCCATTTTTACACACTTTCACCCTCTCATAATGACACATCTTCACACATCCATAATGGTCACTCTTACACTTCCCTCCGACATTGACTTTTTCTCCACACCTTTTTGCTTCCAAACTTCTTCATCGTACCATTTCCCTACAAAAAAATCATTTTTGAGCCCCCAATCATCTCGAACTTTTGTAGAATATGGTTCTATGATCCCTAAAACCACTTCTCCATATCCATATGCACAATCATGTTTTCTACTCACTACCATCTCCAAACTAAAAATTTTACCTCATCTTATGAATTTTTATTTATTTTTTCATCTTCTTCATCATTGTCCCACCTCTTGGTATGCAGCGTATTTATTTTTCTTCCTTCTTTTCCCTCATGATTTCTTCACTACCCCAAAGACTAACACATTCTTTGTCCATTGATGGCTATACATAAGGCTCCCCTAGTAGCAATCGGATAATCCCTCAAGGTACGGTCACTGATTGAAACAACCCTCTATGCATCTCCATATGGTTTGTTCCATACTTACCTACATATTGTGTCGACACACATCCTCTACTACTTACATATCAATGTTTCTAACGTATTGGTTACTTCATATATGGTCTGCACAAGGGTCTCTTCTCCTTGTCATTTTTTTAAAATTCGCTTCATCCAAGACTCGCACTCTAATATTTCTCTCACCTAGTGCATCAAGGTTGGTTTTCAATTACCATTTTTCTCGCAGGTTGGGAACCCTCTTATCCATTCACTCCAATTACCGATTTCATCACATTTCTATCATTTATTCTCTATCTTCTATAACATGGTCTCGAGTATCATTCATCATAACATCTATTCAAGATTTCAAAACATATATTTTATCATTTCGAGTGTGTTATCGCATAATCGAACCCACCTTGTTTTAATTATTAAAACTTCATGGGGACCCTCTTGATCAATTTGCAATATGGTAAAACTGAAGTAAACAAAGTCAATTTGCATGTTTTCAGAAAATTCACGGGTTTCATTAACAAATTGCATGTTGAGGGGAAATTTCTTCGTTTAGTGCTTGTTTTCAATATTAACTTGTTTTGTAGATCCCTTACTAAGTTTTCATGCCTTTTTCACGTTTTCATGCTTTCATGCTTCAAAATTAGGTTTTCAAGTTAGTTTTCTAACTTTCCTTCCTTGGCCTGTCATTTTGCAGGATTACATTAATGAACTTAGTCTTTGGCAATATCATCTCGAGAGCTTAGTCTTTGGTGGATGTTGGAGACCTAGTGTTCTACATATTTAAGCCAATTCAGAAGCCGTGGAGGTCATAAATGTTAAATTTCGTGGGTTAAGCCAATTAGAATGTTGTGAGAAGTTGTGGAGGTAAGAAATGGAGTCTTTGGTGGATTGTTAGAAACTGTAGTTTTCCATGGATGTGAAAAGTCTAGTATGTTATGAGTGGAAGCCGTCAAATAGAATGTAAAAGTCGCACCAAGCCACGAAGTAAAGGAAGTGTAGTTTTTATGGAATGAATTTTGAAATCCACGGAAAAAATACCCCGTCTTCTGCAAGTTTCCAAAGACCCAGTGTTCCACGAGTTTCTAGATACGTGATGTTATTTGGGTTTACCAAAGGAAATATGCAATGTGACTGTCGTGACATGAAAGGAACAAATTGCAATGTTCCGTGGAAAATCCCTGATACAAAGAAAACATGATCACATCCGCAACTAATAGAATGAATACATGTGTCACATTCATATTAAAATTTGTAAATTCCTTTTTAAGCCCAAATCTAACCGCAAAGAACATATCCATGTCATTAAATTTAAATGGCACGGAAAAACGCAGAGTATGAATTCATGAGATTTCTTGCATTTATCATTCTATCTTTTACGTTTTCGTCTTCTAGAGGAATTTGAATGATCTTAGGGTGCCTAACAACCATTTCTAATGCGCAAAAGGATGATAATGATGTTTACACAAGAGACAAAATGTTTGTTTCCCAGAAATGAATATTCTTCCGTTTCCTCATGTTTTCATAATTAAAAGCATCAAAGTGGAATATTTCTTCGGGAGACACACCCCATGTTTCATTTGAGTGAATTTGGAAGGAAATTTTGGATGAATTTCATTCAAAACCATTAATTCAATTAAATTCTACTATTTACCTTATAAGCAAGTTGTTTGGAGGTTGTAAAATGTAAACAAGTTATTTTTCTAAGTGGGTTTAGGGTTTTAGTGCATTTTAAATTGGTGGAGGATGTTTGGAAATTCTATAAGTATTGTAAATTCCCCTATTTTAAAGGGGGTGAATTTTTGGAAAATAATGCAAGCCAGTATAAAATACTCACTTATGTAAGTTTGGTAGACCAAAATATTCATTTTCCCAACTTTGTTGCAACTTGTTCTTGTTCATTCTAAGTGTTTGATATATTATTCATATGCTTTCCTTTCATGGTTTTTCTGGATTGTGCGTGTGCTAGTTCAATTTTTAATCATTTTGGGAATTTTGCAAGTTAAATGAACCATTTAGATGTGTTTTGGCAATTGACATGGTGATTTTTGATCTGCAGGTTGTCTAACACTAATCCCTTAGAATTCTTACACCATGGGCATGGAAATTTGATTGATTAACTAGATTTTATGCCTTTGGTTTAACTAGGAAATTAATGTTATCTCTATCAAGCACTCAGGATTTGCCTTTTAATGTTTCACTAGATTTCTTTTCTCCTTTCCCTTCTTTCCCCCTTTTTGTGTTTCTTTGGCGATACCCTCTTAGATTTAGGTTAGATTTAGGTAGGTTTTAAAGATAAATCGTGTGAAGAATTTCAGAGTGGCACTAAAAAGACAAAATCCACCAAACCCCCTTATTATTGGTCTAAATAACCAATACCATGCAACTCATGTATTGAATCACACAAGTTGTGGTTCTAAAATGAGTAGGACGTAAGAGATTTTCATTTCCCTTCTTGGTGTGCATGTTGTGTGCATCAATAGGAAGTGAAGGAAAAATTTGGCACTAGAAGGAGGGCCTATATGACTTATTTGACAATAATGAGGGTTATATGATTTATTACACGTAAATAGAGCCATAACAAGTCAAAGACGCCACATAATATATTTGGTGGATGATCCCAATAAGAACTTGTTTTAGATCTTGAAAATCACCCACTTCACCCTTGAAATCATGAAATACACCATTTCAATGCTTGGAATAAAATTTTACTTGTATATTCTTTGAGTCTTCTTTTGATTTTGTGGTTAAATTTATGTTTCCAAGTTGTATGTTCCTACTTACCGGTCTCGATCTAGTTTATCTTATGTTTGTTTATGTTTCATAAAAATACACAAGTTCATCCAAGGAGAATCCAGAATTTCAAAGACCCTATCAATTGTTCTTAAAGTTTGTAAAAGTATCCTAGCTTTCCAAGGTAAAATGGACCCTCTTTCATGATCATTCACAATGGTATGGTTAGTTGGAGTTTCCATCAACATACATGGTCATGTACATGATCTTCCAAGAGATCATAAGATGTATCATTCTATTTTTCATCCCGCAAATGTTATAAATATTGAAGAACGTGTTAGGACTTTCAAATATTCCTTGAGACTTTTAGGAGTTACCCATGAGGATGTAGTGTGTAGGCTCTTTCCCTCCTCCTTGAGAAATGTTGCTTATGATTGGTTCTTGGATTTTCCTAAGGATACACTCATAAGTTGGAAAGGCTTTACCGATATTTTCATTTCCCATTTTGGCATAACCATCAACCCTTCTGCTATTTATCAAAAATTCATAACATTGTAAAGGGGGCGAAAGAGTCCATTAGATCCTCTAATGCTATGTTCTAAAAACCTACAACATGACAACCCATCCCTATAGACCTAATGATACTCTTTCCCTTGAAATCTACCAAAATGCTTTAGATCCTATGATTGTTGTTCTCCTAAGAAGATCCCTAAAGCTAAAAAATTTGGCATCTACTTATTAGAAGCCATGAAAATTGAGGAGAAAATAAACCCACAAGGTTTTCAACATTTTCTTTTCAAAGTCTCCTTCCCACTCATTTTACTAGAAGTAACCCAAATGTGCCAAATCAATTACAAACTCCAATAATGAATGTTTTACCCACTAAGCATTTAACATTAAATCAACCATAAGGCTTTATCACTCCTAGGCATGTTGTGCACTCACAAGAAAAAAATGGCCAAGCCTTGGTTCCTACCCAAAGCATTAGTTCCCAAGCCTCAAATCAATAATATCCTAAGAGAGAATGGGATTCAATACAAATATTAGTAGGATAGTTTGGCCAAAACTTTACAAATTTGCAAAATCAGGTAGACATGACTAATACACAAAATAAAATACCTCAAACAAATGTGAATGAAACTATTTTTCATAATAATTATGGATTTTATGTATCCGGAAAGTATAATGACTTTAATGATGTTAGTTCTTTAAATCCATTTGAGGGTTGTCAAAAACCGAACAAATCAAATTTAAAGTTATTACAAGACCCGATAATAATGTTATATTTCATAATTCAATTGATAATTTTAAGACACCTTCTCTTTCTTTTATGATGGAGAATCATGGTTTTGGATAGGGTGAATATGATGAAACAAAGGAAGAATAATATGAGTTGAAGAGAACTTGGAGGAATATTTAGAAATTTCGGCATGACGAGTGAAGAAGATGAATATCAAGAAGAGACCATGAATTTGGAAGATGTCTTGCAACAATTCCAAGAGGGAAGTTTAGAATTAGAAGAATTTGATCTTCAGCTCAAAGAGGTTATAACAGACATTGAGATGGATACCATAACCTTTCTATGGAAGTATTTTTGAAATTTTTGATGACATGCCTACCCAAGAATCGGTATCTTTTCTATTAGAACTATATTATTTGCGGTGTTTCCAAGTATTTTTCAAGGACCAACAAAGTATTCAAAGTTATGACAGTTCTGATTTATGTATTTTTATTTTGAGGATGAGGAATTCATGGATGAAAGCCATGATTTATTTGTTTTTCAATTCCGGGGTGAAGAAAATTTAAATTATTGGAAATCTATTTTGAATGATTGGATTGTTAGCAATAGGTTAGTTAGTGATGGTTGCTTAAGTTTAAAGAAAATCTAGATCTTACAAGTATGTTATCATTAAAAGAGGTTAATTAAAACACTTCTTTACTCGTAACTAAAATCATTTTGTATGTATATCATGTTTTGCATTTGAAAAATCTAGGTCAGAGAATCAACTTCAGAAAAATATCATGCTTCTTCATTAATGTGGGGGAGGAGCAATAGAAGAGACTAGCCAATATTCAAAAATGTAACATCAAGACCCTCCCTAATACTTATCTAGGGAATTCCCTTTGTGGGAAAAAGTTTGAGGAAGGAGGTTGGAATAAATTAATTGAAATATTTCATAAAAAACTTGCCTCTTAGAAAGGCACACTGCTCTCATAGGCTGGAAAATGTCAGCTTCTTCAAAGCTGCTTATAGGGTATTGTTGTGTTCATTATGTCCATCTTCACTTTGCCAGCTAGAGTCAAGAAGGCTATTGAGAGCATACAGAAAAGGTTTTTATGGATGGATCTGAGGAAAGGAATAGAATTCCTTTAGTTTCTTGGGATAAAGTCACTCAACCTAAGGACAAGGGTGGCTTGGGCTTAAAAAATATTCAACTCATGAATCAAGCTCTTATAGCTAAGGTTGGGTGGAGATTGCATAGAGAAGAAGGCACCTAGGTCAAAATCCTGAAAGTGAAATATTTGTGGCCCTTTTGCGGTACTCTGGCTCTCTTCTTTGATATGGAGCTTCCTAGAGGATCCATATTCTGGAATAACCTCTGTCAAACTAGAAAGTTGTTGTTAAAGGGGATTAAGTGGAATCTTGGAGATGGGTCTAAGATAAAATTTTGGGAGGACCCTTGGATTGTGGATGGAGCCCTGAAATCGGTTGAGCCATGGAGTGAGCTTTGGCTTTTTTACACTCAGGAACAAGGTGAACTGGTCTGTAATTACTGGGATGAAGAACGTAAATGGATCCCCCTCCTCCCTCCCTCCCTCCCCCACTTCTTAGGGGATATTCAACCCTTTCAATACTTAAATAAGAGGCTTAAGGATTACCATATCCCCCATGATAGAGCTTAGGATGAGTTGATTTGGAGAACCATGGATTCGGGGGAGTATGGTGTTAAATCTAGTTACTTGTTAAATTTTGAACACATTGAACCCAACACCCTCTAGAGAAAGGTCTGGAATAAGAATCTTATTCCCAAAATTAATATTTTCTTTTGGGAAGTGGTTAAAGGTAAGATTCTAACTATGGACAGGATTAGAAAAATAGGAATGATCATAATCAATAGATGTGGCATCTGAAAATGTAATGAAGAATCTATTTAGCACCTCTTCCTTGAATGTCCCTTCTCCTTTCAAGTTTTCTCTATTTTCCTCGGAATTTTTAAGGTGCACATGGTCCTCCCTAGAGATGTGGACCTTCGCCTAATCAATGGAGTTTCAATTTTTAGAATGTTTTGGTTCAATAAATTTGGAAACTTTCTCTCCCTCACACGTTATGGGGGTTATGGCTGAACAAAATAATAGGATTTTTAGGAACAAGGCATCCAGCTTGGAGAAGGTGATTGAAAAGGTGAGACAGTCCCTTAAAGACAATTCCCAGATTTTAAAGTTCAAACAGGATAAAAATTACCTAGATTGGGAAAAAGACATTCTAAGGAGTATGGATATCATCCCTAATGGTTTGGAGAAGAAGAGGGTTAACCAAAAGGTTAAATGGTCAAATCCCCGATGGTAGCTTCAAGATCAATTTTGATGGCTCGGCTAATCTACGAATGGTGTTGTTGGAGGAGGGGTTTGATCCATGATCATAGAGACAATTACATCGGTGCTACGCGTGCCCCATTGGTAATCATACTAATAACATTGCTCAAGCTAAGGCAATACTCTAAGGGGTCATGATGTGCAAGGATCTAGGATTAAAATCCATCATCATAGAAGGGGACTCCCTGTGTGTGTGATTAATGCTCTCAAGGATCAAAGTAAGTGTGGGTGGAAGCTTAGTAACATGATCAAGGAAGCTCATGGTGTCTTAACATCATTTGATGAAGTGGTCATTCAACACATTTTCAAAGTTGGCAATAAACCCGCGGACGACCCTGAAAACCAAGGTAATGACATGGTAGACTTGATGATGTGGATGGGGACATATATCCCCAGGAACCCATTAATAAGTTGATTACACAAACTAGGAGGCGACTTAATGATGATTACCAAGTTTCTCATGCTTGGGATTTTGAAAAGACCTTTCTCTTTTTTATTATGGTTATGATTCATTTCATTTGGAATTTTCTTAAGTTTTTTGAGATTGGTGACTGCTTTTGTGTCCTCAAAGTTGGTAAGGTTGAAAAATCCATGGGAGGTGACAAGGTCCACACCAAACCCACTACATTCCTTCACCTGAAAAATGAAAATGTCTTGTGGAAACTGCTGCACAAAGGGGGCTTCACAAGGTACATTTGTCATTTGAAAGGTAATGACCCTAATCTTTCTATGGATTTTTGAAATGCATGGATTGGTGGCGGTTTTACTTTTAGAGGGGTTCAAATTAGTGTCTCTGTGGGAGCTATTGCTGAGATAACTGGTGAGCCCCATTTTTGTCATGATAAATATTGTGTAATTGTGTTCAATCCATGCAAGAACCTATTCTACTTTTGATAATATTATGTATGATGGAAAAATACATACTTTATATTTACTATTTTACTATGTTTATGGGAAATTATTGTGTGTACTTATGATGTTTCACCTTGTTAATTATTATGCATAAAAGGCTTGAATATGATATGGATAAATATTAATTATGTGTGCAAAAAGTGCATATATTGAATTGTTATATGGAGCACAGGACTTGGTATATACACTAGTGCAGGACTCTATTTTTTGTGATAGCATGGGACTCGGTTCGTGTGTTGATGCAGGACTCTCATCCTCATCGATCAAGCATCTAGCTCATCAAAACCCAATTCCTCAAAGCTCAAGTGACACAAGCATGCATGCAGATAACTTAGATTCTAGAATTCTAGCTGGCAACATCATTTGCTACCCAGAATCATCACCATTTATCAATCAACATTCAAGCCACAAGAAGAGCAAAACAATAATGACTGAAGACTCACTGTCACTTTAGTTTCTTCAATCAGTTATGATTTGGAGAATCTTCTAGGGGTGATTGAATCCTTCAAGGATTCAATCACGGATCCCCTCTTCAATTATTATAAACACTTCAAGATCAAACACCTATGAATTTTTCCCACCATTAATGTATTACCAAGAATCAAGGGAATTGTTTAGTTCAAACAATTAGTTAGATTTAGAATTATTCATTTTGAATAAATATGTCCCATGGAGAGACTAGGAATATTTTTTTGTATAAAAGAGAGAATGTAATTAGAGTTAGGAGTTCCATATTTTTCCAATTGTAGTAGCATATTTTGAATTCAATAAAGATCAAATTCAAGAGTAATTTTATTTATCTATAAGTTTGGTATAGACGATCAAAAGGCAAGAGCAAGGGCTAGTCCTAACCAACGAGAGGGATATTCATTCTTACTTTGTTTGTTTGTTTTTAACAATTATGTTTACTAGTTTACTATTTATTTCCGAATGCAATGTAGTCTTTAATGTTGATGTTTTAGTTAACTTCCATTTCTACTTTCAATTACAATGCATTAATTTCATGCATTTCATTTTGTAATCATGATCCATTCAATAAATTCTTAGATTTAAGATAGAAACCCATGTTGATATTGTGTTCTTACTGTTCCCTTTGTTGCAAACATCCTTTGAAACTACCCTGGATTGACAGATTAAATTGATTAAAGTACGAGCCCAATGACACTTGTCACTTTTTGGCATCGTTACCGGGAGCAAGGTGTCATCAAGGGTTAAGGTACTAACTAGAAGATACTGCAAGGGTGTCTGGTAAGTTTCCATTTAGAAAATTCATTTCCATAACTCTTTCTTTTTTTTTTTAAAAAAGAATCAAGAGACTTTATAGTGACAACAAGGATCCCCTGGAATGAGTATGTGGAACACACACAACCAAGTTCAATATCAATAGTTAGGGAACCACTTTCAAGTATGTTAGGATTGTATGTTTAGACCTAGAGACCATAGAGGAAGATTTATTAGGATAAACCTTCAAAACCCCCCTCCAAACTGACATGTGGAACAACATGTTGCTCGTAACACGATGGTTGACCTTGACAATGGGGATAATGGGGTAGAAAATCCCCGGACATAACATTTACCTATCCTATCCATTTGGATCCTAATGATCAAGCTCCTATGAAAACATATCCCCTTCAATTTTTCCAAACTTCCGGGGGCTAGTTTCAGAGGACCCTGATCAATTCCTTTTTGAATTTAAGGTTTTGTGTCAAACTTATGACTACACTGTTGATGGCCAAAAACTTAAAAAATTTCCCTCTACCTTAAAAGATGCAGCTATGAGATGGTTTATGGGGTTGACCCCAAATTCCATCAATACGTGGGAAGAAATGGAATGATTTTTCTTGGATAAATACCAGGATTACTATCAAGTAAGGGATAGGAAAGAAGAACTCTTTTGAATCTAGCAGAAAGAGGATGAAAGTGCAGAAGACTACCTAGAATGGTTCCTTTTTCTTCATAGAAGGTGTGGAGATGGCCTAGACATTAACCTACTCAAAACATTATTTCTCAAAGGATTAGATGATGACACACAAGAAGCATTCAACCTAATGGGGAAGGGAGACATGAACAAGTTAGAGTTCATGGATATCATTGACCTTTGTAGGAATTACTCAAGAACTCGCCCCAATCTTAGGAAACAAAAGGAAAAATGGATAATGGCTAATGGGGATCTATCCAAGCTAAGGGAAGAAATTGAAAATTTAAATATTGACCTCTTAATTCAACTCAACACTACTATGGATAGAGAAAAGGCTAGAAATACAAAACCCTTGTTCATCTACTACCCAAGGTGTAGAGTGAAACATGGACTCAAGTATTGTCCAGTAGACAAGACAAAAATTTGTTTTATCTATCAACTTAAGCATGCCACCGATCAGTGTGGTCTACTTCCCTTGCTAAAAACTATTTAAAGTAAAAAAATCAAGAATAATTTGAACTTAACTACATAGGTCAGAGGCATGGAGGAAATTTTCATTCCAATCAAAATCAAAACTACAACCAAAAATCACAATGGGTCTCAAACCAATGGAGTGGGCCATGGTCATATCCACCCCCTTGGGTCCAACAAGTTCCAAAGCAGTGGATCCCACAATATGCACAACCAAATTTTTATTAACAACCATGGGCTCCACATCCAAACATTCCACAATACTCATAGTATAATCCCGATTACAATAACATTTGAATGCACCACAATGGTTTGGACAACAATATGATAATCAACGAAGATCACGAGGTAAACAAGCCCTGTTGATCGAACCAAGTAATGTTTCCTAACCCGAACAACCTACCAACCACAAATACATTCTCGACCGTGGCAAGCCCTAAAAATATAAGGCGGGGCAATCCAAAGATATACGGTAAAAACAGAGAAAACCCCTACATTAAACTCTCTAGGATTGCAAGAACATAATGTTGTGTTCAGGGAAGGTTACATCTAAACCTCCTTCTTCTATCATTGAGGAGATACTCAAGACAACAAAGAACTAGAGAAAATGCAGCCTAAGAATGTTGAAGAAACTCAACAATCAGACATTAACATTCCTTTTCCATCTAGACTAGCTGAGAAACAAATTGCCACAGTTCCTGAGAAGCCAGAGTCGGAATTAATTCAAGGACTGAGGAAGTTAAGTATTGACATTCCTTTCTACAAGATTTTAGGGGCATTCTTGAATTAAACAAAACCATTAAAGAGATTTGTTTCAAGACTCCAAGGAGAAGGAAGAATCAACCAAAACCATTCATGTTGATGGGAAACTTGCTAGCATCTTAGAAGGAACTAATCCTCCTCCTAAGTATGGGGATCCTGATAGTCCTATTGTAACTAGTTTGCATAGGAAATGTCCAAATCCCTAATGTCCTCATTGATTTAGGAGCTGCCATAAACTTCATGACTACAGATACTCTGTCCACATTGGCACTCCCTAAACCTCAGTCAATGAATAAACCCAAGGGAATATTAGAAGATGTTACTATTATAATTGAGTCCTGGGACTATGTGGTATATTTCATTATAATCAAAACAAATAATAGAAATATTGGTTACCCCATAATCCTAGGAGGTCCGTGATTATCTACACTACTACCCTCATTAACTACAGGACGAAATGTCATCATTACCAATGTTCAAGATTCCAATAAATTGTCACTATACCCTATAGCTAAACCATTTTCCACAGACAAAAAACATTGGTCTAATGATGACTCTGATGGTTCCAAGGATATCATTTCCTCTCTTTCCATGGTAGTAATTCAATAACACTCAAATCAGATTCAATGTGACTACCATGGCACTGATTTTGTACATAGCTTGAGTCTCGCGCCTAAGTCCAGCCAGCTAGGTTCATTCAAATTCTTGAGCTTAACTCAGTGCATTGATTCTTGTGCTAGTCTGACGCTGCAACTTACTAAAATCAAAAATGACTTCATGGATGAGAATAACCAGCCCATTATTTATCCATTTGTGAGGAACATATATTTAATAGAATACTTATTTCAAAACATAACCTCAGTGCACAGACTTCTACCACATAAATTTCCATTAAATTCACTTCTAAGAATATATCCAGAGGTCAATTCAATTCAACTTGATACAAAACAATTTCATGTTCTTCCTGGAAGAACTCTGACAGTAAACAATGGTTGAACGATGAAGAGGAAAACACATTGTTCGAACTCCTCTGCTCTCATCCCCAATATTTTTCTTGTGAACACAACAATATGAAGGGTATACATCTTGGCATTTGTACACATCAAATTTACACCGCTGCGGATAAACCATTCATACAACCTCAAAAAAGGATAAACTCGGCACTTGATACATTGTTAAGACTAAAATTGAAAAGCTCTTGAATGTAAGCTTTATTTATCCAATTTTAGACAGCTTAGCGGGTTTCTAATTTGGTCATATTACCTAAAAATAATGGGAAATGGAGAGTGTGTGTGGACTATAGATATTTGAACAAGGCCACTCACCGGGACTATTTCCCATTACCATTTATTGATCAGGTCCTAAATAGCTTATCAGGTAAAAGATACTTCTCATTTCTAGATGGATTTAATGGATACAATCATATCACACTATCTCTCAAAGACCAAGATAAGACAACGCTTCACCTATCCTTGGGGTATCTTTGCTTACAAGGTGATGTCGTTTGGGTTATGTAATGCCCCAGCCACTTTCCAAATATCCATGTTAGTTATCTTCTCAGACCTCACTCATGATTATGTAGAAATTTACATGGATAATTTTACAATCTATGGGGAAACATTTAAGGAAGCAATCAGTAATTTGGATAAAGTTCTTTCTCACTATGAAAAACATCAACTATCCTTAAACCATGAAAAATGCTTGTTCATGATGGAACAAGGTATAGTTTTAGGTCATCATGTTTCAATTGAAGGAATTAAGGTTGACCCAGATAAAGTAAGCATCATTGTGAAGTTTCCCTCACCCACCAATCAAACTGAGGTAAGAATTTTTCTCGGTCATGTTGGTTATTATCGTAGGTTCATCTCATATTTTAGTAAAATTGCTTCTCCATTGTTTTCTCTACTAACTAAATATTATGAGTTTAAATAGGCAAAGAACATGTCAAAGAACTCCGTTGTCGCCAAATCACTGCACCCTCCAAATGGCCAGGATGTGAATAGGACATTCGGTGTGATTGGGACACATGGGATCACCTCTCAAGTTGTGGGATTTGGGCTCGAGGTGAACCTCCGGAGAAGGCCGGCTTCCTCTTCCTAAACTAAGTGTTGTACTACTCCTAGTGTAACAAAAATGATTATCTAATCCTACGCTAACATTTTCATGGGGTTTTAGGGAAAGAGATTTACAGAAATGAAACTATACTAGGGTTCATTCAATTATGTCCTTATCTCTCCCAAGTCACAAGAAGGGCCTCCAGAGTTTTCTGGGAACCATAAATTTCGTGCAGAGATTCATCCCTCAATTCGTGACATTGGCTAAACCACTGACAACCATGCTAAAGAAAAACATGCCATTCTCATGGACAAAGGAAGGATGAGAAAGCTTTGAAGCTATCAAAACAGCCATTCTCAAGCTCCCATGCTTGTGAACCCTAGGTTTGACAAAGATTTTATCCTTTATACTTTTGCAAGTCAAGAGAGCATTTCAGGGATCCTCACCCAACAAAACAACAACTTGATGGAGCAACCAATCGCTTTCTTCAGTCAATCCCTCAAAGACTATGAGTTCAAATACTCATTCATTGAAAAGCAAGTCTTTGCGGTTATTCGAGCTTTGAAGAAATTCAAGCACATGTTGTCCAACAACAAGATTCATCTGATGGTGTCTCATCCAGGTGTCAAGGATTTTTTTCTGAACAAAGAAATGAACGAAAAGCATGCTTTGGATGGATCATGAAGGTAATGGAGTATGACGTGCACATCAAAGTCACTAAACTTGTCAGAGGTAAGGGTTTATGTCAACAACTTGCTGCAGACATGGAATCAAAAGGTAATGAGGACGTGACACTCCTAAATACTGATGAGAATGTTGATCAAGCTGATTGGTTATCCAAAATGAAGAGTTTCCTCTTCTCGGGAGCATATCCAGTAGACATGGATAAAAACCAAAGGTGAACTTTCCGTCTTCAATCTATCCCATATGTTTTGGTAGATAGCGTTCTCTTTCGAAAAGATTTGAACGGCGTCCTCCTTCGGTGCATAGGACCAGAACAGGTCAGTAAGATACTAGAAGAATTTCATAATGGCCTATCTAGAGGACATTATTCTCGCACGAACAACAGCTACCAAGATCATGCGAGCTGGCTACTATTGGCCGATTTATTCAAGGATGCCCATCTCTGGGTAAGGAAATGTAAGGAATGTGCCTTTTTCACAGTAAAGGCGGCAGCTCTTCCACCGCATCCAATTCAAGTGGATCAACCCTTTGTTCAATGGGGTTGGACTTCATCGAATGATTAATCCTCCATCCAAAGTGATGACATATAGTGGGTCCTTACCGCAATGTACTATTTTACTCGATGGACAGAGCGTGGTAGCATTAAAAGAGAGCAATGAAAAGGCGCTTCTATATTTTTGGAGGGTATAATGACGAGGTTCGGTGTTCCATTTATAGTCATTTCGAGACAATGCACTCGCTTTTCTTGGTATGAAATTGAGTGAATGGGCTGTTAAAAATGGGGTATACCTCAAAACTTCATCCAATTACTATCCTCAAGGAAACAGATTAGTGAGTCTAGCAACAAAAACCTCATAAGGATTATTAAGCACAATGGAGACTAACAAGAGGACTTGGCATACACACTTAAGACCACCTTATGGGCATATTGGATCACACCTAAAAGGGTCATCAAAAATTCTCCTTTCATTCTTGTATATGGAAGAGAGGCAAAACTCCCACTCTCATTGGAGTTACCTTCTTTGGAGTTAGCTCATCAACTTGAAGTTATAGAGAGTGATCCTCTGACAGTAAGGTTTGCTGAACTCATAGAGTTAGAGGAAGTACGAGACAAGGCTATGAAAACTTTGGAGCAGCATCAGGCTCAAGTTAAGAAATATTTTGACAAGAAGGCATCTGACAGGCATTTTCAAGAGGGAGATTTAGTTCTCAAATGGGATGAAGACAGGGCCAAACCAGGCAGGCATGCCAAGTTTGACACTCTCTGGAGTGGGCCGTATATCATCACAAGTTGCAAAGAGGCAAATTCATTTCATCTATCTAGGCTCAATGGAGAAGAACTACCCATTCATGTGAATGGGATACATCTCAAAGCTTGTTTTTGAGAAGCGTTCCACCCCTTGTATAGTTAAATTAGGTGTTTTCCTCCAAGTGCTTATGCACATTGTTGTGTGTTGTTGTTTTTCTTTCCTTTTTGTTGTGTTTTGTGTTGTTCTGCACATTGTTTCATCATTGGAAGGTGTCAAGGAGAAGAAAGGTTCAAGGTTTCCATAAGAGTTTCAAAATATGCTTCATTCAAATTTTTGCAGTGTTCCATGGATGTCAAGCATTCAATAGATTCAGTATACTTCATGCTTAGCATTCTAGGGAAGTCCAGGATATCGGCAATGCTCAAGGAGATTCTGGGATGTGTCAAAGAAAATCATACTACTTTCAGGATTCCAACATAGACTCCATGCCCAATGGATGACTTAAGGCTACTGGAATCATGCTTAGCAGGCAATCATCCCCGAGAGGTCGCCAAAAATGTTATCCAATTTTACGCACATGGAAAAATTGGAAAACAGGGCCTTATTACGATCAAATCACGACATTGGTCCCAGGGACCCACTTCTGGTCAACAGTGTCAAATCAGGAATAAAGAGACGACTCCTCGGAGGAGCTTGTGCCTTGTCCTAACTCGGTCATAACTCAGATCACAAGCCTTAGACGAGTTCATGAGTAGGAAATGTAAGCTCAGTAACTGAGTTTGGCTTGTCGTAAAGGAATCTCGATAGGAGCGGAGGATGTTTCGATGGTTGGCTCATTGAGGCAGAGAAATGACGAGCTCGACTCGGTTTAATTCAACATGGAGAGATCGATGCTTCCTCGTTGGAATATGAACTCAGTTTTAATGACTCGACGGAGACAATAGCATAAATGACCGAGCCCGGTCTTGATAAGATAACCCGTAAAGAGAAATCATGTCGAGTTTGCAGTGAGTCATAGTTAAAGGAATGAGTCGACCACCATACATAGAGGTCGATATGATGTTGCTCGCAATGAGACCAATGGAGCTCAAGCTTGGACTAATAAACCACCATGCATAGAGTTGGATAAAATGTGAGAAACGAGATGAAAGTGGAGGTAACACGCCTACTTCACTAGCTTGCAGCTTCATCTATAACCACCATATCAAACCCATGGGCTAGGCACTGGAATAACTTCCAGCCACTACTAGAATACAATAATAGTTTTTGCTAACACAATCTCAGCCTCATTCACAAAACTTGCCTCAAGATTTGATCGAGCTTCTTCCATGGAAGTGACTTTCCAAAGTGAAAAGGTGAGACAACTCAACTAAAACTTTATCTCATTCTTCTACTACAGCTCAAGATTTTACAACAACTAATCACGAAAATCGGTCGCATGCAACAAGAGTGTTATCGGGAGATCAACACCAACGATTCCTTGGGATCACCCTACGGTAGTCAAGCGCAATCAACTCTCTCTGAGGCCACTCATTTTCTGAGATAAGTTTACTTCTCTACCCTGTAGCTGCTGCGTATAGCCAATTACTTCCTCATGGCACTTTCCTAGGAGAATTTCAGTTCTACGCTCAAAGCGGCCGAGCATTCGATGCATAGGCATGTTGCAGTATAGTAGAAGCCTTTTTGAGCGCTTCCAACAAGCAAGTTGTCCAACTGTGTTGTTATCTGATCAGCATCGAATGCATCCTCAAATTCGAGGATTTTCCTTCAAGATATTTTTATGAAAATCGATTAAGTGATAGTGAGAGTGTTACCAGGAGACCTGAGGAAATTTATTACAAAGATTCTCTATCGAGATCTTACTTGTTTTACGATGTAACTCATGGAAGTGGATCTCATAGAGGTGGAACTGTTTCATATCAGAATATTCATGGAGCATAATTTGCTTTGCAATTATATGAGCATCTTCTCGTTGGTATGCGAGGGAATTATCACACCTTACAAGCTACAGCTGAAATGTTTGCACCGAGAAAATGATGTCTCCTCACGCTGAGCGGAAAAGTGGAAATCGGTGGCCATCTGTCCAAAATGAAATATGGCCAAATGATAACGAAACCCCGCACTCCAATCCCGGACGTGGGAAATAAGGCGAGCAATGCCAAGTGGGTTTTCGTGGATGGCAAGCCAAAGAAGAAATTCCACGTGGGGGAGATTCAGGCAAGCACCGCCAAGTGGAAATTTTGGGATGGAAAACCATGATCAGACTTCCGTGAATGGGAGAAATCGGATCAAACTGCCAAGCACGGAAATATTACGATGGCTATCCATCATGAGACTTCCGCACGGGCCATGTAAATAGAATTTCACGTAGCTTGGAGTGGTCCGAGTCTTTGTGCGAGTCACCGGGAGGATTAATAGGATAGTTGTGAATTGGAGCGGGTCATGGGTTAAAAAACACGACGTGATACCAATTTCAGCAGAGGCTACAGGCATACCCAACCAAGGCGATGCGTTAATGGCTCAGTCATGGCTCATGTGCGAAGAGTTTGATGGGAAAGCAATGCTAAAAACTCATCCAGATGGAAAGGATGCGAGAGAAACTCCCACGCACCAGGCAGATGACATGTTGCAGTTTAGTAGAAGCCTTTTGAATGCTTCCAGCAAGCAGGTTGTCCAACTGTGTTGTTATCTGTTCAGTATCGAATGCATCCTCAAATTCGTAGGCTTATCCTTATTCTGAACTCAGATCGAATGACACTGTGAGGAAACAAATATTCACTGCCGTGTATGATGGATTGGAGTCACACCATTCAAGGCTTCATAAAATTTGCCTGAATCAGGAGATGAAGGTTTATTACAGTGCAGAATGAAACGATCCATATTGCTCAACACTTCTTCTCCTAGAAACGAATTGAATGTGAAGGTCAACTCTGAAATACCTGGTCGGCCGTTTTGTATGCCACATCCTTGTCACTTGTAAATGGTCTCTTTGAGAAACTCTGTGGGCAGTAGGCAATATTTATACCCTTCCATTATGTATGTCCAATTAGACAATAAAAATTATTCTTTTACCAGGTTCAGAGAAACTGTGTTTTTTTACAATGGATGATTATACTGTAGTTTCAAGCTAATTTTATCTAGCTTATTTCTATTAGCTTTGATCCATGACTAAGGAAGAATTCATATGGTTGTTACCTATACATTTTTCCAAGGTCCTCTTGGTTGCCCCAGTGGTTCAATGTATTTTTTGAAGGGCTCTTTGACCAAAAATCAGTCTTAAGGGTGTCTATCGACATGTTATGGGCATGAGCCTGGGTCATCATCATGGCAGTATTAGTCTTTATTGATAATGGCATTTTCTCATCATTTGGAAGGTACAAATTGTGCTTATTATGGCAAATCCAAAACATTCTTACTACAAGTGTTATATGATGAGGAAGAATCCTGAGCATTTTGGTAAAACCATTCTTTTTAGAAATATTGGGTTAAGCTCGGTATTCAAGTGAGTTTGAGCCCAGGAAAGGTAAGATCGTTTCTTTGGTTGAAGCTTGGTGACTTCGCAGTGAGCTCGTGGTGATGTTTCATGAAGTTTGAATGAGGAATGCATAAATGGCCTCGAGTTAACAGAGGAAAATGATAAGAATCGAGTTTGATAGCTCACCATTCGAAGGACTCAATGCAAAAGAGTGTGATTACCAAAGCAAGGAAAGAGTTAGTGCGGGGTTAGAAATTGATTGCAACACCGAGTTAGAGTTAGGATTCAAACTCACCGAGTTGAGATTTGTGCAGACTCTATCCACATGGACCCCCCTCCTCTTCAAGTCAAACGGGTCAATGGGGGGTTCCCAACATTATGTTAATTAAATTAATATTTTTATTTAAATATTTTAATAATAATATTTATTATTATTATTTAAATATTTTATTTAAATATTCTTTTAATTAATTAAGAAGACTAGGTCATCGTGGCAATTAATGACCCATGATGGAACCTTCTCAAGTGGTTCAACTAACTACAATAAATACATCATGGGCCTTCATTTTAGGAATGTAATTATGACCTTTCCTCTTCTTTCTCACATATTCTTCTATAAATGTAAGTTGGAAGCTCATTTCAAAGGGTTCCAACAGATTCGAGAAGTTAGACAGCTTAGATATCTCGGCAGTGTATACTTTTCAAGAATCCTCTCTCTTACGCAAGTTGTTCTTGTGTGTTGAGAGAACTTTCAAGCCTCCTCTTCAAGACTGTAATGGCAACTATTGCCTCTTCTGAATGTATGATGCATTGTGCATGTTATTGAAGAAATAAAAGTGTGTTTTTGTGACTAATCTCGGTCCTTTCATCCTTCTATGCTTCTTTGTGCCTTTCTCATACTTGTAGGTACACTGTGCAAGTTTAAGTTCTATTGCAGGTTCTTGGAGTTCTGTGCTTATCAAGTGGTGAAGTATTGTATGCAGTTGAGTTGTGGTCTCCTTCTTGAGTTCATCCTTCTTCATTGGGAAACTGGTATATTTCTCGGTCTGATAAAGTTTAACAAAGGGAACGCGTGTCTCTTAGTTTGTGGTATCTATACCCTCTCTAAGTTGCAGTAGGTGAAGTTGACCTATGGTGCACACACCCTCTTCAAATTAACCCTTCCTGAGTCTAAAACACCCTTTATTTGGTGCATCACCATCCCTAGTATAGTTTCATTTCTGTAAATCTCTTTCCCTAAAACCCCATGAAAATGTTAGCATAGGACTAGATAATCATTTTTGTTGCACTAGGAGTAGTACAACACTTAGTTTAGGAAGAGGAAGCCGGCATTCTCCGGAGGTTCACCTCGAGCCCAAGTCCCACAACTTGAGAGGTGATCCCATGTGTCCCAATCACACCGAACATCCTGTTCACATTCTGGCCATTCGGAGGGTGCAGTGATTTGGTGACAACAGACCTTTGATGCGATTAACAACAAACCGATCAAATCCAAAGTGTTGATAGGTCCCAATTGGGAGTTAACATTCCACATTTAAACAAATTCCTCCAATGAAGAAATAGGTTTTTCCCAGTTATGACGTAAAGAGGAAGGAAAACCCATGCATGCAATTTACTATATTAGTAAAAATATTTCTCCTCTCTCGAAAAAATATAACTAAAAAAAAGAATTCCTAGTCATCGGTGTATGCATTGGGATAAATAAGTTTAGACATTATATTACAGGATATGAATTCATTGTACATACTAACCACTCTGCCATTAAATATCTCATGAATAAACCTTTGGTTCATGGTAGAATTGTCAGATGGTTATTGCTACTATAGCAGGAATTCAATATTAAAATTGTTGATAAACTAGGGAAGTCGAACATTGTTGTTGACTTCCTCTCCGTTATAAATTCAAAAGAAAAGGTACAAGTTATTATACCTTTCTAGATGAAAATTTATTTGCACTATCTACTACCTCTCCTTGGTATGCAGACATGGCTAATTACTTAGCCACATGGAAGTTTCCAAAAAAATCACACCCAAGCAAAAGAAGCAATTAATTAAGAAGAGTGTGATGTATACTTGGTTGAATGGAATCTTATTTAAATGTGGTCCTGATCATGTGTTATGCAGGTGTGTTGTTGAGAATGAAATATTTGATATCCTACGGGCATGCCATGATGAACCATCAGGAGGCCACTATTCGGTGCAAAGAACCATTCATAAAATCACGGGATCTCGATACTGTTTTGAGAAATCTCCTTGTTCAAGGATGTCAAGAAGTATGTGTGGAGGTGTCATAAATGGAAAAGAATGGAGTCACAAGTGCTCTGAGAAATCATCTGGAAACCAAAATTCACTTCGAGATGCCCCTCCAACCACAAGTTGTTCTGGATCCATTTGAGAAGTGGGGTCTAGATTTCATTAGGCCATTCGACCCAACCTCACAAGAGTAAGTTTAGGAGTATATATTAGTGTGTACTAACTGGGTTATCAAATCAGCAAAGCACCCCGGATGTTGATCGGCTTCTAGTTTGACATTTTAGACATCCATTTGATTGACAACATTGAATCCTCTCCCCAAGTGTGGGACTTGAAAAATGGGAGAGGAATCTCCAGATTAGAGGTTGGTTCCTCAACTCCCCTGATCAGATATATCACTTACAAGTTGCAGAGGTTTAAATTCCTAATTCCTACTCTAAATTCCAAGGGGACAAAGATAGGGAATGCAAAAAACTGAAACTAATGCTAATAAGGTGATGCACCAAAGGAGTGGTGAGCATTTTTACTTCTGCAGATTGACACAGATCATGGAAATGCAACAAAACTTCATGCACAAACTGATGACATGTAATGAAAGATCAGAAAGAAAGAAAACAACATAAGCAGAGGATTGAAACTCATTCACAGAGCTTGCATTGTCATTTTTCAATATCAAAATACATACATTACAACATCTGGGAGACAGAAAACATGTTCAGAGCCTAGAAGAGGTCTGATTTTTCCACAAAATCACTTTTTAGGTGAAAGAGGGAGCCTGCCATGCATAAAAAATGTTCAACCCTTCAAAAATGAGCCAAATCTGGCTTTTACATAATTCTGCAAAGCGACCCCGAGAGAGAGCTCATGGGAAAACATGGGATAGATTCAACCACTAACCAAAAATGCATTAAAACAGCAATGATGGGCATCCTTATAGACCCATCCCTTGACATTTTTTTCCATCTTTGGGAGAGAATGTGAGCCATTCTTCATTAAAAATGGTGGTTGACACGTCATTTCTATCCATAACCACATGCTGAGCTCAAGGTGTTCTTCAATTTTATCTCTCCAAAATCCATCAAAATACAAAAATGACCTCTCAAGCTAGTAATGAAACCAAGCTCAATCTTATAGAGAATTTCACCAAATTTCCATTGATATAAAGAACGTGAAAAATCGAGCTCTGGATCGAAAGATATGGCCGTTTGAAATTTTAGGGCAAAACAGGGCCCAAATTGATTGGCGGGCGAATTTTTTTAAATTTTCCACTTTTTTGCATTTGGGAAAATTTCCCAAAAAAACCATGCACTCTGCTAGTCTGGGTGCCACGTGGCACATTTTGATTGGGTGCGGGCCTTCCTTGCTTTGTTTTCCTTTTTTCACCATTTGAAATTTTTTTGAAAAATCCTAAAAGGAGGCCGATGAGTTGAGGACACGTGGCATCGAGTGATTCCCAGCGGGCATTTCCTCCCGATTTTTGGGTCACTTTTTGACCATTTCTCGAGTTAGACACATGGAAAACCCCATTGGTTGCAGTCTTTTTCCTTTTCCTTTTCAACCTTTCCTATATTTTTTACCGCCATAGGACACGTGGCGCAATCCAATTGGTTTGCTTGGGGGTGATTTTTCCTTTGAAATTTCCTTCCTTTTTCCTTTGGGAAAATTTACCAACTTTCCCCATCTCCCGCCTGATCCGAGAGACACTTGGCGGCATCTCATTCGATGCAGGCCCTAGGCAAACATTTTTCCTTTTGCACAATCCCTTTGGGAAAATTTCCCAATCTCCTCCCACGCTCCACTACTCCGACCCCAGGGACACGTGGCATAACATGATTGGTCGGCGGGGCAGCGGGCCAAAAACTTCTCCATTCCCTTTTACCAAAACACTTCACCAAAATTCCAATCTTTCCTCCGCCCTCTCAAGGTCTCGATGCCATAGGACACATGTCGTAACATGATTGGTCGGCGGGCCTTCCTTTTGAAATTTTCCATGGTGCTAACACTTAGTCGATTTTTCAATTTTTTCCCCCTGGACACATGGCATAATCTGATTCACCGGTGGGCTGCAGGGAAAAATATCCCTTTTGAAAACTTTTCCAAACACTTGGTAAGAAAAACCAAGTTTTCCTCCAACCCCCACTTCTTGGACAAGTGGTGTCATTTCATTAATCTGCTGGGCCTTTCAGGGGAAATTTTCCCACAAAAACTCCGCCGGGCCATAACTTCAAAAATACATGGAGTTAGGAGGAAAACTTTACCTTCTCGGAAAAGCCGAAAAGATCTCTATCCAATGGTGCCATTTCCAAATTTTTGAGTGCTTGAAAAGCAAAAAATTATGACTGAGGCAAAAGAGAGGGAAGAATGAAAGGAGTTAGTCACAAAATGAGCAAGGGGCACATTTTGGATAACACTAACTATGTTACTCGAAATGGGCTGAAGTGTAGGCACTACCACTTGCAAGAGATGAGAAGGTTTCATATTTTATCTATGAACAAATCTTCCAAATATTTTGAGTGTAAAGATCAATTGTGTCAGACCAAGGGCCACAATTCATGTCAGGGGTAATCATCTCTTTTGTGGAGACATATCAATTGAAACATAATAATTCATCTCCATACCACCCACAATCAAATGGGAAAGTTGAGGTGACCAACAGAGAATTGCAAAATATACTTACAAATAATCTCAACATCTCAAGGAAAAATTGAGCTCAAAAGTTATCGACGCAGATGGGGCCTATAATACTACATGGAAAACAACAACAAGGTTTACACCATATGAATTGGTCTATGGTAAGAAACAAATCATGCCCATATAATTTGAAATCCAAACATTGAGGACGGTGTCTTTTCGAGGTGGGGATAAATTGACTGAGGTACAACAGCAAGAATTATTCAATTAAATGAATTGGATGAGATCGGGCTTCAAGTATTACAACAGATCTCTCATCATCCAACAACAAAGGAAACTCTTGCATGACAAACAAATCAAGCCAAAAAAGTTTCAAAAAGGAGATTGGGCCTTACTTTTTAATTCAAAATATAAATATTTCAGTAGAGAATTTGTTATCCAAATAACTCTCCTAGTTATTTGGACAACTTGTATACATATTTTGGCTCTGATCTCTTCATTACAAGGTTGTACATTCAAGTTCCCTTGGCACATTCCCTTATTTTCCTCATGTTCCCTTACGTGCTTCCCCTTCTTCCCTTCCTTTCCTTTTCCTCCTTGTCCCATCTTCCCCTTGCGCACATATTTTACGCATTCACCTTCTTCCTAAAAAAATATTCACCATGTGCCTCCACTTACATTCAATCAGCTAAGTCCTTGGCCTTCTCGTGTGCCTTGCACATCTATGTAATAGTTGTGCCTTGACCATGTATTATCCACTCAACAATTTTCCTTATTTCCTCACACACATTGCATGTACCTCCCTTCCTTCTATTCTTCTTGTTCACACTCATTATTCCATGCGCATACCTTTGCGACCCTCTATGCCATTTTGTGCCACATCATTTTGGCATGCCTGAGTGTGCAATAAGCAACTTATCAAAGTGCACCAATAGGGTGTTGAATCCTTGCAAAAAATCAATGAATGATACATGGTATAAATGACAAGAACATTTACACATTTGGTCATCCTTTCATCTAATCTGCACACACCACGTGTCTTACGTGTGCGCCAATGACTTTGAAAAACTCATGACATGCCATATCTTTTTTATACTGAGCTCTTCGATCGGTGCACGCCTAGTCTCAATCAATAGTTGTTGACATGGGCTATAGTGCTAAATATTCAAATTCAAATTCTTGGTGGACTTGGTAGGTGAGAAATGGGAAAACATCTTTTTGAACATTAATGGGTAGATCTAATTGCTCCAACCACCCAATTTGATCTGATTCACCCTCCTTCCTTCTTCAACACACCAAATGAGACTTGGGAAGTGCATTTGATATATTCTCTTAGGTGGATTTGCAAGCATTGAATGCTTCTTGTTGGTGGTTGTATTTCAAATTTGGATTTTCCTCCTTCTCTTCTTCTTCCATGGATTCATCTATAAATGTAAGAGTTGGGCTCATTTTTAATGTTGGATACTTTGAATCCTTACACATTTTTCTAAGGACTTCATATTTTTTGTATTTTGAGTTGCAGACCTCTAGATCTGGCTCTTGCATGTGGATATCAGCCTCTTTCACCATTATAACAGCTCTATGCATTTCTGGAAGTAATAGAAGCATCATTTTGTGACTATTCTCTATCCTAACATGTTTGCATTCCTTCTTCTTTCCTTTTCTTTTTACATTGCATGCTCATTGTGCCATTCTACGTCCCTTGCAGGCTCCTTATTTAGTTTTGTTCCATGAAACTGATATGGTAAATACATTTTAAGTTGTGTTACAATGTGCCTAGCCTTATTTCACGCATTTCCTTTCATTTTTCTCAAAACAAGATAGTGTTCATCCCTCTTTTTTCTGGTGCTATCACCTTTTAGTGTAGTTTCCTTTCATGTTATCCTTCTATCCCTGGTCCCTTGGCATTATTAGCTTAGTTTTCCTTTCAGCACTAGGAGTAGTAGTAGTAGTAGAAATAGATAGAGGAACCGAACCTTCTTCGAGATCCGTCCCAAGCACGCAAGGTCCCACAACTTGGGGATGGTTCCATTGTTGTCACAAATGACTTGGTTCTTCTAGATCCGAGACATGGGTGCAAGTTTGATGAACCAACAATTTTTGGCATGCCCAGTGGGACAACATTGAAAGCTTAAATTTCATATTGCTAAGTTCTGTGTGTGGACTTAGTATTTCCATCCTTTGGAGGCTCATTTCAACACATCTGGTGACTCCCAACATTTACAGATCTCTGTTTTAGTAGCCTTGAATTCCTTTCATGAGAAGAGTGCATACAAGAAAAAGTGCAGTAGTAAATATTCTTTCGATTACCTCCAACTATCCCCAGAAGAATTTTTTACAGAAAGTCTACACATGCATCTCCATCTCCAGCATGTCATGCCCATTCAACTCCTCCTCATAATAGACAACCAACGCACCCTGCATGGCACATCAACCACCTCCTCCACTAAGGAACTTTTCTAATTTCACTAGAGGAAGTCCCCTGTTCTAGATATGCAACATGACATGCCAAATGGTGCACTCAAAGTATTCCATACTTTACTAGTGAGAATCAAGTCACCCCTCAGGATCATATCCAGGATGTAGCAAACGTATGTTCACTCTATTTGATCACACATGATGATGTAGCAGTCAAGATACTTGTAGCCTCTTTTAAAGGTAAAGTGCTTCAATGGTACTGAGGCTTGAGACTTGGATCTATTACCACTTGGGATGAGCTGGGAACATCTCTTTGTAATTATTTTGAAGATAAGTCAGATCACTTGTCTTTGGTGGAGCAACTGACAACAACAAGGAGGGCACCCAATGAGTAGATGACTGATTTCAACATCATATTTTAGAAGACTTGGGATAGAATCCCTCTTGTGGTAAGACCTACAACCCAACATGATTTTTATATTATCTAAAGGTGTTGAACAATGATATCTCAGTCATGATTCAATCCATGGGAGGTAGGAATTTACCAGCTACTTATAATATTGCAGTAAGGGAGAAAATAGTCTTATTCAAGTGGGAAAAATAGCTCCTAGACCACCTATGCCCTTGTTCCCAGAAATGTCACAAGCTCTAACCTTCTTTGGCCCCTATTCTGTTCCTAAGTAAAAAAGCATGCAACTTTGCATCAACATCCTACTCTCCAATGATAGCAAAAAGAAGATGAAGAATTGAAGACCTTGATTAGAAATTTGTCAAACAAGGTCATATCATTAGAGAAACAACATGCACAAGCCTATAGAGGTAGTTCTAATCAGGCACATAGCCAAAGTAATCAGCCTTGGTAGAATCAATATGGAAACCAAAGGTACACACCCAACCAGCAGAATGATAGATGGCATGCTAATGCACATCTTCCCTTGCAATTTGTTCCTCCCACGCCCTCTCTTCCAACACCCAATGCAAGTAAGTCAAGCACTTGTTCCAGTTCAGAACAATTTGGTGCAGAGTCAGAATGGTGCTTCCCTTGTAACATGCCTCATAGTCAATATCATTATGTAATGTTGCACGTGCACAAGCCTATATGATCTAGAATGCTTCCACATGTGAGCCTTCAACAAGTGCACCTAAAATAAAGAGCCAAGAAGGGCCAGAAGTTCCTCTTGATTCTAATCTAATGTTCTTTGGCACCGAGGACTTTTGTGCAATCAACCAAGTAAGCTACGAGATGATGTAAGAAAACTACATGCCCAAGTTACGGACAACACAAGATACAAAAAAGAATGCTAGAGTGGCACACATGTCACAATTCCAGAAACACAAGGTGACCCTCAAAAGTAAAAGTAGAAAGATGCAGCCAAGGCATCTAATAGTAAAAGCACTCAAGTCCCTCCATAAGAGGTCCCATGTAAAGATCCTCCAGAAGTGTGCACCCCTCCTTTGGTAGGTCAAGCCTCATCTTTGGCTAAAGCCCCTGTTTCCACACTTGAATATTCAAGAAAGGATGTTTTTCCCCAAATGCACAAGTCATCGGTCTTCCATTCAACATTGTGGACCAGATGAAGAGAAAAAATATAAATGTCACAATGTGGGATGCCCTAACCATTCCATCCCAATGTGACCTATTGCATGAGGCCCTATCCCAACTTCCATGCATTGATCCAACTATTCACAAATCACGTGCTTCTATCAACATCTTCTAAGAAGAGGAGAAGCAAGTAAGTAATATTTTTAAAACCCCACCCTTTTATATGTCCTTGATCATAGGAAAACACCTAGTGCATAATTGCATGATAGACTCGGGACGCTAGTACTTTTGTCATGCCCAAGAAGATAGTTGATGTCTTAGGTCTTAAGTATAGCCCCTAAAAAAAGGAGTCCTGTAACTTGATGGTTCAACTTTACTACCTTAGGAGTCATCAAGGATCTTGAGTTAACCCTTCATGCATGTCCAAGCCTCACCATAACTCAAGATGTATCTATCATTGACTTACCTCCTTTGTTTTCCCTATGTCTATCAAGAGAATTTACTACAAAAGTGGGTGGTTACTTGTCTTTTGGTCTCATATGTTACTCAAGACAAGGTATGGTACCCGGTTTACCATACAAGCTGAGCCAATATTTTCCTATCATGTAGAGTCATATGTCCCATCCCCTCTCCAAGCCAACTATTTAATCCAAGAACCAAGCTTCATTCTAAGAGCATCCTCTTCCACCTTCTATTCCTGATCTAGTACTTGATGAGTGGGTAGAGAGGCACCATAAATTTGACCCATATGTTGAAGAACTAGAATCTTATGAAACTAGGCTTGGTACTTATTGCATTCTTGAAGAAGAAGTTATGTTGTCCACGCGTGCTCAAAAAAGACCAAGTTGAACCTGGTCTATGGAAATTATACTTTGATGGTTCCAAAGTAGAAAACAACATGGGAGAAGGAGTTGTTCTCATTTCTCCTAAGGATGAGAAATTATTCTTCACGCATAGATTACAATTTACATGTTCTAACAATGTGGTAGAGTATGAAGCATTGGTGCATGGCCTTCTCATTTTTGAAAAGAAAGGGATTAAGGTGCTACAAATATTCGGGGATACAAAATTGGTTATCCACCAGGTTACCAACAAGTGTCAAGAAAATAATAATATTCTCAAATCTTATAAACATAGAGTTTGGGACCTCCTTGAGAGATTTGATGCTCTAAATCTATAGGTGGTGCCACGTAAAAATGAATAAGGAAGCTGACCAAATGGTTGCACTTGGTTCATAGTTCTCTCCTGCTTGAGGACTTTTTCAAAGGAAACACTTAACACATTAAGATGGTGATCAGACCATCCATTCCAGAAAAAACACCAGCTGTAAAGTGTTTGATAGTGATGCACAGATCATCTAGTTCATCCAAAATGAAGCTGAATTCTCATCAAGCATGCAAGCTTGACTTGCATGAAAGCTATGGTGACCAAGTGATACAACTGAAGACAAACAAGTTACCTAAAGGGATGGTCACCTTAGAAAAAATGTTTATCCTGATGATGAGTTCAAGGGTGAAGAAAATATATGCATGCCACACAAGAAGATTGCTCCCTAGTCACTATTGCATGGAAAAGAGTTTTTTCTCAGTAAGACTTGTGCACATGATGAAAATCAGACCTTCATCTCTCTCTATCAAAAATAAAGTGATATATTTTCATGGGAGTATGAATACCTCAAAGGTTTTGATCCAAGTGTTGCTCAACACTCCATTGATCTTGATCCTAGTATCAAGCCCATCGAAAAAAAAATGACTAGTCAATCCAAAGATAGAGCCCCTCATGAGAAAGGAATTATCCAAACTCATTGAGGAAAAATTATTTTTCCCATCAAGTACTCTACTTGGGTCATGAATCTAGTTCTAGTGTGCAAGAAGAATGGTGAAATTAGACTCTGTGTTGATTTCAGATATTTGAACAAGGCATCTCTAAAGGATCATTATCCTTTTCCTTCAATGGAGCAGATTCTGCAGACTGTGGTTGGCGTGCAAAGATTCTCAATGTTAGATGGGTATTCAAGTTTCAATCAGATCCTGGTCAAGGAAGAGGATCAATTCAAAATGACGTTTACAACCAAGTGGGAACATATGCATATCAAAAGATGCCCTTTGGTCATCAAATATAGGCACAACATTTCAACACACCATGGATATTGCCTTCAAAGGTTACATCAATGAGTTCATCTTGGTTTACCTTGATGACATAACAATATTCTCAAAGCAAAGTGCAGATCATATGGCACACTTGGAGAAATTCTTTGAGAGATGCAAAAATTTGGGGTATCCTTAACTCCCAAAAGTGAAATTTTGCAGTGGCACAGGGAAAGCTCTTGGGCCATGTGGTTTTGAAGGATGGCATCAGTAATTGATCCTGAAGCACATTTGAGCCATCCTATCTCTTTCCTTATAGGCACACAAGAAAGCCTTACAGTCCTTCCTTGGCAAGATCAATTTTGTTAGGTGTTTTATCCCTAACTTTGCAGGACTAGTCCAGCCCATCACCCTCATGCTCAAGAAGGACATAGCCTTCAAATGGAATAGAAGGAAGAGAGAGCTTCAATAGAATCAAGCAAGAAATTTCTTATGCACCAAACACTCATCAACCTGGATTACTCAAAGATTTCATCCTTTATGCTTATGGCTCCGATACGAGTGTTTGTTGTTGTCCTAACACAAGAAAATGAACAAGGGCTAGAAACAACCAGTGGCTTTCTTCAGCCAAACATGTTGAAAGATTATGAATTAAAATATAGTCACATGGAGAAGAAAGTCTTTCACCATCATGCGTGCACTCAAGAAATTCAAAATTATGCTCACCACAAATCATATTAAGGTGTTAGTCTCCCACTCTTTTATCAGAGACTTCATCATGGGAGCAGAAATCAATGAAAAGAGAGCACGATGGGTGACCAAAATCATGGAATATGATGTGACTATCAAAGCCACAAAACTAGTAAGAGGTAGTGCTCTCTATAGGAATATTTCCGAAGATGTGCATAATGAATCCTGAGACTTCATTATTTCTAGATGAAGGATCTCCCATAGAACTTGAACAGAATACAGATCCTAGCACATGCAATGGATGAAGGACATGATCACATTCCTTTCAAGGGTGCATACCCTCTGGCTTAAAAAAGGAAAAGAGAATACATCTGAGGTTATAATCTATCCCTTATGTTTTGATTGATGGAATTCTCTTTAAAAAAATCTTGATGGCATGTTGTTAAGGTGTATCAATGGTGCACAGACTAAAAAAGTGTTAGCATAATTTCATGATGGATTCTCTAGTGGAAACTTTTCTGCCAAAACTACAACAATGAAGATCATAATGGCAGAATATTTTGGCCTACTTTGTTTGAATGCACACAAGTGGGTCACAAAATTCAAGGAATGTGACTTTCTTTATAGGAAAGAAAATATTGGCAGTGCTTCCCCTCCACCAATCCAAGTGGATCAGCCTTTTTGCATAATGGGGTCTTGACTTCATAGGCATGATCAATCCACCTTCAAGCGCTTGGAAACAAGTGGGTGTTGATAGCTATGGACTACTTCACCAGATGGACAGAAGCTGTCACACTCAAAGAATCAACCGAGTTCATTCATCCTTGAATTTCTTGAAGGTATAGTCACAAGGTTTGGCATTCCTCAAACCATTATCTCTGATAATGCAAAAGCCTTCCTTGGGACCAAAATCACTGATTGGGCTCTAAATTTGGGCATTTATCTAAAGATTCTTCCAACTATTACCCCTAAGGAAATGGTTTAGGAAGAGTCAACAAATAAGAACCTGATCAAAATCATGAAGCACACAATGAATATCAGCCAAAGATAGTGGCATACAAAGGTCTCACACACTGCTCTGGGAAGATAGAATCACAATTAAAAAGGCAATAGGAACTTCACTCCTTACAATCTTGTCTATGGAAAGGAGGCTACCCTTCCTTTGACGCTAGATTTGAACTCATTAACACTTTCCCAACTTCAAGTTTGAAGGCATGGACTAGAGAGAAATTAGAATGGTAGAGCTGGTTAATCTTGAAGAATCAAGAAACTCTGTCATGATCAAGCTAGAACAACATCGAAAGCAATAAAGAAATGGTTTGACAAAAGGCTAGGCCTCAAGCTTTCAAATTTGGGGACTTGGTTTTGAAATGGGATGCTGAAAAGCTAAACCAGGGTGTCATTCAAAGTTTGATGCACTTTGGAGTGGCCCATACACCATCAGTTCATGCAAAGAGGCTAACTCTTTTGAGTTAACTCATCTTGATGGAGGCACTTGCAAATCCCAATAAATGGGATCTATCTCAAACCCTTCTATTAAGTTTGTTACATCATTTTGTATATATTAGAGTAGTTTCAATTCCTCTAAGTGTGTTGTGTGCACATTTTTTGTTTGTACATAGTTATTTCTTCTCACGTGCTTCTTGTGCATGCTCTTCTTTTGCTTCCAAGATGTCGGCATTTTTCAGCAATAGTTTTTGCAGATTTGGAATAGAGTCAAGAAATGATCCTTCAAGTGATTTCAAGGGGTAGTTCTTCAAAGTTGTAGATCAAAATTTCATGATTACATAATAGACTCCATGCCCAATGGATGCTTCAGCTACTGATCTCCTTCATCTAGCAGAAATATGGCCCCAAAGTCACCAAAATTGTTATCCAAATAACTCTCCTAGTTATTTGGGTAACTTGTATACATATTCTTGGTTATGATATATTCATTGTAAGGTTGCGTGCACTCAAGTTCCCTTGGCACATTCCCTTCTTTTCCTCACATTCCCTTGTGTGCTTCCCCTTCTTCCCTTCCTTTCCTTTTCCTCTTTGTTCCATCTTCCCCTTACATGCATCTTCTATGCATTCACCTTTTACGCATTCATCTTCTGTGTATTCACCTTCTATGCATTCACCTTCTTCCTACACTTTATTCACCCTATGTACAACCTCGCACTTTCTTTAATTAGCCAAGTCCTTGGCCTTCTCATGTGCCCCGCATATTATTTGTAATAGTTGTGCCTTGACCATGCATTCTCTACTCAACAATTTTCCTTATTTCCTCATGCACATTGTGCATCGCCTCCCTTCTCTCTTCTTCCCACACCTCATTCTTTTACACATGCATACCTTTGCACCCTCCTCCTGCACATTCATTTCATGCACCTCATAATTTTGGCATGATTGAGCATGCCACAAGAAACTTATCAAAGCACACCAACAGGGCCAAATCTTTGCAACAAATCAATGAATGACACATGGTAGAAATGATAAGAACATTTACATAGTTGGTCATCCTTTCAGCCAATCCATGCACACCATGTGTCTTGTGTGCATAGATAACTCTGACAAATTTCTGAAATCCATATCTTTTTCTACAGATCTCTGATCGATTTGCACCTAGTCTCAATCAATAGCTATTGACATGGGCTACAGTGCTAAATATTCAAATTCAAATTCTTGGTGGACCTAGTAGGTGAGAAATGGGAAAACATCTTTCTAAACATTAATGGGCAGATCTAATTGCTCCAACCACCCAATTTGATCTGATTCACCCTCCTTCCTTCTTCAACATGCCAAACAGATCTTGGGAAGAAGTGCATTTGACATATTCTTAGGTGGATTTGCAGGCATTGAATGCTTCTTGTTGGTGGTTGCATTTCAAATTCAGATTTTCCCTCCTCCTTCTCTTCTTCTTCTTCCATGGATTCATCTATAAATGTAAGAGTTGGGCTCATTTGTTATGTTGGATACTTTGAATCCTTACGCATTTTTCTAAGGACTTCATATTTTCTGTATTTTGAGTTACAAACCTCTAGGATTTGGTTCTTGCATGTGGATATCGGCCTCTTTCACCATTGTAATAGCTATTTGCATTTTTAGAAGTAATAGAATCATCATTTTGTGACTATTCTTGTCCTAACGTGTTTGCATTCCTTCTTCTTGCCTCCTTCTTTTTGCATTATGTGCTCGTTGTGCCATTTTATGTCCTTGCAATTCCTTAATCAATTATGTTCTATGAGACTGATCTGGTAAATATATTTTAAGTTGTGCTACATGTGCTTAGCCTTCTTTCATGCATTTCCTTTCATTTTCACTCAGAACAGATAGTGTTCATCCCTCTTTTCTAGTGCTATCACCTTTTAGTGTAGTTTCCTTTCATATTATCCTCTTATCCCTAGTCCCTTGGAATTGATAGTTTAGCTTTCCCTTTCAGCACTAAGAGTAGTAGTAGCAGTAGATTTAGATAAAGGAACCGGCCTTCTCAGAGATCTATCCCAAGCACGTAAGGTCCTACAACTTGGGATGGTTCCATTGTTTTCACAAAAACTCGAATTCTTCCATATCTCGACACGGGTGCAAGTTTGATGACCAACGTGGTTACGGATGAGGTGGATGGGTCCTTACCAAATTGTAAAAGTATTTGATAATTGGACCATCCAGTTGATTCCAATTGATGGTGAAAGGAAAGTCATGCTATTTAATGGTCATAGATTGAGGTCAGTACCATAAACCAACATCTCGACAAGAGTTTCAGAAATCAATAAAAGAAGATTCAGATCTTCATTATGTAGGCAAGGTTTCTTTTCCTATCATGATGTAGACTTGAACTATCATCTTCTAGAAATAAAGAGGGGATGATTGAAAACTATAAATGGCAATCATCTTCCTCCAAATCATTGGGTGAAAACCAGAGATGGTGCCCCATGTTTCATAAAAAAGAGAGAGAAGATTGAAAACCAAGCAATGGTGATCTTCTCTCTCCTAAATTGATCAACAGAAATAAAAGGTAGTACCACTTATGCATGGAGCATGAAATCTTGAAAGGTGGAAGATAGGTGTCACACTTAATTTCAAATAATGGCGGAGATTGACAAGCTTTAATATCAAGGTATGCACAATTAATGACCCTTATCATTGTAAGGTTTTAAATTTAAATTTAATTTGTTCCATCATGTATATTAATTAACCATCTTTTCCCAAATCATATCACACGTCCAAAAATCCACTCCAAATCCACCACCCATTAAATGCCATAATGTTTCACACGCATCAAAGTACTTATCCCATCACCTCAGGATTTTGGCTTGAATTTTCCACATTCGGTCATATCACTGCATAAGAAGGTTGTTCAACATTTTTGCTCTCAATTGGGTTGCTCTCTATCTTGCGCCATACTTCTTTTACGCTATTCCTATTAACTCCTGCATTACCAATCTGTGTTGCTTAAGTCCTTCTTCCTCAAACCTAAAATGGGACCCAGACTCAGACATGAGCCTACCAATTTAGTTGAACTCTTAGCGGATGCAAATTCAGTGGAAGTTTTTGACAAAGTGGGTGGTTGGATTTTCTCCTAGCATATGAAGAATTCAGCATCCCCATGATAGAGGAATTTGCAAGGAATATGGAGGAAAGCTACTCAACCGTAAACGGTAAGGAAATACCCTTCTCCCCAACTGTAATCAGTCAATTGTCTAGAGTTCCAAATGATGGTTTAGCTATTACTGAAAGCGACAATGTACCATGAATTAATTAAAATATTTGTAGTAGGAAGAAGAGAAAAATTACAGTTGGTAGTTGATAGTAAAGGGAAGGCAAAAGGGATCAAAAGATTGAGTATACCAGAACCTTGGGCAAGGGTAGAAAAATGGTTGATTAAATATTTTACTTGTGAAGGGTAGTATTAGATAGTGTTAGGTCTAGTATTAAGTATTATCATTTATTTAAACCACAACAAGGCAAAACCCCAATATAAGGTTAATTTTCCCCAATTTCTCTATGAAGCTATCTGTGTGGCCACTAAAAATTCCACTGGGGAAACCTATCTCAAATTTCAGGGTCTCATTCATTTAATCTGCAAGCATAAGTTTTTGAAAAAGAGAAATGGCATGATACAATAGCTTAAATTTAAATAATCATACTCTCCCTCATCCAATTATCTCGAGACCTAGCAAAAATTTTCATACCTATCATACAAACCCTATTATCTCGAATCCCTAGAGGAAAATCCATTGACAAAGGAAGAACATGAAGTATCCGAAACCATTCAAACATTGATTAGCACTCCACTTGAGTCTCCAACTGAGCCAACTCTTCCATCCATTCCTAAAGAAGGATTGGTTAGGGATAAGGGTAAAGCACCCATGGAGGAAGGAGAACCTAGTTCTCTAGACCTTGGTACTTTGTTTCCCAATGTGTTGTCCTTGTCTAAAGTTTAGTTTGAACTTCAAATGGCTCAGGAAAGGGTTAACCAATTGCAAACATTATTGGATGCGAAGGATGCTAATTTTTCCCAGCAATTATCTTCTCAAGAAAAATGGATTCAAGAACTACAGAGTATGGTATCACACCAAGAAGAGGCAACTCTTCAATTACAATAGGCCCTACATGAAAAGGAGCAGCAAGTATATGTATTGGAAGCATCCATTACTCAGTTGCAAAAAGAACAAAAGTAGGACTTCCCTCAAATCATTGTAATGAAGGGGATGACCAAATGGATGGAAGAATTCTAATAGTTGAAAAAGTTTAAGGAATAGAATACATGTTTAAAAGAAGAGATTGAGTTGCTAAAACAAAATTTTGTCCATGTTAGTTAGTTGTATGACCAGTGTTCTCCTGCAGACCTCCCTCCAATTTTTATGCCTTATTCTTAAAAGAACAATTCTTCAAATGGAAAATCAATAGATTCGGGCTTAGTTGGACATTGAATTTGAAGATGACCATCAATTTGTAGGAGCATACACTGCTGCAAATGATGTTGAAAAGAATTTATTATGTGAATTTTATGTGCACAAATTCTTGCTCCCTGAGCAAATAGAAATACTAGTAAATCTGTATGTGGGAGAAGTTCAATTGAGGTCATTTGTTTCGACCCTAAGACATCAAGGTGAGTGGAGAGATCAAAGGTAAATATTTACACAGTTAGAGTCTACAGTAGGCCTCCTCATGAGGCATGATTTTCCAACACCACTCAGATTTTTCAACGGTTTAGATCACAAGTGTACTATCTATGTCTCATAGATAGATACACTGAAATTTTGTAGAGTTGTGTCAAGAACTTCTGAGATAAAGTGATTCCCACTTTTAATGTTAACTTTCTTGCATCACAACTATGCAATCAACTATTGGTCGAGCCATATAAAAGGAAGGAATTCATTTCACCCACCAATCTCAAGTGGTCATTAAAAAGGGAAAAATATGTATGCAAAATTATCCTGGGACTTAAAGAGTAGTGGATTGGAATGTACTACAGGCCACCTCTTCTTCTTGCACCAATACCAAGATGGAACTCAACTAATGATCAAGAAGAAGATAGTTATACTACCTGGCAAAATAATGTGGTAGATCACTTTGGGTTTTCGATATAATAGTTGATGAGACATGGTAGACATTCACAAATGAGTATAACTATTCTAGAATAGTAGAACTCCTTAATAGGTAGTAGGAGGACCTGCTAAATCTCTAGTCAGGGGGAGGTGATGAGCCCCATTTTTGTCATGATAAACCTTGTGTAATTATGTTCAAGCCATGCCAAAACCTATTCTACTTTTGATATTATTATGCATGATGGACAAATACATACTTTATATTTACTATTTTACTATGTTTATGGGAAATTATTGTGTGTACTTATGATGTTTCACCTTGTTAATTCTTGTGCATAAAAGGATTGAATATGATATGGATAAATATTAATTATGTGTGTAAAAGTGCATATATTGAATTGTTATATGGAGCACAAGACTTGGTATATACACTCTGTTTTTGTGATAGCACAGAATTTGGTTCGTGTGTTGGTGTAGGACTCTCATCCTCATCGATCAAGCATCCATCTCATCAAAACCTGATCCCTCAAAGATCAAGTGACATAAGCGTGCATGCAGATAGTTTAGCTTTTAGAATTCCAGTTAGAAACATCATTTGCTACCCAATCATCACCATTTATCAATCAGCATTCAAGCCACAAGAAGAGTGAAACAATAATGACTGAAGACTCACCGTCACTTCAGTTTCTTCAATCAATTATGATTTGGATAATCTTCTAGGGGTGATTGACTCCTTCAAGGAGTCAATCACGGATCCCCTCTTCAGTTATTTTAAATGCTTCAAGATCAAACACCTATAAATTGTTCCTGCCATTAATGTATTACCAAGAATCAAGGGAATTGTTTAGTTCAAATAGGTAGTTAGATTTATAATTAGTCATTCAGAATAACTATGTCCCATGGAGAGACTAGGACTCTTTTTTTGGTATAAAAGAGAGAATGTAATTAGAGTTAGGGATTCCATATTTTTCTAGTTATAGCAGCATATTTTGAATTCAATAAAGATCAAATTTAGGAGTAAGTTTATTTGTCTAGAAGTTTGGTATAGACCTGATCGAAGGGTAGGAGCAAGGGCCACTCCTACCCAACTAGAGAGATATTCATTCTTACTTTATTGCTTTGTTCTTTAACAATTATTGTTACTAGTTTACTATTTATTTCGAATGAAATGCATTCCTTAATATTGATCTTTTAATTTAACCTCTATTTCGCTTTCAATTACAGTACTTTAATTTCATGCATTTCATTTGTAATCATAATCAGTTCAATAAATTCTTAGATTTAAGATAGAAACATGTGTTGAGACTATGTTCCTATTATTCTCTTTATAGTAAACAATGCGTTGGACACCGCCCTAGATTGACATATTAAATTTATTAAAGTACGAGCCCAATGACACTCATCAATAATGGGTTTGAAAATGGAGGGGCTTAAAATTTTCAAGGATAAAACCCACAAAAATGAAATTGCCACTTTTTTTAAAGTGGTGAGAACATTGTGGCTTATGATGATGATATTACCTGTACCTTCCTTCCTGAATGATGGGCTGATGTCTGTCTTGTGGTCATGAAATACTTGACCTTAGAGGGGAAATTTAGGAAGATTTTTTCCCATCATCTATCTATTCTTAACTTCTTTCGCAGAAACCAGATAATGAGCTTAGCCTTCTTTCTCTATAGGTCTCTACTCTCCACCATTGAGGACTTTAAAAACAAGAGAATTTGTATCCTCTCCATCAAGGCCTGATTCTTTTCTTATTCCAAAGAATCCCACCCATTACCCCTTCGATGAGGCGAGAAAAATATCCAATTAATGTATAATATATGATCTCATATTACTATCCTTTTGATTAAGTTTGATTGCATTGTGTGACTTTTAGTTGATCTGATATGAGTTAGGATGTAATTGTCTATCTTTTGATTGGATGTGATTCTAATGTTAAAAGCTCTAGAATTCTTGACAATTGTGTGTTTGAATTCATTTTTGTAATAAAGCAGGTCTAATCAATCGAGGAAATGAAGTAGGAAGCGTTCAGTATGTTTTCAGTAAAAAAAATTCCCACACAGCTTAGTTCCGGAACTTCCAAGCTAGTTATGGAATTCCATCACACAGTCATCGTCTAGTTCCGAACTTTTGGAATTAGCTTTTGAGCTCCAGTATTTAGTTCCAAAATTTTCAAACTTAGTTCCGAACTCCTGGGGATAGCTCCGGAACTCTCACGGTTTTGATCCTTAACAATTTCCTATGGTTCTGGAACTTCTCCAAAGTTCGAACCGATGGGAGTTATCTATTTTAAACCACATCCAAATATTTTACATCTATGACCCTTTCAATCATGAAGGACGAGAATATTTTTGAACATAGATCCAAGGAGAGTTATTCTACAGACTATCGATCAATTACAACTGACTCAAGATCTATTCAGGCATGATTCGATTTCATTAGAATCATTGAGATAGCTGTGATTATAAAATGTATATAAAAGCAAACTGCAGGTAGATAGATATATAATAGAAGAAATAGAATATGATATGAGATAGATATAGAACATAGAGGATAAATAGACTAAGTGCTTAGATCTAGTACGTTTGTAATACCGAATGTTTTATCAATAGAATATTCATTCTTATTTGAGAGAATTTTGAGTTGTTAAATCTTGATTCGAGGAAGCAAGGGCCCACTCCCCAAGGACCGTGGATATTCATTCATTTGGTATTTATATTTCTTCAAAAAATAGCTTAGATCTGTTAATTCTGTATTGTTTTAATTCTTTTAGTTAAACTATGTTGTATACTTGTTCCTGTAGGTGTTTAGATAGATTCTTATATTTCTTGCAATCATTTTCAAGCATTCCAAATTGAGTGTGTTTATTTCGAAAAGTGTGTTTACTTTGAAAGCAATAGTGTTTATTTTCCAACATGTTAAGTGTGTTTCCATTCTACACAGTGTGTTTCCTTTCAACAAAGCTTTCAGTGTGTTTACTTTCAGTAAGTTTTCATAGTTTGATTTAAATAAGGTTTTACTAAGAAGTCCTTAAGACATTGAAGACATCCCCGTAAAATACAAAAATAACTACATTCAACTACTAGATTGGCTAAATTACTCTTGTTGCATATAGCTTTAGACACACCCCTAGTTTGATATGACATCAACAAGAAGTTGATTAAATTAAGGGAATGACAACACCCATCATTGTTGGTGTCAATTCTTTGGGAACACTAGTTGGAACTTTCTAATTAAGTGTTAGTAAGAGCAACAAAACATGCATCTAGTAATTGAAGGATCTTCCCTGCTATATCACAAAATATATGAGTAGCCCAAGAGACTCACAGGGTAGATTCCTCCCAAAAACATCTTCACAAGAATTCATAACATCCTCTAGTCAAAGTAAGGAAATTGATCAAGAATTGGAGACACAATCATCCTGTCGGATAAGAAACAGACCGCCACCTTTGAAATTCTTAGATCAGTCACCTGAAGGAAGTGGAACTTTTAGGAGAAGACTTATCACCCAAGATCCATTTAGGGTGATTTTTGATTCTCAATTGAGTATTCAACCTCCTACTCCTAATTTTTCACCTTCCCCAAGGCATACCGCTTATCACATTGATTGGGAGGAAAATTCAGAAAATATTTTTAAAATGGCACGAACAACCCGAGAGATAACCCGATAGGACTTTTACCTATCCAATCCAATTGGGAGATGATGATAAATCAATGAAAAATATCTCACTGCACATTTACTCACCTTTAGAGGGATGTCATCTGAAGATCCCGACCAATTTCTATTTGAGTTCAAGGTTGTTATGTTTGTGGAGCCTGTTTTCATGTTAGAGTTTGGCACACCTTCCATGTGTTACACTCAGATATTTTTACGGCAGTCCCGCTCACCGGTGAGCTGGTCAAGGGGGTTCGGGGTGAAGCCCCCGAAGCAAATTTTCATGGGTGGTTTATTAACCCATGGGTAATGGGTAACCGTTATGGGCATTTTTGGGCCCATGGTTTTCGGTACCCATTGTTTTGTAAAACTCGCCTCTTCAGCTACCTATTGATGTACTTATAAATAGATGGACATATAATAGGATTTATATGAGTGTGTTTTGAGAAGGTGAATAGTGTGTGTGAATTCAAGTGCGAATTCGGGAGGGTTTGTTGAGTGCAGCTCCAAACAAGATCTGATTATTGTAATTGTGAAGACTGTTGGCTTGTAATAAAATTTGAGCAAGTGTTCTTGGTGGATGTAGCCCACATTGGGTGAACCATGTTAAATATTGTCTTCGTGTTGTGCATTTTTCATTTTTGTAATTCTATTCATACTTCTTATTATTGCGATTCTGAGGAATTATTCCGCATTAGATTCTATTAATTCCTAACAATTGGTATCAGAGCCTGGTTTGGTTTGCTGAAGTGTTGAATCACAGGGAAAGTTTTTAGCTTGAGTGGGAGCTATGGCAGATGATGGAAGATCTAGGGTTGATAAATTCAATAGGCAGAATTTCAGTCTTTGGAAGATGCAGATGGAAGATTACCTTTATCAGAAGGATCTTTATACTCCGTTGTCTAAGAAGGTGAACAAACCCTCGAGCATGATAGATGCGGAATGGGATTTTCTGGATAGGAAGGCACTTGGGACAATCTGGATGTGTCTTGTATCTTCGGTATTATTTAATGTTTCAAAGGAAAAGACTACAAAAGATCTAATGGATGCATTAGGGAAGTTGTATGAAAAACCCTCTGCCTCTAACAAGATATTTTTAATGAAAAAGTTGTCTAATATGAAGATGTCTAAGAATAGTTCGAAGAAAGCGAGATCATTTAAATGATTTCAATATGGTTTTGAATATGCTAGTTTTGATTACAATATAATTTGATGAAGAAGTTAGGGCTTTATTAATTCTATGCTCTTTACCTGAAATTTGGAATAGCCTGGTAATGGCGGTAAGCAACTCGGCTCCAACTAACTCGAAGTTGAAGTTTGAGGATGTATTAGGGGTGATTCTAAGTGAGGAAATGTGAAGAAAAAGCTTTGAGGAATCTTCTACTTTAGGGAATGATTTGACAATGGAAACTAGAGGGAGACAGAAGAATAGAGGAAACCGTGGAAAATCAAAAGATCTTGGAAGGTCAAAATCCAAGAGCAAGATTGTATGTTGGAATTTTGTAAAGTCTGGGCACGCAAAGGAGGACTGTTGGGAGCTTCGAGATAAGAAGAAACAACAGGAAGAAAATAAGGAGGCAAATGTGGCATCGGGTAATGTATGCCAAGATGCTTTGATTCTTTCTTTGCATAATATTATTGAATCTTAGGTTTTAGATTCAGAGGCTTCTTTTCATGCTACTCCACATAGGCATTATTTTGTTGATTATGTTCAAGGGGATTTTGGGCATGTTTTTCTTGGTGATGATGAGCCTTGCAGTATAGTTGGAAAAGGTTCTATTTAGGTTAAGATGCAGAATGGGAATACATGGCTATTGAAGGATGTCAGACATGTGCCTACATTAAGGAGAAATTTGATATCGGTGGGATAATTGGGAAGTGATGGTTATACTATGATATTTACAGCTGACTCTTGGAAGGTTAACAAGGGTGCTCTTGTGGTGGCAAGAGGTAAGAAGGTTGGAACCTTGTATTTATCCACTTGATAGTACTAATGATTGTAATCTTGTGGCTTCAGATGTAGATACAACATTATGGCACTATAGGCTCGGTCATATGAGCCATAAGGGCATGGACATCATAAAGAAGAATTTTCCTGGATATACAAAAATAGGTTTGGATTTCTGTGAGAACTGCATATATGGGTAACAGAAGTGAGTAAGGTTTCTCAAGGTTGGACCTACGAAGAAAGAGAGTAAGTTAGAGCTGGTACATTCTGATGTGTGGGGCAAGCTCAGGTATCATATCTTGGGGTTCAAGTTATTATGTTACTTTTATTGATGATGTAACAAGGAAAGTTTGGGTTTATTGTATTAGAAACAAATTTGATGTATTTGATACTTTTGTTAAATGGAAATCCTTGGTAGAGAATGAAACAGGTCTTAAGTTAAAATGTCTCAAGTCAGATAATGGAGGGGAGTATTACAATAATGAATTTGATGATTATTGTTCTAAGAATGGAATCCACAAGAAAAAGATGGTTCCAAGAACCCCAACAAAATGGGGTGTCAAAAGGATGAACAGAACAATAATGGAATGTGCTAGGAGCATGAGGATACATATAGGACTGCCTCTTTATTTTTGGGTAGAAGTGGTGAGCACAATTGTGTACTTGATAAACAGAGGACCCTCAAGTGTCTTGGATGGAGGCATACATGAGGAGGCTTGGTACGGTAAGAAATTCGATTACTCATTTCTTAGAGTCTTTGGATGTGAGGTGTTTGTTCATATTGACAAGGATGATAGGACAAAGCTAGAGGCTAAATCAGAAAAATGTAGTTTTATTGGTTATGGTGGTGATGACTTTGGATTTAAATGTTGGAATATTAAGGACAAAAAAATCATTCGGTCTAGGGATGTGGTCTTTAATGAGAAAGTCATGTATTAGAAATAGTTGTAGGAAAACATGGAAGAATCAAAGAAATAATATGCGGTGGTAGAGGATCTTATGAATGGGACAAAGTGACCCATGGATCGGTTAAAGAACCTACTCAAAAGGAACCCCAAACTCCTACGGTGAGGAGGTATTCTAGGGTAAGAAAAGAACCTAAACATTTTCCTCCTTCTCTTTATTATTTATTACTCACTTGATAGTGGAGAGCCGAGAGCTTTGATGAAGCAATGCGGGTAGATGTCGGTAATAAGTGGGAGAAAGCCATGGATGAGGAGCATAAATCTCTCATGGAGAACCAAACTTAGGATTTGGTGAAGCTACCTAAGGTAAAAGAGCATTGCGAAATAAGTGGGTGTACGAGTTAAAGACGAAGAAGGAGAAAAGAAAAGATATAAGGCTCGGTTGGTGGTCGAGGGTTTGCACATAAACAAGGTATAGATTTTGATGAGATTTTTTCTCTTGTAGTAAAAATGACTTCTATCAGAACTATTCTTGGAATAGTGGCAGCAAGAATACTTGCAATTAGAACAGTTAGATGTAAAGACTGTATTTATCCATGGTGATTTGGAGGAGGATCTATATATGTAGCAGCCAAAGGATATGAAGTCAAAGGTAAAGAGGAGATGGTGTGCAAACTAAAGAAGAGCTTGTATGGCCTGAAACAAGCTCCATGTCAATGGTATAAGAAGTTTGATAGCTTCATGATGGAGCAAGGTTATATTAGATGTCATTCTGACCATTGCATGTATACAAAGAAATTTGAGGATGGAAGTTATATTATCCTGTGTTTGTATGTTGATGACATGTTGGTTGCAGGTAAAAACATGCAGGAAATAAAAGTACTCAAGAAATAGCTAAGTGAATCCTTTGATATGAAGGATTTGGGGGTAGCAAAAAAATCCTTGGTATGAGGATAACTCGGGATAGGAAGGAACAAAAGTTTTCTTTATCTCGGGAAGAGTACATTAAGAAAGTATTGGATAGGTTTAACATGCGGGATGTTGAACCGGTTGGGACTCCTTTGGAAAACCATTTTAAGTTATCAAAGGAGCAATGTCCCAAGACAAAGCAAGAAAGAAACCAAATGTCCAAGGTACCTTACTCATCAGTGGTTGGCAGTTTGATGTATGCTATGATTTGCACAAGGCACGATATTGCCCATGCGGTGGCAGCTTGTGAGTATATTTATGAGTGATCCGGTAAAGAGCATTGTGCAAGCATAAAAGTGGATCCTTCGGTATTTGAGAGGACCATGGGCACGATTTGTGCTACTGATGGATCGAGACACCACTTTACGTGGTTATGTAGATTCAAATATGGCTGGAGATGTAGACAACAGGAGGAGCATGACAGTTATATTTACATTGTAGGTAGGACAGCATTGAGCTGGATTTTACGACTACATAAGCCGGTGGCTTTTTCAACTATGGAGGCCGAGTATGTTGCTGCCACGAGAGGCAAGTAAAGGGATGATTTGGTTACAACAATTGCTTGAGGAGTTGGGGCATAGCGGGAGGAATGTAAGTTACATAGTGATAGTTAGAGTGCTATACACCTAGCTAAGAACTCGATTTTCACTCCAGGATGAAGCATATACATTGAGATATCACTTCATCGGACAGCATTGGAGGAAGATAAGTTGAAGTTGGAGAAGATTCATACTAATCAAAATCCTATAGACATGATGACCAAGGTGGTCACAAGTGATAAACTAAAGCTATGTTCAGCTTGGTTGGCCTTCACGGATGGTAGTGAAGGGTTGAGAAGCTTTCTCAGTGGAAATCAGTCTCTAAGTGGGAGATTGTTATGTTTGTGGAGCCTATTTTCATGTTAGAGTTTGGTACACCTTCCATGTGTTACACTTGGATATTTTTATGGCGGTCCCGCTCGCCGGTGAGCAAGTCAAGGGGCTTCGGGGGGGTGAAGCCCCCAATGGGGGTTCGAGGGTGAAGCCCTTGAAGAAAATTTTCATGGGTGGTTTATTAACCCATGGGTAATGGGTAACCATTATGGGCTGTTTTTGGGCCCATGGTTTTCGGTACCCATTGTTTTGTAAAACCGCCTCTTCGGCTACCTATTGATGTACTTATAAATAGATGGACATACAATAGGATTTATATGAGTGTGTTTTGTGAAGGTGAATAGTGTGTGTGAATTCAAGTGTGAATTCGGGAGGGTTTGTTGAGCGCAGCTCCAAACAAGATCTGATTATTGTAATTGTGAAGACTATTGGCTTGTAATAAAATCTGAGCAAGTGTTCTTGGTGGATGTAGCCCACATTGGGTGAACCACGTTAAATATTTTCTTCGTGTTGTTTTCTATAATTCTATTCATACTTCTTATTATTGTGATTCTGAGGAATTATTCCGCATTAGATTCTATTAATTCCTAACAAAGGTACTATGTTAGACCTATGATTATAAGACGTATAATCAAAAACTCAACTTGTTTTCATCCACTTTGAAAGATGCAGCAATGAGGTGGTTCATGGGATTACCATCCAACTCTATTAGCACTTGGGCACAAATGGAGACTTCCTTCCTAGATAAATACCAGGATTATTGTAGAGGGAGAAATAGGAAGGAAGAATTCTTCAAAATCAAGCAGGAGGATGATGAAAACATAGAAGACTATTTAGATAGATTCCTCTTTGTTAGAAAAAGATGTGGATTTGTTTTTACGAAGGAGTTAAGTAAAACCATTTTTCTTAAAGCATTGGATGATGAATATAGGGAAGCCCTTAACTTGATAGTAGGTGGATACATTAATCAAATAAAAATGAATGGAATTAAAGAAATTTGTAGAAGCTAATCCGAGAAAAAGAGTGGACCTAGAAAAGGAAAATCGGTGAAAAGTCCGAATCCATATATGAACAAACTAATGGATGAGTTAGAAAACTTTAAAACAGACATTTTAGTACAATTAACCTCTAATGTAGATGGATTACAAGCTAAAGCAAATTCCAAAATCGAACCATTGGCTATGTATTGTCCTAGATGTACGAAGAAGCATGCACTAAGAGACTTCCCTTTGGATAAAATAGAACTATGTCTTATCTGTGAATCTAAAGAACATGATACTTGATGTTTGTTCTTTACTTCTCGTTATTAAGAATTAGCTTAAACAAACCAGTGTCTCATCTACAATGTGAAGAATTTAACTTTGTTCGAGACAACCTAACCAAGGGCGATTGATATCAAGATCAGCTCCTAATCTCTGGATGATGTTATGGGCTGCTCGAGGCATTACCACAAAATTGGGGACAACCTCCTTGGGTACCTCAACCAACTTGGAACCCTCAAGATTTGGAAAATCAAGCTTGGTATGCTCGGGGACATCAAAAACCATGGGTTGGTCAAGGAAATCCTTATGCTTGGTCACACCTAAATGGAACCCTAGTAATTATTCTCAAGGAAATCCAAATCAGAATTAATAGGCCATCATGGGATCTCCGCACAAAATTCACAAACTAAGAATGTAGTCCAAACGTAAATGCCCGCACAACCAAAAGAGAAAATCCAAGAAACAAATAAACAACTCATGTTTATGGAACAAAACTTAGAAAAATCAGTTGATTTACATGTTATGGATTGTAAAAATATTCAAACTAGATCTGGGAAAATCATTAACAATCCACCCCTTATAATCACCGAAATGACAAGAAAATGAAATCCCTAGTCTTGTTGTTCCAAAAGAGGATATAGAAAGAAAAGAAAAGGAGCCAGATAGCAACACTACTAAGACTCCATTTTTAGAGAGATTCAAAGAAGCTATAGAAATCAAGGAGTCTAAATGGTACAGAACTAAGGAAATTGAATCTTGAAATACCATTTATTAAAGCAATTAAAGATATTCCAAAATTGAACAAATTAATCAAAATGTTATGTATGAAAAACCTAGAAGGAAGAAACAAGATACTACCCAAGACTATCAAAGTAAATGGGAAACTTGTTGATTTATTAGTAGGAAAAATTTTACTTCCCAAATACGGAGATCCTGGAAGTCCTGTTATTTTTGTCTCTGTAGGAAATAAGGATGTATATAATGTTTTGGTAGATTTGGGAGCAGATATCAATGTAATGACAAAGTGGATACTCAAAACATTACTTATTAATCGGTATACAACCTACTAATACCATATTGCGAGATGGTAGACCAATCAGAGCAAAACCGAAGGAATTATTGAAGACGTGGTGGTTATGGTGGAGTCATGGGAATATCTAGTTGACTTCCTTATACTGCAGCCAAAAGGTAAAACATTGGGTTATCCCATTATTTTGGGAACCATGGTTAGCTACGATTCTTGCCTTGATAGATTGCAGTCGTGTGATATGACAATCTCGAATGGTAAGAACTCTAAACAAATTTCCTTATATCCTACTACATGACCTTTTTTGACAATCATGAGCAATTATGGGTTGATTCTCCTGAAACCGATAAGCAAACTTTGTCTTCTTTGAAGAGAAGTAGAAGAGAACCTACATCATTAATCCACCATTATCATGTAAGAGAAGTAAAAGAGAAGATTAATCCACCATTGGATGAGAACCTCTCTTGTCTTTGAAGCAATCGAAATAATTTTGGAACCTACAAACTTAGTTACGAACCCACAAACTTAGTTCCGAACTGCGAACGTAGTTCGGAACCAAATGCGCTATAATTCTAACCACCACATTTAGTTCCAAAACTACGATGACAGCAGTTCTCTTTGATTGAAAATGATTTCTCTCTGGAGGAACGATATTTCTCGTGGGGAGAGGATGAATTAGTAGCTTCAGTTTCAAGTACATCAGGAAGTGGTGAAGAATTTCTAGAAAGTAGCGGTGACAAAGAATTTGGCCTAAAAAGAGATAAGTATCATAATTCTCATTACTATCCTTTTTACAGTATTCTATCTTAAGGAACTTTTGGAGATGTTGCTACATACCATATGTTGTTTCCACATGCATGTCCATTAAATACTTTAATGGAACCCTTCCCACAAATCAGTTCATCACATATTGGAACCAAACATGTTGAAATTCAACTGGGTAAAACTTCAAACATTAACAGATTAGTTGAAGGATGATGAAGAAGCTAAATTTTTGATGTTCTAAAAAAATCATACTAAAGTTTTTGCTTAGGATTACAAAGACATAAAGGGGATTCATCCAAGTATCTACACTCATCACATCTATACTAAAACATTAAACCAGTTAGGCAGCCTCAAAGATGGATTAACCCAGCTTTAAGGGATATAGTCAAACAAGAAATTGAAAAACTATTACAAGTAGGTTTCATCTACCCTATCTCAGATAGCCAGTGGGTATCTCCTCTTGTAATTGTTCCCAAAAAGAATGAAAAATGGAGAATATGTTTTGACTATAGGAAACTGAACAAAGCCACAATGAGAGATTATTTTCCCTTACCATTTATAGATCAAGTCCTAGATAACCTTTCGAGGTAAATACTACTTTTCTTTCTTGGATAGATTTAGTGGGTACAATCAGATCATAGTTGCTGCTGAGGATCAAGACAAAACTACATTTACATGTCCATGGGGAACCTTTTCCTATAGGGTGCTACCATTTGGTTTATGCAATGCTCCTGCAACTTTTCAGAGAGTTGTACTTGCAATCATTGCTGATCTAACAAATGATTGTGTTGAGGTATATATGGATGACTTCACTATACACGGAGATACATTTGAAGATTCTTTGAGAGATCCGACAGATGTTAACAATATTTAAACAACACAACCTCTGTCTCTTAGTGATGAAAAGTGTTTGATGATGGTGGATGAGGGGATTGTATTAGGATACCATATTTCAAAAAAGGAATTCAGTGCATCAAACCAAAATTAGGATCATTTCAGATTTACCTATTCCTCGACCCCCACGTATATCAAATCATTTCTAGGTCATGCTTTGGGTACTATAGGCACTTTATAAAATATTTCAAGAAAATTGTTGCCCCCATGTTTAATTTGCTAACCAAGGACTGTGATTTTTTTGGGATGAAAAGTGTCGCATGCTTTTGAAGAAATTAAAGAAAAATTAATCGAGTGCCCAAATATTGAAAGGTCCTAATTGGGAAAATCCATTTCATATCCAAACAAATGCCTCAAATTATTCCATTGGTGCAAAGATTGGGATAGAAAGATAAGGAAGGAAATATGTATGACATTTATTATCTTAGCAAGAATCTTACTCCCACTAAAAGGAATTACACCACCACCGAAAAGTAATTTCTTACTATGATTTATGCAATCAATAAATTCACACATTACATTACAAGATACAAGATATTTATACACACGATCATTCAAAGAATTAATTATTCAATGAACAAACCAGTGGATTGGAGGAAGAATAATTATATGGTTATTACTTTTGCAAGAATTTGATATTACCATTATGGACAATCCAGGTAAATCTAATGTGGTAGCTAATTTTTGTCAAGACTAACCACCACAAGGGAGCAAGATCTAGTCAAGGATAACTTTCCAGATGAACAATTGTTTGTAATCTCAGCAAGCACACCATGGTTTGCTGATATGGCCAATTATCTTGCAATAGGGAAGTTCCCTCCTTCTTTCACTAAGAAACAAATAAAGAAGTTAATTAAAACTAGTGCACAATTCAAATGGTTAAATGGAATGTTATTTAAGTGTGGTCCTGATTTTGTCTTGCACAGTGTGTAAGAGAGGATGAAATCTTTGACATCCTCAAAGCATGTCATGATGAACCAAGTGGAGGACACTATTCAGTGAAAAGAACAACTCATAAGATACTTGGCACTAGTTATTATTGACCATCTTTGTACAAGGATGTGAAGATATATATCAAGAGGTGTGATCCTTGTCAAAGGATGGGACAGCCAACTTTCACCAATGAAATGCCTCTTCAGCCTCAAGTTGTGGTTGAACCATTTGAGAGATGGGGATTGGATTTTGTTATTCCTTTAATCCTCCTTCACAAGGAAGGAATATATTTTTGTGTGTGTACGACTATGTGAAAAAATGGGCGAAGTGCGGGCATTGACAAATGCCACGAGGAAGCGATTCGATTTCCTTTGGAACAAAATTATGATAAATTTTAGAGCACCAAGGAGCATAGTTTCATATTAGGGACCACAATTCATGTATAATATGATCCAAACTTTCACAAGGTATTACCAAATCAATCATAGGAAGTCATCTCCTTACCACCCACAGTCAAATGGACAAGCTGAAGTAACAAACAGAGATTTGGAAAACATCCTTACCAAAACAGTTGAAGCAAGGAGAAAAGATTGGGTAAAGAGACTACCTGTAGCTGTCTGGGATTATAATACAACTTGGAAAACTACAACATGGTTTTCACCATATGAATTAGTCTATGGGAAAAATCCCTTGTTTCCTATAGAGTTTGAACTTTAGACATTGAGGACAACAATGAAGGTGGGAATTGAGTTGAATGTAGCTTAGAAAGAAAGAATCCTTCAACTCAATGAGTTGGATGAATTAAGGTTGGAAGCACTTAAGCAAACAGAGATAATTCAAGAGCAAAGGAAACAACGGCATGACACACATATCAAGAAAATGCAATTCAAAGTAGGAGACTGGGAATTGCTGTTTGATTCTAAGTACCAATGACTCAAGGGAAAATTGAGAACCAGATGGTTGGGACCCTATCAGATTGAGCATATATTTGAAAATGGTTATATTCAATTACTTCCCATTGATGGCAGCAGTAGAACACTCTTGGTCAATGGACATAGGCTGAAACTCTATAGGAAGCCTCCCACTAAAGATGAATTCTTCATTAAGATTGAAGCGAGACAAAGAATTTGATCATATGGAAGAACCCAATTCTTCCAAAATGATCAAATAACTAGATGATAGATCCAAAATAAAGGGAATAAGATGAAAACCAGAAAATGGCATTTTCTTCCCCAAATATATATATATATATATAAAGAAATTCTCTCAAAGGTCAATTGAAAACCAGCAAATGGTGGTTGACCTCTTTTTGGCTAGTTCAAATAAAGGAATTCTTTTGAATTCCAACTATCTTATCTAATCATGTTTTGTTCCACTTGTAGGAATGACGAGTCATCATAGCAAAGGGTTACACCATCAATGACGGTAATTATGTATTTTAACTCATTTAGGGTTGATTAAATGTTTGCATGTGTGATTTGACTTAATTTAAAAGTAGGTATGATGAGTCATCTATTTATACATTATGATTACAAGTGTGTAATCATGAAGATGATTTGGATGGAATAAGTGGCGGCATGGTTATCATTAGTAATCATTATTGCAAAACTCAAGTGAAATAAGTTGCAAAGATATTTTGAGGAAGGAGCATCGAATTAAGTTTGTGTTCCGCAGCAAAGAATAGAGAATTCAAAAGTTCCACAACTAAGAACAGAGGTTCTCGCAACTAAGAACAGAGGTTCCGCAGCCAAATTCATCAATTTTGCAGCTAAGAAAAAGGGCTTGCAACCAATTCACACAAAATCAAAAGAGACAGAACTCAAGCCGATATGGGGATTAAGAAGAAATCAGAACCAGAGGATGATTCCTAGCTACTCATAGATGAAGAAGTGGCATCCATCTTTGAGCATGCAGGATGGCTAGAGTTCCTAAAGAAATTTTCAAGGCATAATGACGAATTGGTAAGAGAATTCATCATAAACCTAGAACAATCCAGGACAAAGGTGAGAAATATCTTTATTCCTTTTTCTATAAATACTATAAGTAATGTGTCTAGAGTGCCAATTGTGCATGTCCCACAACCTGCCAAGGGAATTTGAAAGAACTGGTTGAATTATTACTGCAAGAGGGAGAAACTGAACCCCAGTACATCTATAATACAAATAAAATCATAAAAGGGGTCATAACGTCTAGTTCGCCCAAACCCTTTGACAGGGTAGCATTTTGGATAGTAAAATATTTAACTTGTGATGGTCAATTTGGGTCTGTGGGAAAAGAAGTCCTAAAATGCTCATATATCTAAAGTATGGAGCCACAAAACCTAAGTACATAATAAACCTTCTAGGGTTTCTTTTTTATTCTATCCATACCATGGCTCAGAGGTATTCTTGGGGTGTTGGGATAATTAGGCATCATGGTCTAATTCATTTAATATGCTAGCACCATTTTCTATCAAAGAAGAATGGAGAAGAAATTTGGGACAAGTTTCTTGGCAAGTTCAAGAAAAACCCTAATATTATCAGAAGGACAATTCCAGCCCCATTCTCTCCTTCAAATAACTGGAAATTGATGCACTGCAGAAGAACAAAAGGAAATGGAAAGAGAAAATATACCGAAATAAGGTCGGTGAGAAAGATCAAAACAACAGAGCCTTTTGTACCTGTGAAGGAAATTCCTTCTTCTGCAGCAGCTTCAGGGGAGCCAATATCTGTCTTTGACGGTGATAGCTCACCCATGCAAGAGCAAGAAAGAATAGTAAGAAGAAGCTCTAGAAGGAAATCCACTGTTGGGCATGATGAACTTCCCCAAAGAAGAAAAATTCATAAGAGGTCAAAGGAAACCCCAGAGGGAAGGAGTGAGCAGGAAAGGATGGAAGAGGAAGTTGCTGATATTTTGGGTAGCATGGCCATGACTCCTCCTAAGCCAAGTCAAGCTGAAATGGACAGAGGAGAGGAGAGATTTGAAGAGTAATATTTTCAGGAATTGGATGAACCCTCAGCATTTCCATATGAAGAAGAAGAGTTGGCATCTTGGAGAAGAAAAGGAAATTTTCCTTTGATAAAGGAAGAATGCCCAACTCCTCAAGTAATTTCAGAGGAAGAAGAAAGACAACAAGTTAAACAGGCTTTGTTCTTGTCTAGAGAAGAGCTCATTATCAGAGAAAAAGATGAGGAATTGGATTTCCTCAAGCTCAAATTGGAACAAAGGGAAGTGCTCATTGAAGAGCTAACAACCCACTTATGACCATGATCGAGGAATTATCAGCAACCAAGAAACAACTGATAGAAAAAGAGGAAGAATTTCAGGCTTCCAAAAATAGAGTGATGTGTCCACAGTCTCTGCACAGACTGAGTTAACCTATTTTCCACTTAAACAGCTATGGAATGACACTTGTAGGGAACTCAGAGAAGCCAAAACATCAAATGAAGAATTAAAGACCAAGATGGAAGAAGAGATGAAGGAAAGAAAAGAATGGGAAGAAAATTTTTATAAGGAGGAAGGAAATAAATATAAATGTCTTGCAAAAATTCATATGGTCTGTATTATGAGTGAAAAATTTCTTTCCTGCAGGAGGCCCTCTCCTGCATATAGTGTGTTTTTGGAAGAGTAGTTCATTCGCTGGCAGTTGTCAAGAATTGCATGTGGACTTCCACATGAACTAAAAGATGAATATGAATTCATGGCAGCTTACTCTCTCTCCAACCCTGAATAGAAAAATATTCTATGTGAATTTTATCTTTGCAATTTTATGCTAGAGAAAAACACAGGATTTATGATCAATTTGTATGTAGGGGAGAGCCAACTCAATGCATTTTTCTTTCTTCTGTAAAACCAAATTGCATGGAAGGAAAGGGAATCTAAATTTTTATTGAAATTTAGCTCAACAGATCTCTCGTATGAGAGCTCATTATGGTAAACCCTCTACCTTCCACACACATTTTAGAACTCATGCATTTGATGAGAGATTCAAGACACACTATCTTGCCATTCTACAAAATATTATTGATACCTTCACCTCCTATGAGGAGGAAAATTTTGAAGATATTTATGAAGGATGCTCAAAGAGGTGGGAACTCCTTACTGTTTCCTTGAGAAGAAGGGAAGTAATTTCCCAACAAATTTGATCTGGAGTTTAGAAAAGGGAAAAGTTTTATGTACAATAATTCCCCAAGTCAATGAAACCTACGAGAAAATATGGATGGGAATGCAAACAAGGCCCCCTCTACTTCTCACCCCCATGTCTCCTTGGCAAAACAGAGAACCTCAAGACCCTACTAAATTTGAACAGTGGGAGAGGAAAATAGAAGCAGGAGCAAGGTATAGTACATCTAAGTTTAAACATTGGAAAATCCAGTTTCAGCCATTTGATCTAAGCAATCAAATGGAATGCAGAACATATAACCCCACTTTTGAAGAATGAAGTTTGTAAAGGGACTTACAAACAAGTAAGTTTGGGGGAAATGATGAGGCCAGAATATGTCTGATTAATGTATAATATATGATCTCATCTTACTCTCCTTTTGATTAAGTTTGATTGCATTGTGTGACTTTTAGTTGATCTGATATGAGTTAGGATGTAATTGTCTATCTTTTGATTGATTGTGATTCTAATGTTAAAAGCTCTAGAATTCTTGAAAAGTGTGTGTTTGAATTCAATTTTGTAATAAAGCAAGTCTAATCAGTCGAGGAAATGAAGCAGGAAGCGTTCAATATGTTTTTAGGAACATATGTTCCCACAAAGCTTAGTTCTGGAACTTCCAAGCTAGTTCTAGAACTCTATCACACAGTCATCATCTAGTTCCGGAACTTTCGGAATTAGTTCCGAATTTTGGACTTAGTTTCGGAACTCCTGGAGATAGCTCCTGAACTCTCACAATTTTGATCCTTAACAATTTCCTATAGTTCTAGAACTTCTCCAAAGTTCCGGAACTAATGGGAGTTATCTATTTTAAACCACATCCAGATATTTTGCATCTACAACCCTTTCAATCAGGAAGGACGAGAAGATTTCTAAACACAGATCCAAGGAGAGTTATCCTACGCTTATCTCGATCAACCGCAACCCGACTCAAAGATTTATTCTGGGCATGATTCAATTTCATCAGAATCATTGAGATAGATGTGATTGTAAAATGTATATAAAAGCAGACATGCAGTAGATAGATATATAATAAAAGAAATAGAATATGATATGAGATAGATATAAAACAAAGAAGAGAAATAGACTAAGTACTCATATCCAGTACGTTTGTAATACCGAATGTTTTATCAATAAAATAGCCATTCTTATTTGAGAGAATTATGAGTTGTTAAATCCTGATTCGAGGAGGAGTAAGGGCCCACTCCCCTAAGGACTAGGATATTCATTTATTTGGTATTTATATTTCTTCAGCAAATAGCTTAGATTTGTTAATTCTGTATTGTTTTAATTCTTTCAGTTAAACTTTGTTGTATACTTGTTCCTGCATGTGTTTAGATAGATTCTTATATTTCTTGCAATCATTTTCAAGCATTCCAAATTGAGTGTGTTTATTTCCAAAAGCAAGTGTGTTTACTTTCAGAAGCAAGTGTGTTTATTTTCCAACAGCAAGTGTGTTTCCATTCTGCACAGTGTGTTTCCTTTCAGCAAAGCTTTCAGTGTGTTTACTTTCAGCAAGTTTTCATAGTTTGATTTAAATAAGGTTTTACCAAGAAGTCCTTAAGACATTGAAGAGATCCCCCAAAAAATACAAAAATAACTACAGTCAACTACTAGATTGGTTAAATTACTCTTGTTGCATATAGCTTTAGACACACCCTTGGTTTGATATGACATCAACAAGAAGTTGATTAAATGAAGGGAATGACGACACCCATCACCTTCCCACCTATGATTAATAGAAAACCCAGTCGATCATAAAACCTTGGCTTCGGCCCTTAATCTGCTTTGAGGAAAAGGAAAGGGATTGATCCTATTGAGGGGGTTGTGGATGCCCTCTGCAATTTAAAAAGGGAGGTCAGCATGTGGGGGAGAGTTCTGGTAAAATGGATTAGGATTTCATGGATTGGGAAGCTAGACTATTGTAGGTAGAATCGATCACGATACCATCTTGAATGTTAACAAGAACCTCATTCAGGAATTGAAGGAATGCCAACACAAGATCGAGGTACAACATAAGAGGATTGGGGGTATTTAAGTAGATTTTTATGCAAGAACTGCGGGTCTCTATTTTACAAGATCAAGTGGCTAAGATGGAGAGTAATCCCAACATGAGACTCATGCTTAGTAGCTCGACAGTGAGGATTCTGAGATGGACAAGGGCTCTGATATGGAGGTGGTGAACACCTAGGTTAAAGACAAGGATGTAGATGGCATAAAGGATCCCGTGATCACCTAGACTGAGGAAAAAGAGGAAAAAATACCAAAGCGTGTTATCATAAAATTGGTTGGTAGGAAGGATGGCGAGCCAAGTACCAAGGCTCACAACAAGGCCACGAGAGAACTAATTGATGGCCTTTGGTTTTCCTTTCTCTTCTTTTTTTGTTGGTTTCTCTTTGGTGGTTGTTTTTCAAAAACTATAATGGTAAATATGTAGACCTGTCGTCAAGCCTTTTGTGGTGGATTGTCGTCAAGTATTTTTGACTTAGCCTCCATGGCTCGTTGTTGGTTTTTTGTTTAAAACTGGCTTCTTTTTTGTTCGGGGTTTTTTTGGTCCCCTTTTAAAACCAAACTCTTTTTATCTTATCTTTAAAAATGATCATAGAGGTAAAATTAGTTTTGAACTTTCTTTGAAAATCATATTTGCTCTTTATGTGAAATTAAATGCGCTCTATCTTGAGGAAATTCCCTTTGTTTTTGGAAGTTATGAGTTGTGATAAGTATTAAATGTTTTTAGAAGAATTTGAAAGTGAATTTTTGCATCTTTTATTCAAGATATCCTTAAGAAGAATGAATCTTTAAAAATGTTAAGTGGATTTTAGAAAGGTTCTAACTCTTGAAGGAAGTTGAGCTCCACAATAAAAATATGCAAACATCTAAAATATTCTTCTTGACCTTGTTTATTATCAAAGGAGGGTACTTAGCTAATTTCAATTGAAAAATCCTAAAACCTGCTAACTTGGTTCCTAAACCTTGAGAAGAAGGCATTCAAAGATACAAAATCAAAAAATAAAATAACTTCTTTGAAAGGTGGTTCTAGAAACCTCCATCAAGGCTATGGACACTTGATTGGAAATGGAGCAAGGCCATGATAGGAGCTAAAGGCATCTCTTTCGAGATATGGATGCCTAGTTGGAAGTAGTGAAATTCCCGAGCATTCCTCCCTTTTAACCATCCCAAAAATGAAGAAAAATGAGAACAAAACCAGTCATGATCTATCAAACAAGTTTATCATCCAAAATAATTGCAATTTCAAGCAAGAACATGGTTAATAAACTCATTTACACACATTAATATCTCTTTATTCATGATTTTGGACTTAGTATGTCACTTAATCTAATTAATTTGTTTGTTTTTTAAAGGTATGCTTACATTTCAGATGTTTAACTTTGAATTCATACTCTTTTACTTGCATTTTTAAAACCAAATTTCTAGGTTCTAAATACACATGATATCCTCCCCATTGATTCTTTATTTGTTATTACGTAACTCGATCCCACCTTGTTTTAATGATTAAACCTTCATGGGGAACCTCTTGATCAATTTGCAATATGATAAAATTGAAAGAAACAAAGGCAATATGTATGTTTTCATGACCATTCGTAGGTTTCATTAAAAAATTGCATATTGAGGGGTAATTTTCTTTTTTTTAGTGCTTGTGTTTAATGCTAACTTGTTTTGCAAATCCCTTTCGAAGTTTCCATGCTTATTTCATGCCTTTTCCATGTTTTTATGCTTCAAAATTGGGTTTTCAAGTTAGTTTGCTAGCTTTCCTTCCTTGGCAAGTCATTTTACAAGATTACATGAATGAATTTAGTCTTTGGACAAGATCATCCAAGAACATAGTCTTTGGTGGATGTTAGAGACCTAGTGTTCTAGAGGTTAAAGCTGATTCAAAAGTCAGTAGGAATCTAAAGGTCATAAATGAAAAAAAAATCAGGTTTAATCCAATTAGAATGTCGCGGGAAGCTGCAAAGGTTAGAAATGGAGTCTTTGGCGGATTGTTGAAAATTTCAGTTTTCTATGGATGTGAAAAGTCTAGTATGTTATGAGTGGAAGCCACCAAAAAGAATGCAAAATCCACATCGATCCACAGAGTATAGGAAGCATAGTTTTGATGGAACAAAGTATAGAATCCATGGAGCAAATACCTAGTGTTCCGTAGGTTTCAAAGACCTAGTATTTTGTGGGTTTCCAAAGACATGGTGTTTTGTGGGTTTACCTAGCCCACGTAACAAAGGAAACATGCTCGAAAGCTAAAGTGAAGGAAATGTGACTTTCGCAACATAAAAGGAAGTAATGGACAGTGCAAGAGCATCAAAAGACTAAGTGCATGTGAGATTGGAAGCCACGGAAGTCGAACAATAATGTTTGGTGGATATGGAACAAATTGCAAAGTTCCATGGAAAATCCACAATACAAAGAAAAGTGAACTCCAAGCCCAGAACAAAGAAAACATGATCACATCCACATCCAATAGAATGAAGACACGCGTCACCTTTATATTATAATTTACAAATTGCCCTTTTTAATCCCAAATCCAATGGCGATAGGCCATGTGTCAACCGCGAACAACAAATCCACACCATTAAATTTGACGGGCATGAAAAAATGCAAAGTATGAATTCATGAATTTGCATACGATTTCTTGCATTTATCATTGTGTTTAGAATTTTTCTTTTATAGGGATCTAAATGATATCAGGGTGCCTATCAACCATTTCCAATGTGCAAAAGGATGACAATGAAGTTTGGAAGAGACAAAATGTTTATTGCCCAAAATGGATATTATTCCATTTCCCTCGTGTTTTCATCATTGAAGCATCAAAGTGGAAAATTTCCTCATGATACTTGCCTCATGTTTAATTTTAGTTTGGAAGGAAATTTTTGATTAATTTCATTCGAACTACGAATTCAATGAATTTTTCTATTTTCCTTGTAAGCAAGTTGTTTAGAGGGTGTAAATTGTAAACAAGTTGTTTTGCTTAGTGGGTTTTAGGGTTTTAGTGCATTGTAAGTCAAGAAAGGATGTTTGGAAATTATATAAGTATTGTAAATTCCCCCATTTCGAAGGGGGATGAGTTTTGGAAAATAATGCAAGCTAGTGTTTTTACTCACTTATGCAAGCATTGTGGACCAAAATTTCATTTCCCAACTTTGTTGCAACTTGTTCTTATTCTTTCTAAGTGTTTGAGATATTATTCATATGCTTTTCTTTCATGGTTTGTCTGGATTTTTCTTGTGCTAGTTAAATATTTAATCATTTTGGGCATTTTGTAAGTTAAATGAACCATTTAGATGTGCTTTGGATAATGACATGGTAATTTTTGATTTTTGGGTTCTCTAACACTAATCCCTTAGAATTATTGCACCACGGGCATGGAAATTTGAGTGATTAACTAGATTTTATGCCTTTGGTTAAACTAGGAAAGTAATGTTATCTCCATCAAGCACTCGGATTTAAATTTCATGTTTCTACAGATTTTTTTTCTCCTTTCCCTTCTTTCCCCCTTTTGTGTTTCTTTGTAATACCCTCTTAGATTTAGGTTAATTTAGGTAGGTTTCAAAGACAAATCAGGTGAAGAATTGCAGGAGTGGCGCTAGAAGGACTAAAAATCTAACAAAACCCCCTTATTATTGCTCTAAACAACTAATACCCTACAACTCATGCACTGAATAACACAAGTTGTGGTTCTAAAATGAGTAAGACATAAGAGCATTTCATTCCCCTTCTTGGTGTGCATTTTGTGTGTATCAACAGAGAGTCCATTTGACTCTTTCATCCATGCACATCCTCTCAAGGGGGGATCATCCTACCAATCATGCCACTAGGGGCGTCTCTTTTTGAAATAGTTATTTGCCTTGCTGAAATAGTCATTTGCCTCACGAAATTATCCTATCAATCCCTTCACAAAATATTTTGAAGGGGCCCATCAATCAACATTTCAATTGTCATCTATATTGTGAAATCATCTTGTCAATCCCTTCAAAAAACCATTGTTGTGGCCCATTGATCAACATTCCCATGTCCTTGTATATTTTTATCAACCATGCTACTAGTGGCATCTTCTTGTCTACTTTCTTTGAAAAGACGTAAATAATTGCAATTACCTTTCAAAGAGGGGGAAAAGTAGATGCCCTAAATCCACCACTACTTTGGCTAAACGCATTCTTGCACCACTACATCAATTAATTTAGTACATTCATCCCATTTTAATCCCATAAAATCCCATGAATAATTAAGTAGCTAATTAATAACTATAAATTAGTTAATCATACCCTCACTCACCTAACCAAATCTTACACCAACTACTCACAAAGTAGTTTAATAAACTGCCTTAAATCTCACTTTATCCCCGCTTTCAAAGACTTTACCAACCCCGACTTCCAAATCCTTCAAAATTTTCACCCAACTCCTTTATCAAATAAAATAATCTTATCAAATCCCTCATTTTTCAAGATCCTCCTCCAAATCCAAATAACATTAAGTAAAGGTTAAGAGGCCTTGGTTCATGGCCTCACTTCACTTGATATGGAGTGTCTTCTCTTGGCATTTATCCATAACAATGAAGAAAATTATACAATGATTGAGAGGCTTGTAAAAAGATAGATCAAACTCATGAGATGTGTAAGCTTGCATAATAAAACTAGAAGGAAAACAAATCATTTATAGTGATTTTATAACCAATAGGTGCGACAATAGTAATCGTGAGTAAAATTACATTGTGTGTTTTCATTATTGTGTTAATCACAATTGGGTTGCGTGTGGACCATTGGGACGAGCATAATGGATATAAAATGAATACGAACAAACCCAAGAACATTATGTAAAGGTTAAGAGGCATCGGGTCACTTGATATGGAGTAATGATAAATTTTGAATATAAAACAATTGTTCAGTATTGAGTAATGGTATAATTACATAATAGGTAGCTAACCTAGAATAAGAAACATGTTACAATATAAAGTAATCTATAGTAAGAAACATGTTACATATATATCCACTATTGTTCAACGTGAATATCAACAAAAAGAACAACATACCATCCAACATAAATAAATTGAGATTGTGAGATGTTATTGCATTGCTTTATTTTATTAATATTACATATGATTGAGTTACATTTCCATAATAATTTGTCTATTAAAAATTTGCATGAGTACTAACTTTACTGCAAGCCATCAATCCCATAGGATGGTGGTTAGTGCCACAAAAGTAGCATTGCTACAATTATTAATAAAGAAAAATCTCAAGAAATATTTGTGACTAGGCAACATGTTGAATGATTTTTATTGATTATATCATTTTGTGTCTTATGTATTCGACTATAAATAAGGAAATAAATCGAAGACCATTGCGTAAAGGTTAAGATGTCTCGATTAACTATGTATTTTCAATGTTAGTATTTTAAAAAGTTTATGTGCCTATTAGTACTATCAAAAGGCACTTCAACATATACTAAAAAGACACCTCAACATATACTAACTTGCAAAAATATTTTAAATAAGTCTTTTTTTGAACAATGGGCCTATAGATATCAATATCAAGGATTGCAAATTGGATTTTACACATATCACTTTGATTAATAATTTTATTGTGCTCTTTATATTTCCCAAAAATGGTCTCCAAACTCTACCATATGGTCAAGATATTACTTTTTTGTTGGCTTCTCAATTTTAGAAAAAAAAACTATACAGTGATGGTCAAATGGACATCAAATTTAATGTAGAGAATAAAAATTACATGGTCACACCATTAGATCTCACCCCTTGCTTCCATTGTAAAATGTCTATCGACATAATTATGATGTGACATATAATACAAAATTTATAAAAATTTATTACGTGACATGTCAACTCGTATTTTTGAAAAATATAAATTTCATCAAATGACACCTCAATCTCTATTACTAACTAGTACAAATATGTTAAATACATCTATCTAAAATACACCAAGAGATATCAATCTCAAAGCTTATATTAGATTTCTCACGTACCGCATTTTAATAACTTTCTTACCTTCTAAAATGGCATCCATCTAGTGACGCTACTATGTAAAGCTCAAAAAAATCATTTCAATAAATAAGCAATGGGATCCAAACTCCACCATATGGCAAGGACATTACGATTTATTGGTGGAACTCTCCAAGCAAAAAGACAACTTATAAATTATGGTTAAATGGATGTCATATTTAATGTTGAATTTTCCTGGTGAAATATACCAATAGATATCAATTAAAGGATCTTATTTTAAAATTTTCACATCACACATTAATTAGTAATGCCACTACATTCTTTTTCAATTTCCCACATTGATTAGTTGCACCATTGTGTTGATCTCGTAAAAAACTACTCGAGAAAATGATGGGCCCTAACATTACCATAAGGCCAAGATATTATTTTTTAAGGATGACTTGCCATTTCACAAATCAAATGGATTTCAAATTTAATGTCAAAAATAAGATTGAACAACTCACCCATCAAACTACCTACCTATCATTGTAGGAATGTCTCTCTAGGAATGTCTCTCTACGTAATTACAATGTGACATACAACCTTGAATTACTAATACAATATGGCATATCAACCTATATTTAAATATATATATATATATATATATATATACGATCGAATGACACATCAACCTTTATTAATGATTAGAATGTGACATGCAATAATAATTTGCAAAATAATATAAACGAAAATCATATATCAACTTTGTATTTACCAAATAAACTACCAAATTACACATCATCCTATATAAATAATTATGATGTGATGTAAAATGTCTAATTACTAAGTTATTTAATACATACAAAACACTACAACCTATATTAATAATTATGTTAGGATATACAACATTGAATTTTTAATACATAATATATCAACCTATATTTTTAAAAAACAAAAAAATATCAAATGACATTGTTGTCCCAAATAACTCCCCTAGTTATTTTGACAACTTATATTTTATCTTGACTCTGATGTTTCACATTACAGGTTGCGTGCACTCAAGTTTGTTTCTTTGGCACATTTTATGTGATTAGAATCTTTTGTGCGCCCCGCGCACCTTGCTTCCTTCTTCTTTCTGCTGCCTCTTCCCTTCATTTTGCTGCCTCTTTCCATTTTCCCCCTTTTGCACCTTCCCTCTATGCACCCATTTTCATCCCCACTTTCATTCTATCTTTCGTGCACTTCTTGCGCACTTTTGCAAACTTGCCTTCCAAATCGGCTAAGTCCCTCGCATGCCTTCACGCTTGCATGCCATGCACTCCCTCTTTTCTTGCACACCTCGCATACACCTTTCTTCCTTGGTGTTGTGTCTTCCTTAGTTGATTTCTCATGTGACGCTTGCATACTTGTCTACTTTTGCAGCTATGCACCTTGCTTCCGTGCGCGTACTCTTGCACGCCCTTCTTCTCGCACCTTCGTGTGCTCGCTTTTGCGATCTCACGCCTCTTCCCTCCGTGCCTCTTACTTTCATGCCTTGCTTCTTACGTGCCAATCATTGTGTCATGTCATCTTCTCATCGACTTGAGTGTGATGCATGCAACCTATCAAAGCGTGCCAACAGGGCGTCAAATCCTGACAACCAAATTGCCGATGAATGACACGTGGCAGAAATGACAAATCAAATGAACAGCTTAGCTGATTCCTCATTCAATCGGCGTGTGCCATGTCTATCGCATGTCGATCAACTCGTAGACTTCGATAACCATAACTTCACAGTAGTCCTCAAATTCCCACGTGCCCGGTCTCATTCAAAAGTTGTTAACATCAGCTACACGTTGGAATTTCTAAAATCATATTTAGGTTGGATTTGGTAGGTGGAAAATAGGAAAATGTCATTCTGGTCATCAATGCACACATCTAATCGACCTCAACCACCAGATTTCAATCAGATCTTACCTTCTTTCTTCTTCTACACGCCAAACAGACATGGGGAAGTGCATCTAACAGCCTTGCAGGTAGTTTTGCAAGCATTTATCACTTGTTATTGGTGGTTGAAGATTTGAATCCAAGTTTCCCTCCTTTTCTCCTTCTCTTCTCTCCTTCTTCTTTAAATAGTAGAGTTATGCTTTGTAAAAAGGATCCTCTCTATTGTAATGGAACCATGCCAAAATGGTGGCCAACTTCCCACGGGTTTCAAACCTTGGCATGGTCTCTATAATGTATTCTTGCCTCCTACCGTGAATGTAAATGATTGTGTGTCCCTTAAGCAATAAAATCATGTTTTGTGGAACTCTTGTCTTCCCTTTCTCGTTTTCATTACATCTCGCCTCTCTGTTTACATTTTCTGGCATGTTGTGTGTATTCCCGCTTGCAGTCCTTGTGTTCATGTGTTGTGTGCGCTGGAAGGCCAAGCCCATGTGTTGATCTGTGGTGCATCATCTGCCCTCTTCTCCCGTGCCCTCTTTGTTTCCTTCACCACTCGTGGAGAGAGATCGACCCTTTCCCTGGCGCTATCGCCTTCCTTAGCTTAGGATTTTCCCTTTCTACACATCCTTTTATCCCTGGTCCCTTGGCATGTTTAGTTTAGGATTTACTTTCAGCATTAGGAGTAGTAATAGTGTTAGAGGTAGGTAGAGGAACCGGCCTTCTCCGGAGATCCGTTTCAAGTGCGCAAGGTCCCACAACTTGGAGACGGTTCCATTGTTTTCTCACACAATTCGGTTCTCCCATATCCGACGCGGTGCAAGTTTGACAACCAGCAGCCACACTGCACGCCGGTGGGACCAGTTTGAAGAGTTATACATCTTCATCTCAACAAGTTTGGTGTATTATTGTTGAGATCTAGCCTTTGAGGTATTTTTCAATACATCTGTTGACTCCATTGATTCAAACGCACCCATTTTCTCATTCGCAGACCAGTCTCCCCTTTCTTCCATCCTTTTCTCCTTTTCCATCATTCCACCTTCCCCTTTTGAATTCGCAATCATGACTTCTTTTCCTTCTTGGAATTCCCATTTGCAACAACAAAACTATCTCTCTCCATCCCCACGGTTTCAAAATCCTTCTCCAAATAAGTTTTTTGAGCCCCATCAAAAATATGCATATAACCCACCTCCTACACGATATATATGGTTATTTTTTTGACCATGATGTTTATGAAGAACGAGGTTTATGCAAATGATGGTGGTAACTTCATGGCGGGCGTTTGTGTTTGAGAGGTAGGTTCAAAATATGGAGATGGACATGATGCAGCTCGTAGTCAAGTGCTCCATAAAGGCAACTGACGTTGTTACAGGTCCCTTGTCCATGGGTAGGCCATGTATAGGTCGGTTTAGCACCCAATAAAATTTGTGCTTTATCACTAAGGTATTGCCTCAGATTATATAATGGGATGAAGAAATGGAGGCTCACAAACCTAGTGTTGATCAACCGTGTCAATGGGGGAACCTCGCACTACCATCTCACAGACCTCCCATTTTTTCGCGCCAACTTACAACATCTCAGTCCGATGCCCATGTTCCCACCTTTATGCGCAGTGTCCCCATTGATATTTCCTTTCCTTCACCTTCTTCCCTTCATTTCTCTACCATCATCCCTCCCACGCGCGCTTCCACTCCTGCTGTTGTGCGTGCACCTTTCATGCCTTTCGTGCCCATCCTCCCATTTTCTTCCAAGTCCCCGTATGATGGAAAAGTGACAAGCGAGTGTGGGAATCTACAAGTAACTCTTCCTCGCACCCGACCACTCGAGGTTGTGTCGAGACAGCCGGTGGGGATGGAATATGAGTGGGATACAGACAAACTAGTTAGGCAATCTAATGTCTTATATACGCACTAGTGGAAATTTTGAATCTAAGGCAAAGAAGACCCTCCTAACCTGAACTGGTGTGATAGATCGATCAGCAAGGATCACTGCTCGAAGGCTCTAATCAATATCGAGCTCTGGCATGATTCGGTCTATAGGTTGTGGAATACATGGAAAATGACCTCAGGATAGTTTCATGTATGTCTCCGAATAAGGTCATAGGGTGGATGCTAAATATAGTTGACTCTATGGGCGATTCTCTGGCCTAGTCCAGAACTCCTTAGCTTTGTTAGCTGTTGTATCTAGTAAGGATAATTGTTCGATGATGATAGGTGGAAGTGGAGTGGATCTGAATACTAGTGTACGTAGGCCAGTATCTATGTCTGATTCACCCGTGGATTCGTTGGGCTGTGGGATTTGTGGGTCACAACCGTATATTTGTGGTTGTTGCAGTCCTGCTATGGTCATGTATGGAATCAGTCCCTAATCCCTAGTACCCAATAATCGTATGCTTTCTCAGCTTCTATATTTAGAATTAATAACTATGCGATCTTCTCAGAATATCTTACAGTTGTTCGTGCAACCTGAATTCTTAGGCTGGTATCTATATCTATGAGGGTGTCTCCTGCGTCCGGCTGTGGGACCAAAGGATCACAACCAAACGTTTGCTCTCTTTCAAATCCCTCCACAGTCATGTGGGCATGTATCTAGGGTAATATGTAGTTTGGTTGACTTGACCAAAATATGTGTTCTTGGTCGTCTTCTATGTTTAACCCGTGTAGTTGGAAACTGATTTGTTGCAAGTTTACCATTGTTCGAAAGACTTGGATCCTGAGATTCTGATCTATGTCAGTTATGGCTGTGATGAGATTGGGTTGGGGCACGATTGGCTCGAATATGTATTCTCTAGGCTCCCTAGGTCTCGTGATTGTCATACGAAGCAAAATAATATAGATTAACTACAACAAAGTGAAATTTAACTACTTTGAATATATCTATAGCATATATGATTTCTCTATTTTTGTATTTTCTGATGAACTATTCGAATGAATCTAAAAGAGTAACTGTTTAACATATCTAGAATTGACAGCTAAAATAACAATTTAAAACAAACAAAATAACCGAGTATAGCTATTTGTCTGTGCAATTTGTAGATCTATTCTAAACAATGAAATAACTGATCTAATCTATTTGCAAGACTCTCGATCCTACCTCAGAAGTGAGGAATGAATCATAGTCTCTCAGAAACTATCAATCCCCACAACTTCCCTGGAAATATTGAAAGTGAAATTGACTGAAATAAAGTGATTAACTACTCTATTTGATATGTTTCTAATTTAGAACTTTGAAAGCTAGAACCTAGATTCTGCAGAACAGTGGCGAATCCGATGGTGTGTGTGATCTTGTCCCCTCAGTGTGATCTCCTCGTTCCTTCGTGTTCACTTGGATCCGTAGAAAGCGTGTAATGCTAGCATCAGTGTAAGTAGATATTGGGACAAAGGCAGCTTAGGATACGGATCCCAATACAATACGAGTAGGAGAGAGATAGCGCAAGAGTACGAGAGCTTGGCTTATGCAATTCCTAGCGGGATTTATTGCAAGTCATGCAACATAAAACGTCTAGAACCTGAAACTATCCTATTTGAAGAACAAAACCTGCAACTTTAATGGCTTCCTATTGAAAACAAACTATTCTACTCCAATGGATTGGATGAAATATCAATGCACACCGCACAAGATGGATATGTGGCTTCCTAACAAAGAAACAACGCTAACTAGGCCTGCAATGAAAGAAACTAAGAATTCTAAAAAAGGAGAATAATCTATTGCAATAAGAAATTCGAGGAAAATTTGAGGGGCCATTTGCTTGAGCACAAGCCAACTATTTATAGCATTTGCATTTACCCAAGGTAAAAACCAAATAGAACTCTTAAACTATAAACAATGGCAAAACACTATTCCAAAGAACTAGAATCATAAATGCAAGCTTATGGCGGTGAAAGAAAGCTGGTAAAACGTTAAAATTACGTGAGTCGTGTTAAAAGAGCTTTCTGGAAAATGCGTAAAGGACCGCCGCCCTGAGCAGGCGACGGTTTATAGGACCGCCGCCTGTTTAGGGCGGCGGTTTCATCACTGAAGAGCAAAAGGCCAAGAAAAGAGGGGAAAAGGGAAAAACAAAGTACGTGGGGGCTAAGCGGGGCATGTGGGATGTTAACGCACACTTGGAGAGCTTTTCCGGATCCCGAACACCTTACGAGGAGACCTGTATCATCATTGGGGCACCTATTACGTTGTTCCGAGTAGTACAATACCTTACAATTTTGGGTACGTACATATTGCCCCCTCAGAGAAGTGTTTTAGCCATGAAGAGGCGCAAAATGGTTGGTCCAGAGTATGGCGGTCCCAAAATGGGAAGTTAGCAGTTATACCTGATATGTCCGTGTGTTGAAATGATGCCGTCCAAAATTCCTGCTACTAAAAATGAAAAGAGAACTCAAGTGCAGATAGACACAATAGTTTGGAAAATAAACGTTAAAATAATAGGAAATGAGAACGTACCATTTGTGCGGGGATAAGAACTTACCTCCATCGGTGCTCCAAACCTATGGAAAAGGCATTTAAAATGAATCAGGCTGCTATATATATGAAAGTGGGCCCATTTTCCTATTCATTTGCGCGAGTTGATTTGATTGATTCTGAGCTCTGGAACCCACGGTGACGGTTTCTTGTGCGAGTAGAGTCAAAACGTTCGTGACGGGATAGTGATCATGCCTCCGCGAGCGGAACATCGACCCACGAGATCACAGGTTAGTTTTCTTCAATTTATCCTTTTTACCCCCTTAATTTTAAAATGCTAAAATCTTTGTCATGGGGGGGTAATTTTTGAAAATGTTAGTGTTAAAAGGTCCATCTAGGGGGTGCCTACTGGGTAGGCTTTGTTTTTAGCTAAAACGGTCCTTTTTTAGCATTTTTAGGCCTGTCAAATTATAAAACCCGCGTGGGTTTTTGGCACACGACCACCGCCCTGCCCAAGGCGGCGTTTACGATCGCCGCCTGTTCGGGCGGTGGTTACACGACCGCCGCCCTTAAGGCGGCACAAAACCGCCTACCTTCTCAAGGTGGTGTTTACGCATGAATACCAAAAGAACATCTGTTTGAGATTGTTTTTGTGTTTTTAGCATTTCTACATGTTTTCATGATTTTTCCAGTATTACTCGGATGCTAACTTGCTCTGTTTTGTGTGTTTTTGGGTGTATGCAGGCGAGAGAGGAGTATATTCGGTGGAGCCAGGAGAGGGAGTGTGACTGGCTCCCAGCAGTGTTAGACGCCCTCTCACAGGACGAGGAGGATACTCTTCAGAGGGCTGGTATACTGCGTATATCACGCGTGCCCCACATTGCTCCATCCAGTCACATTCTTTGTGACTTGTTCTCATATTGGGATGCTGATCGGAACACCTTCCGATTACCAGGGGTCCGCGGTGAGTGGACCATCACTTTGGAGGATGTTTATCGCATCCTAGGGGTCCCGATCATTGGGAGACGTCTGACCCTTGAGACAACAGGTTCACGGGCCCAGATAGCATAGTGGGCCACATACATGGGAGATGCAGTCATCTCCACAAGTTCGAAGAAGGGGGTCAGAGTTTGATCCATTCCTAGTTTGCCCATCCCCTTGCTTCGCCAGGCTATCATGGGGATCCTTGCCTTGAGATTGATCGGGGACAAGGGAGGAGACACACTGCTTATACTGCTGGTCCCCCATCATTGCACAGATAGAGGGACATGGCCGGATATATGCCTGGGAGCAGATATTCTTGGGACTACCTACCATGATTTATACAGGTGTAGTGCATTTCTGAGGGCGATCCTTGAGCCACCCGACCCTAGTCATGAGTTGGGTCTATGAGCACTTCATCCCCTATGGCAGAGGTGTAGAGGTGGCAGATCCCGGAGCTGTGAGGGCAGCTAGATGGACAGATATGTTGGTGCTCCGAGCACCTCATTAGCCAGTTGCTTCTCTAACCACTGCTGACATGGAGGCCACACCGTATCAGACTATGGCAGGTATATGGGGCGAGGAGGCTCTTACTTTGATCTCCGCTCCACCACAGGGCAGCTTATTGATAGAGTGGGGTGAGTGGAGATACACCCCTTTGGCCGAGTTCCTCAGCAGTTTGGCCTACCTTACATGGGCATGCTTGCCCTGGTAGCGCCAATATACTGGGTCGATCAGAGAGGCCAGAGGGGGTCCTAGAGGTTAGGGTTGGACAGTGGTTACTCCTGGCATTCCTATTGCGGCCAGGAGGGTAGTATGTGCTAGAGGGAGAGCCAGTGCGCCTCAGGCACCCTTGCTTCAGATTGCCGTGGGTCCTACCCATAGCAGTGATGACCCTATTGACATAGGCTCCAAGTCCAAGGAGTTTACGGGGAGAGACAGAGAGGAGGACAGCGATCCTGAGTGGCATGACACTCAGGATATTATGTAGGCAGCGAGGGCCGAGCAGAGTGCAGAGAGAGTTACTCTGGTTTCAGAGGAGCCACTCTCCTAGGGCCATGGTGGGGAGGATGAGTCCGTTGCGGGCGCTACATTGCTCCAGTCACAGGAGCAGCCCCTCAGTCAGCGGCGGCATCCGTGGCAGGTGCTGACCCTAGCGATCCATCCTGGAGGCCTGGTGATCCGAGTAAGTTACCATCCTTCCTTTTAATGTTTGTTTTTAGTTAGGATCTCCTTAGTTGCTATCTCTCCTTTTGTTTTATCTTGTATTTATAATCTCTTGTTTTGTTTTTAATTTGTTTTCTCCTTTCTTTGCAGAGACCGCCGATGAGTGGCGGGACTTGATTCGTAGGGTATGCACCGATACCCCGATGATCCCCACGAGAGGACCCGCGAGAGTTGTGTGGATGCTTTGGGAGCCCTCAAGCTTGGTAGACATATTGATGTCTTTTCCCTAGTCTGGCATGTGGCCAGGATGGTATCGACTCTTCGCACGGAGCTAGTGGGGTATAGGACGGCCGAGCGCTTGATGAGGAGTCATTCTCGTGGCGAGACTGTGGCTGCCCCTCGGGATCCTAAGCCCTCCGTGCACTCAAAGCGCCAAAGTAGCCGGAGTCCGAGGCATGGGCGTGCGCCTTCGCAGAGGGTCTTGTAGGGATTGAGAAGCCACTTGGCTCTCCTAGATTTTGTATGATACATTATTTTGTATATCCCGGGCTCTTTGAGCGTTTTGACCATGCTTAGTGCATGATGGCATTGTACAGAAACTTTGATCATTCATATATATATATATATTCTCTTTTGGATCAAAACCCTTGGTATCTATGGCTTACTTTCCATTTCTGTTTCTTCATGTGAGTTATGATGTTATGCATGTATGCTCTTTAGAATGTATGCAATGGAGAACAAATGATGCAAGTGTTTATTTTCCTTTTGTATTTCATGATGCTGATATATGATAATGTAGATACAATGTGATTTTGAATCTTAGTTTCTGTAAGCAATTTTGGATACTTCATATTTGTTTTGGCAAAGTGGTGAAGATAAACTGATATGATGAGCAGATAAACCTGCCCCTACTCCTAACTCCACGCAACTAGTAAGATGTGAGGGCTCATCACCGAGAGTTGGGAAGGGCGCAAGTTATGAAATGTGTTGAAATGATAGTGATGAAAGATAGACAAAGCTTTGGCGGAACCAAATTAGGATGCCACAAGCCTACTCCACTCGAGTGACTTCATAGTTTTGGATGCAACTTGCTTTGCGGTTTATCTAGACTTAGATCCGTAGATGGCCACATGGTAGACAAAATCTGGGCTTTTAGGATTTTGAACTCTCTTGGAATTTCAGACATCCGATTCATTTGTTTTTGACTCAAAGACTTCGAGATTTGAATTGTTTGTGTATGACCTTTTGCATTTGTTTGTCAAGAGGACCCCCTACACTTTGCCCCATGCTACTAGTAAGAAGCATGGGTTTATCACCGTGGGCAAAGCATAGGCGAGTAAGGGCATTTCCATCCTTTCCCAACCCTACGTCACTAGTAAGAGACGCAAGCTCATCACCAAAGGTTGGTGGGGCAAGGAAATGTGTAAAATTAAAATTTTCTGTTTGATCAATATTTGACTTGTTTACTTGAGTAAAATGTCAGTATGTGCTTATTTCCAAAGAGATATACATATGGGATAGATGTGACACCATGAAGCTTCTAGAATAGACCATAGGAAAGACACCTATCCTAAGAAGAAACCAAAAGTGAGAATAAACCTGTAGATCTTGGCATGGTTACCATTAAGACTTTGTCATATCTAGCTTTATTTGATAAAATGATTCCGAGATAATTTGATGCTATCATGGAAATGGAGAAGTATGATTAGAGTGTTTATGCCAACAACATCATGAGTTTGTAATGAATTGCTTTGAGAACAAAATTCCTTGATCACAATTTTTGTACGAAACAAGCGGACAAAATGATCTTAATCTATATGAAGATGCAATGTAGATATAGCTATAAATAGTGCTAGTTGCTTACGCATGTAGAACCGCTTGAGGTGTAGGGAATTGACTGTTTCGCCAAATTCCTCACCTTCCAGCGTACATAAGAGGTATGCACCATTTCCATAGTCCTTCATGACTCGGTATGGGCCCAACCATTTGGGCCGGAACTTCCTTCGTTGGTCTTCTTGTCGATCCGGCTGTCTAGCCTTAGAACTAGATCACCTTCATATATGTCGCGTTCATAGACTTTCTTATTATACTTTGCCAAAGACATCCGGTTAGCGTAGACCCCGTGTCGCTATTCAGCATCTAACCTAGCTTCATCTAGGCTT